>OY282586.1:42542574-43142574 GCA_958298965.1 Chrysolina haemoptera | reverse complement strand
CCGAGAAACACATGGAAAATGGGAAAAGTCGAAAAGGTGTATCAAGGCCCAGATGGGAGAGTCCGAGTAGCAGATATTCAAACAAAGAAGAATATTTACAAAAGACCGGTATCGAAGCTATGTAAGCTACCAGTGGAAGCCGGGGTGGAGACTAAGATGAATGGAGATACGAAATAAGAAGATGAAGCCAAAGAAGAGAGAATATTTAGAAGAAAAGGATTCTTCACTGGGGGGAGAATGTTCCTTATTGAATCATTTACATTATTTATATTTTGTTCAAATGCCCTGTATGATATTTTCATATTTTCAGTTATGTTTCAATTTTACTGTCAGTAACTAGGGGTAAAAAGATGGTAACAGATAGCATTTATGATGATAGCTGAATTTTTTGTCAACAAAAGTACAATTTTGAAAAAAATTTGAATGTAAAGGCCTCCATAAGTAACAGGTGGTAAGTCTTTAACATGGACACAATGTACCTATAATGATTGATAATGAGTAATTGAGAAATAACTGACAAGAAAATATATAGTGGCAGTTAAATGGAAACTGGAAAGTGGAAATTGAAGTATAATTTTTTCAACGAAATAATTGACAAGCTGCTAGGTAATAAAACTAAATAAAAATAGGAACATTTGTATTTATATTTATAAATATATATTCTTGAATATGTGGTTTTCTTGAAGAAAATTATTCAGTTTTCATTATATTTATAATGAAGTTTCGTTTGGAAGCCTCCAAACTTCATCAAAACTATGAAACAAGTAATAATTCATAAAGTAAAATGGCACACCTCAGAAACAATTTTGAACCTTTTTAGGTTGTGTTATGGTCAACGGCCACGCCAAAAAATATTAATGCTCTGCATGCAGAATAGCAATTTTTTCGTTTCCCATTCTGGCTTGCCACTTTCTTACGGAAATAATATAATTATTCATTATTTGTAGTAGTACTTTTATGAATATTTTGAAAAGAAATTTTTTTCTCTTGATGGACCGGCATCAGTTTAGATGGGCTGATCAAGAAAAATCAATTTCTTTCGAAAATATTCCCACAACAAATAATTCGGTACATAATTTTAGGCAAAAAACTGGCGACCCAGAATGAGAAACAAAAAAGTTATGTTCTGCATGAAAAGCAACACTATTTTTTTTTGCTTGAACTTTGACCATGACCCAACCAAGAAGGTTAAAATTTTCATTTGAGGTATGTCAATTGAATTTCATATATCTAACAAACAATTTACTCTACAGATAACAATTTGTTGATATGTTGAAGTTTGGATGCCTTCAAATGAAACGTTATCGTCAACTTTCACACACTTCAACTTTCACAAACTTTAACGAAGATATAACATTAACAAGTGAATAATCACAACACTCAACATAGACACCAATAATATAATTTATGGCGGACTAAAACCCAAAACAAACAATGGATACATCAAGCACAAGCATCAGCATCGAAACACGAACAAACGTGAATTGTCTCATCATGGAGGATGCTCGACTCACAGCCAATCAAATGACAGCTTATGGCGTACACAGGCGAGCATATCCGAACGCAATTGATTTCTCCCAATTCAAATCAATATATTAAAAATGTGTCTTACATAATATAACAATCAAAAACTACGGAAATGAACGATTCACTGATATCTTACTGGATATTGTTTCGTCAAATATAGACAAAAACATTTACATACATTCATAAACCTCATAAAAGATGCCTGTGACAGACACCGAATACCTGTAGGTTAGGTGTTCTCTGTAGTACAGATTTTGTTCAGTATTCTACAATCTAGGTGAATCGGAACAAATATGGAAGTTTCCAATTGATCCAATTTTATTCATCCAATGGACGTCCAATGGACGTTCAAAAACAACATTGAAAATACAGATCAAGTCCAGGATTCTACATTCGGTGTACATCCGTAAACATACAATAATGGAAGTTTCGAACTGATCCAATTTTGTTCATCCAATGGACGTACAAAACAGTAACATAACATAACACGTAAAGTCCAATTTTCAACGTTTGATGTACATTCAATAAAAAACAGTTTATGGACGTACCAAGGTGATCCATTACTGTTCGTCCAATGGACGTACATATATGTACAATAAGTAACATTCGGATATTCGTACATTATTATACATTCAATGTACATCCAAAATCGTTCTCTTTATTGATGTTTCATGTTGGTCCAATATTGTACGTCCATTGATCATCCATAAGACGTACAATACGAAATGTACAAAGCACATCCAGAAAAGAACATCCAATGGACATCCATATTGATTCTTGAACGTTTGGACCAATCATGGACCTGAAATGGACATCCATTGGACGTCGTGTGCTATATGGGATTGACTGGCTTAGGTCGATTACCGCGGTTTCGAGTTGCTGGGTCGAGTCTATCCTAGGGATGTTGATGAAGTTGTGGATGTTTTGTTGGTACCTGGTCCAATCCACAATCGTCCCAGTCCTAGGGGCTTCATCTTCCGCGTCCTCTCCTGTGGTTGGTAGGATAGGGTTATGGTCTGAGGAGCCCTCGTCTAGTACAGCTATTTCCATCGTGGTTGGAATGCTTTGTACTAGGGCTATGTCTAGGATGTCCGGTGTGTGGTTTTCCGCTCCTGGATAGTGGGTTGTTTCGTGAGTTACCATCACTGTGATATCCTCAAAATCTGGAAACAGTGTTTGGGCCAGGTTCCTGCCTCTGGGATTCTCGTTTCTGCAGTACCATTCCCTTGACTTCGCGTTGAAGTCCCCTATGGCTACTGTCGGGTGGTTGTCTTGGAAGAGTTTCTCCATGCCAACCAAGCGACATTTTGAATTTATTTGACAGGTCGTTGGATTCTAATTGTAACTGATTCTGGCATTGATATATTTTCTGGTGGAGTAATATATTCATGTTATCGAGAGCTGAGTGTGTGAGTATACTGAGGGCCTGGCATGTTGATTCTCAGGAAATGTATAGGTTGAAGTAGCTTGATGTCGACTTGTAAGAGTTTCTTTTCTAGTAAGGTGTGTGGTATAGAAGGGCATACGTTGGAGATGATGAGCCGCTCTGACGGTGGTATGAGCCTCCTTGCTATGATGATTTCCTCTTCTTCAACAATGTACCCCGTTGTGTTTATGAAGTCATCGCCGATTGCGCGATTCGATAAATAGATACAAATTCTGTTATTCGAGATTTTTAAGACAAACAAAATATTTCTGGGAGTGATCAATTTGCCTAGTGCTAAAATATAATCTTGCACATTGATTCCAGTTTTAGCAGTAAAAATAACGGCTTGGTATTTTCCAGGGAATTGAGATATTTTTTGCTGCCCGAGTACTTTTGAGTATTCTATACATTGTTGGTTTTCTCTGTGGGTGTCTGTTATGATGTGTTATACTCTGTTTCAAACGTTGAGTCTTTGAGTTTCTCCAAGTGCCTTTCTTGGAAATCTAGCGACAACATAAGAAAATAATCTCTTTGATCAGCCATTGAAAAGAACTAAACACGAATTTTTATGTTCTGAGGTCCACTGAATATGTATAAATACGGTCTCATTCTTATAAAGCCCAAAATGTCCAAGTGTAACCCGAATTAAACCCAAATAATATTTAATATCTAGCTGTTCTGTAAAAAATATATAAATGTAGTGGTATAACCGCAAGCTATATGGCCTACATGTTCATGTTCACACATATTAACATATCTGATTATTGTTTAAAAATTATAAAGGCGTGTAACGAAATATGGTAAATGGGTAAAAATTGACATAAACCTTACTGAATTACCACTGGTATGGCAATAATTGTTTGTTTCCGCAACGTCTGTTTGAGAGCTGGCATGTGATCGCGGTCTATTGGTAATGGGACTTCTCATGGCCTCTGAGGTATCACTTCAAAATATGGTCAAATCAGATCCCACAGGGCATTTGTTGAACAGAAAATAAAAAAAATCATATTACAAAATGTGCATCATTTATTTTCTAGATTTTTTACAGATGATATGTGCAAGAAAAATCATTGTCGTCGTTTGAATTTGTATGCCTGGTAGTATGCCTGGAAACAGAAATAATATATTAGGTGAAAAGCATTATCATGAATAATCATAGTTTCAAATTACAAACCATCTGAAACCATATTATACGTGTGCGAGAAATGAAACTGGTTTTATGTGGTCGTAGGAAAATAATATTACTCCACAATAACGCACAAGCAACTCATAGTAAATCCACCCAAGCATATCGTATAGAGTTTCATTATTTATTTGATGGTTTTCCTCAAGTAGTGGTACTACTGTACCTTGCAAAGTGTTCTTCATTTGATGGGGAACCCTTTGATAATAATTACATGGTGATTATGAGAAACATCAGAAATTTTAGTGATAGGAGAAAGAAGAAAAGAGGTGGAAAACTAATACTTGGTGGCGGATTTTAACATTACGGGAGTAGTAAATATATGCCACAAAGAGAGATTATCGATTATCCTCAATTGAACAAAGATATATAAATTGTATAAATTTAATCAATGCTCTGCAGTATAATAACGTGCCAAACGGACTGAATAGATTCCTTGAATTAATTATTAGTAATTATTCGATCTCTCTGGTGAAAATGTGATATGGCAATTGTAGAATAGAATCCATCATTATTTTTGAACTTGAAAGCTATTCAAAATAAGAAATTCAATCAACCATAAATTGAATTTTATAAAAGTTAATTTTACAAAATTAAGAAAATACCTGGACCGAAACCATGGTGTATAGGGCGAAACAATAAAGGGCCATCAGAATACACACAAAATCTTGATGGATTTTTTTAACGCACTCTTATTCTAAGAGCTAAAAACTCTAGTTAAATTTTTTTTTGGACCAGATATGATTACCGCTCATATTGTCAAAGGATGCATACAACTCTTGATCAAACCCCTCTAAATAAAATTTAATTTAATCTTACAAACTAGTACTTTTCCTATAAAACAATGGAAACGTTCAAAAGTTTGTCGAATATTCAGGAATAACATAGGTGATAGAGTTTAGGAATGCTTCAGTATGTGAATTACTAGGAAAAAACTGAGAAACGAATTACAATATGAGATAAATGACAAATATCTAGCCAAGAAGGCAGGTAGAGAAGAGATTTGGGAGTTACGCTGGATGAAAAACTCAGTTTTGAGCAACACGTGACCAACATTATGAGCAGAGCATATAGAATGCTTGGCTTTATTATTAGAAACTCATTTAAATTTACAAACACCTTATAATATAATTTTACGCCCTATTATTCAGTTCATAAAAATTTATTGAAAACGTAATAATTCTTAAATTATTCACAAAAAACATGATGAATATATTTTCAATCTTAGTTATCATACTTCCTTGAGTGAATTTGAATTCATAACTTCAGCATTTAGGAGAAAAATTGCTCTTCTATTATTTTTCTATAAGCTACTGCATAATGAAATAGATAATCCACACTTCTCATCACAAATTTGTCTGAACTGCAGTAAATATTTCGAGAATAGAAGAAGAAATATATTCGTTTTGTCTAAACCTCGAATGAACCTAGGTTTGAATGTGTTCTCTTGCAAATTGTTTAAGGAATGTAGATTTTTATGTTGAATGTAAAGTAAAAACATAAATAATAAAAAAAATAGAAGTACATACGAATTGTATCTAAGAGTCAATTTAAATAAAAAAGTTCAAATTTATTTTTGATATTAGCAAAAAACTAGCAAATAGCAAAAATAGAAAAAAAAATTAAGTTTTTATACAAGGTGTAGGCTAACCTCCCGTGAACGACGGGTGCATAATGCCATTTTATAACGAATGGCAGGTGTGAAAAATTCGAAAAAAATTGTGGAAAGTTTATAGTGTTGGAAAATTCGTCAAAATTTTGGAAACCGCCGAAATAATACTGGAATTGCCGGACGGAAGAAACTGTGTAATTTCGAACAGCGGTTTCAGGGATTTTCCGGATTTTCTAAAAAAATAAAAAATTTCTATAATTTTTTTTCCAATTCTGTACACCTACCATTCGTTTTAAAATGGCATTATATACCCGTCCTTCAAGGGAGTACAAGCGGATAGATTACACTCTGTATATAATAGTTCTCAGCTTCACCCCCCAAAACCACCCCACAAGAATTGCGGTGGCTTTTCTCGTTTTTCTCAGAAACCATTGGTCGCACGGAAAATTTCATTCATCCAAAAATGTTGTTTCTTGTTGAGCTTGATGAGTGGCAATGTAAATGTGAGTATTATTAACTTTTTGATATCTTTCGAAATAATTTCGGTAATAAATGAAAACACATAACGAAAATTTTTCCTTATTAAAAATATCTCGAAATCCGAAACAAATATCGCAACTTTTTCCCAATTCAACCGATCAACATTGTAATTCTAACCGTTTTCGAGGTCCTGATGCTATCCCACCCTTATCTTGGACCCACTATATATACATAGTAGAAACTGTAGACAATGACATGTAGACCAAAGTGAGTTAAGTGGAATAGGCCTACAGAGAAACTACTTTAAAAAAACGTGCCAAGAGCTCTACGTCATGGGTGGCGTGGAAACTAGCAGCAAAATTAAAATAGGTTAAAATATAAAAATAGAAACAAAATATTACACAAAAAACACATTTTTGTCTATTTAATGCAGTATTAAATCTGTCGTTTTTATATTTAGATTGCTAAACCACTTTGGGAGTGAGATACGCCCTGTGTTAGTTTCCACCCCTCTTTTCATTCGGATATCGTTCGAAAAACATTGAATCAAGTGAAATAACTAAAGATAACATTTTTGTAGAAAAATTCATTAGGAATATTTTTAGTTTGTATTACATTTTTCTGTGTGACCAATAGTTTCTGAGAAAAACGAAATAAACTACCGCAGTGCGTATTGAGGGTGGTTTTTGGGGGTGGAGCTCACCCCACTAACTTAACTTGATTTTGAAAGCTCATCCTTTGTTGTTACCAAGCAATTTGGCAAATTGCTTGGTACCAAATTGCTTGGTAACACCACGAGTCCCAATTCGACGGAAGCTGATCGGCATGCGTGTCACGTGGGTCATAAGTGTCACCATACGCCCTCAAATGTGTTTGACCCACGGACGAGCGCTGATTCTGCTCGTTTATTGATCATTATATTCATAACTGCCAAAACCCTACAGCGCATACGTTATAAAATCATTACACTTTTTGAAGGCCTAAATGGATTATTTGTGATTTTCAACTAAATGTGTCTCTCAATTTGATTTAGGTCATTATGGAGATGATTTAGTTTTCGTTATCGTATTATTTTGAGAGTAATAGTTAGTTGTTTAGTTTTCAATATTTTAAATGATTATTAAAACTACCTGTTCTGTAGATTACTTAATATAAAAAATAAAAATAAACGAAATCTTTCAACTTACATCAGAAATGTGATGACGAACCCCAGTGTAAGCCGCCGCCAGCACCACCTCACCCAACAATACCTAAGATTCCGCCTAAAATTCCTCCAGCACCGCTGCCGATGATTATTTCTGGTTTCTTAGTTGGGACTAAACCCAGTACACCTTTAACTGCATCAGCTATAGTAACTAGTATTCCACTAGATGCTGTCTTAAGGATATCTGTCAGACTGTAAAGTCCCTTGCTCACTGAACTAAGTGCTGCGGATAAACTTGCGATTATTGATGCGATAGGAGGGCATGTTTTCTTCAGACTCTCTACATTCAATCCTTCTGCTGAGAGACTTCCCTCAATGGCCGAAACATCGAGTCCCTGGGTTAATTGTCCAGCAGATTTATCGATATTGATTCCCAATTTGTTGAGTAGATCTATACCGATAGGTGTACTCAGTAGAAAGATTAGGAAGCGTAATAGAGCTAGAATTATCACTTTGATTTCCAAACCGGTAAGGACTGATATCAGTATGACAACTCCAACAACTAACTGAATCCCAGTGGTTTCTCCCGTCAGTAGCTCAGTGAGTTTTAAAATGCTGACTTTGCCAATGACGAGACTGCCGTTTGTAATACCGTTAGCGAACTCCATCAATCCTTTTTGCGAAGATACTCCTTGAAGTTTTACAAGTTCCGATATATCTTGCATGAATACTTTTAAATTCAAGCTTCCTCCGGGAGTTCTATAAGCGCAATATTCTATGAGAATCTTGAACACCACGTCAATTTTGATTTGGTTGCTCTTAAACTGGTACATACTGTATATAACTTTGAACATTCCAGTAACTCCGGTGGAGACATCGCCTCCAAGTTTAACAATGAGACCGACATTTTTTTCGTTGGAACTCAGGAGACCAGCAAGGAGCGAGAGTTGGTCTTTCTCTGCGAAAATGGAGCAGACTTTGATGAAAACTGCTGGGCCGTTGATTTCTCCAGATAATAGCGTGGTCAAATCCAATGTTATATTGGCTGCTACGACAGCGGCCAGTCCACCAGAAACCTGACTGATCATTGATTCTAATCCTCCCAATACTCCGCTGAGCATAGTCAAATCTCCAGGAAGTTCGATCAGACCTCCGGCACTTTCAAGAATACCTTTCAGCCCTTTCATCGATGTCGTCATAGACATACCTATTTTAACCAGAATCATCAAGGCAGCACTGGGATCGGTTTGACTTTGTACTTTAATATAAGCAGAGAAAGGGCTCGCCCAACTGGTAAGAATATTCAACGTTACTTCTGATATGCTGGAGAACGTGAACTTTTCGCCAATATCCGCGATATCTGGAAGCGTTCGTAATCCATTGAAAAAGTCCTCGAATGTCAACTTCTCGCTAATCCAGCCGGTTTGCGTGAGGCCTCCGGCAATGTAGGAACCGGTTTGGACTTTCAGATTCAGATTGATTACATCCCCTGCACTACCGTTGCAAACACTTACCAGACCCTTATTGATATCGAATATTATTGATACGTTGATTGCTCCGTTGAATATTCCGAAAAGTTCAGTTGTCTTATTGTAGATGACTTGAAGCTGTCCTTTACCATTATTAACCGGTTCACAAGACCGATCTTCGAATGGTGATGCTAGTTTTGGTGATCTAGGTTCAGGGGCAAACCGTCTGGCTCTCAAGAAGTCTGAAAGAATAAAATATAATTGCAAATTATTCCACAATAGGTAAATATAATGACCGATTAGATACGGAAAATGAAAGGGGGTACTAGTCTATTAATGAAAATACGCCTGTGAAATTTCAGTTCGCCAACTTTCGAAGACGCGCCACTGAATGAAATGTCTATGTTTCAACTCTTCCGACTAGGTACAATCTAACGATTGATGTGTCGTACTACGCAAGTTAACGACTTTGCACGCAGTTTGTCATTTTTAGTTCATTACCTACTGAGGCATTCATTTCGACTTTTTGTATTTATTTTATCGATCATCCAAACGGCATGGATGAATATGAATTAAAATTAATTCATGCTCAATTGAACATAGTGTTCGTGTACATGGAAAGTGTTCATTCGATGCCAACATTTTTTATCGTCGTGTTATGCTAAATGCTAAACATATTTGTTTTTCAACTTTCTATTTCGCACTACTGCGAAATTAAATATTTCGCACTAGTGCGTAATACCTAATTTTGTGTATTAGTTTATAGTGCGAAATGATACGTATTTCAAGTAGGTTGTCGAAGAGAATTATTAATTGATCGAACTATTTATACATTGGAAGAATTTTATAATTGTGAGCGTATATAATTTTCTTTTTCTACATATACAAATATACATTATATATAATAATTCAATTTCTATTTTATTTTGAAAATATACCGACTTCTATTATATTTGATGTGTATTTGACGATTTCTACTTCATAATTGTATGATCTCAAAGGAATAAAAGTATTATTATTATTATTATGATTATTATTATTATTATTATTATTATAGCTACGGATTGTTTTTCATGTGATGATATAGTTTGTTTTCTTCTAGTATTTTTGTCACAGAATCACTCCCTATTGATTGGTCTATCTCATTGAAATATTCTGAAGTAAATATTGACAACTAATTGGTTTATTGTTCTAGAATCACATACCATACCAACCATATGCATACATGGTTCGTATAATAGTATGGTTTGTGATACAAACGAATGATTTTATTGTGCAATAACGACAATCTTGTGCTACACAGAATTGAAAATATATATAATTAACGATTGTCGTTCACTAACGATATCATTATGCGTTACAGAAAAGACCTTTTAGTATAGTTCTAATTATCAATGTAACTATATCATAATGCGATTTATAATAATCGGGGATGTTGCCAGACGACGAGGCGCTCTACGCTCTGCGCGTATTGCCAATGACACTTGATTCGTTTATATCCTTCATAAAAATACCTCATTGAACGCCATTGAACCTGACGTATTCAAGAGCAAAAATACAAACTTCTGTCTCGAGCCGTACTCGAACTAATGACAGTGATGCCTAAGAATTGAAAACTAGACAATGGCACGGTTGTTAGGAGTTTTTACCACAGACTACTTACTCGCACTCACCCCAAAGGAATCAATAATTTTGAAATGATCAGTCTTCAGAAAATGTCTTGGCATTTTTCATGAAATATCAAACAATTTCGTTTAAAATACCACACAATAACGAACGACACTCATGATTATATTTGTGATTGGTGGTTAGTATATGTTGTATCACCGTTCCGAATATCCACAAAAAATTCTTTAGCAACAATATTAAATAACAAATTGATAAAATATTCTCTTTAGTTTGATCAATTTTTTATTTTGTTTCAAATGGTTTCCATCAAATAATCTAAAAAAACTTACCATGCCCCAAAGTGCTACCAACTAAGGCACACAGTAAAATCGCTGTAAGTTGCTGAGTCTTCATTGTCGATTGTGAACTGAATTTTCAAAGCATTTTTTGGCTTTTATATCCAATGGAGAATATATTTTGAATATATTTGATTTTCATTAGAATTTATCTACAGTGGGAATGTCTAAAAAAATTGCATTTTCATGCAATTCTTGTATTGCATATGCAATAGGTTTGATAAGGTTTTATCTTCTGTCTTCAAGGCGACCATGTCTCTACGTAAATTTTTTATATTTTTGAATCCCATTCCAAAATCTAAACCGATATTGCCTACAGAGAAAAATTCCGCATTTTTTATCTTCATGCGTATTCGATCTCGCGTAAATAAATTATCTTTGAACGGACTAAAAAATGAAACTATGTAATAAACCAGCCCGACAGGGTAGTTCGTGGTGTATCAAATAATGAAAATATCATGATAACCTAGAGCCTTGTCCGTACCAAAAAACTTTGTTGGCAACAATGTTAGTAACAAAGTTACTGACAATGTTTTTCAACTGATTTCCAAACCTAGTACTCACACAAATATATTGTTGCGAAATTTGTCACCAACAAATGTTGCTTGAGTGTTTTGTTGCAACTGTGCAAACACAGCAACGTTCAGACCGATTTCATTTGTTACCAACAAAGTTACTTAACAAAAGTTTGTAACAACTTCTCCAATAAATCGAATAATGTTATCCTTGGTGCGGACACGGCTTACGACAAATCAACTTAAAAAAATATGGTTTTGTTGTTTAAAAATAATTCGACGAAAAACTAAGCTCTAACACATTTATAAGCCCTTCTAATCACTCGTTCATTAAACAGTCCATACGTTACGCTGCACTCGTGCTTAAAATACTCGTTACTTAAAGGACGTTTTCCAATACTTACGTCTAAATGTGACATTTTTGACGAGTTTTAAATCGTTTTTATTGAACATATAGCGGCCCCGACAAATGTTGTTCTGCCCCATCATCGTGTATATTGATGGGTTTAGTCTCGCCAACAACCCTTCCAATATATTTTTGTTAATGTTATTGTCGAAACCATTTTATAACGAAGTTGTCGGCAAAAGCTATGTTCCAACTCACTATTTCCCCTGTTGACCTAACCTTCGAAAAATTCACTCGAGAGTCTTTTTTATTTCGTTCTAGATCTCTCCGGAGCCTCTGTTATGGTTCATTTCAAGGATTCCTCGATTTTTCTAGGATCTTTTTGAAGCTTCGAGAACATTCTAGAATTTTCTATCGTATATTTCTAGAAAGTTCCAAAACTCACGCCCACTACAACAATGAAAGCATTAAAAAGAAATGTGCGGTTTTTACGATTTTCGGTCAATTTTTCTCTTGAATCTTCCTAGAACTGAAAAAAAATCTACCTGGTACATTTTTTTGCGAGTCACGGGCAACATCAAATTTTACAATACAAATTTTTCCGGGCAAATTTTTCAAACATTTCTTAAGAACCTTCCTCGAACATCAGAGAATATTTAAAAAAAAAAGTTGGCTAAATTGGTCCTGTCGTTCTCGAATTTTAAGCTCAGCAACACAATTATATCATTTCATTTTCATTATATAGAAGATTATAATTATACTCCATCCATACTAATGTTTCACAAGATTTATATTATTTATATTTATTATCTGATTACAGTTTTACAGTGATAGCGACTTCAATAATTGAATTTGTTACTATATTTATGTAGCCTGACAACCAAATTTTTTTCCAATTTTTTCTGGTTGGTATGTATTGCGATTGACTAGAGTATATTTTCCAAAAAAAAATGAAAATAAGGTTTTTTTTGTGAATTGAAAGTTTGTCCACAAACGAACCGGAGCGGAGCGGAGCGAGTGTGGCAATCTCACGAACAAAAAAAAAACGTATTTCATCTCTAGTAGAAAATGCTATATTTTCTACAATAGATGGATGTTGTTTATAGAATATTGGATTACAATTTTTAAAACTGAAACGTTTATAAACTGTCATACGAAGTAACCTTCGTTTGCTGATTCAAGTGCCAAGTAGTGAGATTAACTGTTATTAGGCGATCCAAAACACGTGACCCAAAATGGCAGCTGTTGGCATACAAACAAGCATTCGCCATAAGAATTGCATTATGTTGCCAGTCCTTTGGTTGTAAATATCGTATTTTTGAATATTTTCGGAGTTTTTGTGCCGTTGAATGGTAATATTTAAATGGAGAGTAGTTACCTAAAGACATTAGTGCTGAAAAACAGAGATATTGGTGAAAGGTATGCTTGAAAATAAATCTCAATCTTCTGTTTACATTTTGATCGTTGTATTGTTACAGGTATAGAATGAAGTTGAGATTATTCAATCATATAGATCCTCACATATTGAATATTTCTGTACTGGATTTTACAATTGATGGTGTTCCTCCTGTTACGAATGTGGATCTTGTTACGAATTTGGTTTAAAGCCCCAGCTTTCATTCTCAAAAGTGCAAATGAAGTCTTCTAAAAGTTTAGAATCTTTATAAATATTTTGGATCTGGCTTCGTTGTAGAAGTGGGAACAAAGATTGAGATTGATTTGAACATTTTAGTTGGACAGGTAAGTTTCTGAGCTATTTACAACTTTTTGCATAAATCCACTATATTTATATGTGTAAACTATTATGTTAATTATTGCCTCTCTTTGTCATAATTATAAAATACTTTCATCTTGCCATCACGAGAACTGTGTTATTCATATAAAATTGTTAATTGTTAAAATTGTTAAAATTGTTTTTTCCGTTAACCTGCTGTCGCCCCCCTACGAACGGCAGCCCTCAAAAGTCGAAACTTGTGCGAGATAAGGATTAACGAGGTCTTATCTTTTAACGTGCGATTCCTAGCACGATCCGAGGAGAACAGATCTTGAAAGGAGGTCGTCCGTAAGTCACCCATCCAAACCATAACTTCGCTTAGCGTTGCTTGGCTCGAGAAATCGATGACCTACGAGATCTACCGTTCGAGCTATCCTCTCGGAAAAACATCACTTGCTCGAGTGGTGTTGCAATGTTTGAGCAACAGGTCAATATGGAATCATCGTAACACCAATTGGAAAAAACCATGAGCTAGAAACAGTAGTTTCAGAAAGTCATGTTGTCATTGGTTTGAAATGAGAAATGGTGGCATGAGGAAAATTGTTATTAGAATGTGTAACATCTCAATTTTCATAGTAATTCTAATCAATATAACTTTTTCTTAGGTCTAAAATTCACAGAAAGCAAATATGAAACCTTTATATGTCTGGTGCATAATTGCAAAGGATGTAAGCATATGTACAACTTGCTGTACATATACGACTGGAATCGGAGAAGTATGCAGTAATGTTTGTGGCATTTAATTTGCAGCAGAGTTCAGTGTAGTTAAACAAAGGAATGTGTCAATCCAATCAGCAAACAAATACTAAAATCGAGTGTGAATTATACCAAGTGTAAAAAAGTGCTCTACTTTCATGCAAAGGAAATAACGTATAATAACTTATTTTTTTCAATTTTCACAAAACTGTTTATATATAGGACATTTCAATAAATGTGTAGAGAATGTAGTGATATTTTTACCGATAAAAAACATAATGTTCATAATATAGAACAAGTATTTTAACACTTGACTGAAATATCTACCTATGGTTAAAGTGCAGAACCTCGTAAGTCAGTTTGTATCGTTTGAGTTTCTGGAAGGGAAGGAAGGTTCAAAATGAAAAAACACAAATGGTTTAGATAGTTTTTTTCATCAGATCACTAAGGAACATTTTATATCAATAAATCAACTGAATTCAATCAATAATCAATTCAATAAGTAAACTTATCAAGTTATGATTTTTTTAAATTTCATTGCCATAATCTTGAAATGCCTGTTTCACATACATCTTCGTCTTCATCATTAAATGTCCATATTACACTGTGTTTCATTCTGTTGAAAATAAAAACACATTTCAATTACATCAATCAAAAAGCAGCTGTAAGTTTCATCTATAAAATCAGCAAATCTTCAATGGAACACTTACAATCATGGAAATGAATTCTTTTTGGTGTCTAAACCATTATATTCTCACCCCTAACTTGCTAACCACATTTTGTATTGCTTGAGTCGGAGTTGATAATTATGCCCAGTTCATGTAAATGTAAGGTAAGGCAACGCAAGAACGTAATAAATTCAAATTATTGGAATTGTGAACCTTAACTTGCATTTTATCATGAACGTGTCTACACAATTCCAATAGTTTAATTTTCTTACTTTCTTGCATTCCCCTCTTACCTTACGTTTACATGAACTAGGCTTTATAGTCATTACTTGTGCTTTGACAAAGCTGACATTCATAAGTTTCAATAGTATCGTTCGTTAAGACGTAGTCCGACTGCTCTACTTGCTATAAGTTGATTTTTTAAAAGAGAAAGACACATGAATTACAAATGTTAGAGAAAGATAGACAGATGAGAAAGTGATCTCAATCAACTAGAGCAGTCTTCAACGAACACCCCTATTGATTCAAGAAATACAAATCACGACCAGTGTGGTAATAACACCAAATATTTCAAAAAGTTCTTATTGTTTTTATGATAACTCCAACAGTCAATGAACTGAAAGTTGCACTTGATGTTTCTTTTGTTTGTTAATAATACTGAATAAAAACCAGCTGCAGAACTCTACTAAAAAGTAAAAAGCATATACTGGGCGGCCATGTAATAGAATAGTGACAGTTCATTGCACAATACAAAGTCCTTTTATGTGGAGTTTGCAGAGGTGCGATATCTTTTTCGTATTCAGAAATATTTTCAATGAAGTGAAATTTTTGGTATTTGTTTCAATTTATTTCCGAAGTTATTTGGAAAAATATCATAAATTAAAGAATACTCCCATTTTCATTGCCACTTTTCAAGCTCAACAAGTCCTCTTTTTTGTCTTTTTTTTTCTCACACACATCAGCCTGTTATTTTGATTACTAAATTCAAAGCCATTTCATATATTATATATTGTTGTTTAAACATGTTTTCAGCTTATTTCAAAATTACTTAAAATCATTCAGACAAAAACCTGCTGAAAGCAACTCCTAACTTCAATTATCCGTTGCTCGAAATTCATTGAATAAAAAAAAATGATCACTTATGGGAAACTTATTAGTAGAACATTTTATAAAGAACTTTTTTAGTAACAATACAATTTTCTGTGCGATCAATGGTTTCTTAAATTGATCAATTCTCATTAAATTCCCATGTTAGATTTTCGGTGTGCCAACCGGAAAATTCAGTATTCAAGTTGGATCTCATAGGATTCGCATAAAATTGGAAGCGGAATTCCAAATACAGATTCAACCATCAAATCCTGAACCCACTTTGTTTACACGATACCTAATAAGATTATAAATTGTGAGTTTCTACGCATGGGTTCTCAAGCTTTTGAATGAGGATGAAACATGATTGTGTACAGTCTCTTTGCACGACCACTGCCTTATCGACACAAGATACCCAATAAAATTGGATACGGAATTTCTGATACAGACCATCTAATCCTGAATCAAATTTCTTCATACGATACTCAGTAGGATCAGAAATTGTCAATTTCCAAACATTTCTCATACGTTGATAAGCTTGTGAATGAGCATAAAATATCGTTGTGATTGAAAGTGGAATACCGCATCGAATCTTACAGTCTCCTTAAACAACCACTGCCTGATACAAACTCGTATGACATGTATTCGGGTATGCTATTAAATCGCATCTTCTTATAAATCCTCACACAACCTGCCAAAAAGTGTATGTGCCAGGGATTACGTACTTGTAGGTACTTACTCTCCACGTAGATCCTTATACAGTATCGGAAAGTTTTCATCGGGGGTATAGACAAATGCGAGCAACAAGGAACGCAATGATCTATAATACCACATAAATAAGAGAGACGCACTACTGTACGCCTCCCCTACTACCTCGTACGACGAATTAACAGCCACGTCGATATCCCTTCCTCGAGCGAGTCAAGGAGAAATTGTAATGCTCTCTCAACATAATGAAAACTTTCCAATACTGTATATTCTCCTAATTCGTCTATTTTTCTTCAAGGGATTTCATGTTATATTTTTGGCAATGCTTTGTAGACAATTTGAACTGTAACAACTATCATAACTACACTGCTATCAATATGATAGGATGCAAGCAGGTGTTGAAAGGGTTATCACAGGGTTCTTGACCGGAGAATGGTGTTCCACTGGGCTCTTTAGGTCCCTTATTCTTTACTCTGTATATACACACGAATCCTGTAAGAACAGACCCACCAGCAAGTGTCACTTTAATGCCGACAACACTTAGATTAATTAGTCTTTTCCAGTAATTGATGTGTTGGAAGGTAATACCCAAGTGAACACGAACTTATAGAGTTGATCATATCAATTCTAGAGGAGTTTTGCCTCTCCTTGAATCCTGGAAAGTATGTAGCAATTTTGTTCGGCAGGACACTGGCCGGTATCAGTTGTCATCAACGACACATCAATTTTTGTACTGAAAAGAGGTAAATATTGTTCCACACCACCCAGTCACACATCTGCTCATTGTCGGTCATTTTCGCAAAACTCTATAAATGGATTCCGGAAGCCCTGAAGGTTAGGTTCCAAAAACATGTAAAATTCCTTCTTCGAAGTTGTGATTTGACAGGTCCAAACCTCCTGACGAGCAATTCTTAATAGTAGTTAACAGTCATCAGCGTTCACAAGACATATTTTCTAAAATTATCATTATATTGCTCACTGTTTGTTTTTTATTTTTTCGGCAAAGAAAACACTTGTCTGATTCCTTCTGACGTTGACAAATGCCAAATCTGCCGCTTATTATTTGTATCAGTAAAAGCATTATTTATTATTATTTTAATTTCTCATTTGGAAATCCACTTACGAAACACTGTCCAATAATTCAACAGTCTGTTTCATAATCTTGGTTCTGCTTCCCTAATTATCTAGAAAATAACAAGCATAGAATTTTATCATTTTTATTGCAGTTGCATATCTTTTCATAATAATATAATATATGTAAATGAAAACCAAATGTTAAATACTTCAGGAAAAAATTCGAAATGGATATATAAAATCTCTTGGAAGCATCTGATTAGGACCGATTTGGAATCAAGAATACTCCCAAAGTACGTCCTAGTTATCGTCAAATATCTGTGTCAATTTCCCCCATACTAAGATGTCTAAAAACCCTGGTGTACCGACTGATTGGATTTTGTTTAGAATTTTTTGAAGACAAAACAAATGAATTAATGGTCTACTTTTGTAATCGACTCCAGAGATGACGTCCTCTTTCCCGTGTCAACACTGTCAACATTCCAAGGACATGGTGATTGTGATTGTTAATTGAATATTAAGGAATTTTATTAAACTTTTGTATGCCATACGAAAGTAATAGTCCATACTCGTAGTGGAATATCAAGTTTTATTGAAAAAATAACACTACTAAAAAAAGTTTTCCGCACTAGTGAAAATAAAGAAAATAAAGAAAATGAAGAAGTACATTAATAATATAAGAAAATTGCACATTTTTTTACACCACAACTATTGACTTTCAAATAGTTTTTAGATTTTTTTGGACAAAATTACACAATTTTAGTAGTTTTTTTTTTGGAAAAAATTACACAATTTTAGTAGTTTTTTTTTTGGAAAAAGAACACGAAGTCGTCTCCACAAAGATTTTAATAAGAACAGGATAGAAATCCTATCTTAAAGACATGTTTCGAACATATATATGTTCATCATCAGTTTGGTACAAAATTCATAATAGAGAGAAGAATGTGTGGAGAGAAAAATAGTATAAAATACAAAATATCACACACTTAGAGTACATGATGTACAACATTTTATTGCGGAAAAGTAGATTTGTTTAGTTTTTGCGGATTATACTGACATTTAAATATTGTGTCGCAGAAGGTTAAAATAGAAAGCTTGTTGTTGTTGTTGAAAGTATGGTTGTATAGTTTAATATATATTTAATAATAAATGATCTTTATGTTAACTTTTGGGTGTTTTTTCCGCTAGTAGAAAAAATAGTGTACCTAACACGAGCGTAACGTGTCTTTTCCGCGCGCGATTTCTGGCCGAACTCCGCTTGCAATCGCGTGCGGAAAAGTATCACTTTCCGCACTTGTTAGGTAAACTTCTATATATTTATTACAGCAATTGAGTACTCACCACTTAGAATCTGAACATACTTTGAAACAGACATTTTATTTCAAAACGCCATGCATGTTGACAATATTTTATGGCAAAAATGTTTTCCAATCAATTCAATCGACTCTGGATGCGTTTTTATATCTTACCGGTTCTTGAAATCTTCCATAAGTAGCGAAAGTCCGCGATAAAGTAAAAAATATACATTTTTCTCCATTCCCACTTGTTTAATATTTCTCTATCCATTATTCTTTCATTGTTTTGTGTCATTATTATATTTGAACAGAAAGAAATTTATTTTATTTTATTTTATTACTAATATTCAAAGTTATAATTATTCAAATTTCACCGCGTCCTATATCAAGTTGAAAGTCGCACATGTTGGACACCGCGCCATCTAACGAAGGCGCAGAACGACCAATCAGTTCAAAAACGACTCCATACACACACACATCGTGAGTGACTCCGCAATACGCAATTAACGCTTTGTGCAACGCTTGTGCCGCTTCTGCCGCTTATGCCGCTTATACCGCTTATACCGCTTATACCGCTTATACCGCTAATTACAGTCCACATCGAAGAGGAGTTGGAAGTTGGAAGTTAGTCCACCGAGAAGTCCCAAAGGTGAGTGCATTTTCAACTTGCGACATTTTTCTTCACATTTGAACCAAATACGCGAAATCTCTCAATGTTTTGTCTTCAGTAAGCTTGTTAAGGTTTTGGTTATTTTCCATAATGATAACTTTGAAGCCGTTTTTGTACAGAACAGAAAATGCTGGAGCGTCATATTAATGCGGTTGGAAATAGCTATTTGTGTATTTAGAACGCAAAGTGATGGATTGCCGCTCGAACAAATAGAGTTACCGCGCGACGCAAAGCAGAGCGCGGTAATCTTTGGAGAGCGGCAATTTTACTTTGTGCTCGAAATACACACAATATTTTTTCGACAAACGCAGATCTCAGATACAGACAATACACTCGATACTTTATTGATCATTGATTACCTTATAATAATATTCATCTCTTTTATTATTTACTAGATTAAAATTGAATGTACAATTCTGACAATTTTTAATAGATATAGCCAAAGTCGGTATCCAAATTACTGGCAATACAATCAATATGTAACACATAAAAGAAAAATGGCTCAACCACGATTTGAACACGGGTCGCCGGCGTCAGGTGAAGGAGCCTTAGCCTCTAGACCAAACAGAAGGCGGTGCTTTTGAACATTTACTCTATATTTTATAGAGCTTTATCAAATCCGATTTTTATAAATGTTTCCTATTGACAAAACTGACTTATTTTCAACTTTAGGAAAAAAAGGCATAGGAGCTTTCTTATTGAGAATGTAGTTACGAGTCGAAATGCATGATAAAATATAGAGTGTTCCATTTAAATAAATATCATTTTATGAAATATTTTGAAAACGCGACTGTCAATTTTTTTTGTTTTTGTCGTCGAGAAGGTCATTAAAATGCTACTTATTTGTCCATTTAACCGAATTCGTAGCATCAATAATAACGGAGTTGGCAATGGTGCCGACTTAATTTGGAACACCCTATATACAATCAAATCCCATTATTTTGCAATTTCAAACCAATAAGAACAGTACTTTTTGAGAACACTGCTTCCAGTTTGTGGCAGTTTCAAATCGGTGTATCGTTGATTCCATATTTAAAACGTTTCCATATTAACAAAAATCACGGTAATTATAGAAACGTCAGTTTGACGACTCAACTGACACGAATACAATAAATGAACCGTTTCTGCAATACGGATTCAGTTCATGTGAAATAATTTCCTGATGAATATGCTTTCAAAATGCAGAACTCGGTATTATACTGATAAAACTGCCTGTTCCTAGATTTTCTACATGTTACACAACATTCGAAAAATCTTGGTTGGCTGAACACGGAGGCTAGGCGTATACACCACACTCAACTACGATTTTTCATGAAATGATAACAACTGGGAAACCTCTATCTCATTCCAGATCGCTGGGTTACCCAGTGATTTCAAATGAAAAATTAAAAAAATAAACATTCATTTGATACCAATTTTTAATTTATTTATTTATTTATACTGCATACAAACAGATAAACCTTTTACATGTCTACAGTTTGGATATATAAATATAAATATTGTAAATAATATAACATAATTTAAATTTAAATAGGGTCAACTTATAAAATTAGACATAAGTAATACAATTAGATTTTAAACAACACTGGAATATAGATTATAGTTCTCAATAATATCAGATTTCATAGTCAAGTTGAAATTTATATAAATAAATAAATGACTAGTCTCTTAAAATTGCTAGTATTTGAGTTTTCTTCATATTAAAGAAATCTATGTCATTATCACTGTTTTGCATCAACTTATTTGCAGCAATCATGCAGTATTCAATTGGTGAACCTGTATTAAATATTTTAAAAGTGGTTTCTCTACGTCGCAGTCTTATGTCAGGTACGTTAATATTAATTTTGTTTAGGAGATCAGGTATAATTTTAATAATATACAGGGTGTATCTTTAATCAATAAACTTCGTGTGTTTATTAGTATATAGTGACAGGGGGCTTCTTTTCATGAAATTAGACTTTGAATTATAATCTCAGTGGCGTCGCTGTTGACATCCCGTTACTCGGAAACGAACAAATCACCTTCCGAAATTAATGACATAATTTAAGATTCACCCTGTATAATAATTATAATAACAAACTTGAATCATCAAATAATTATTTTCCGATTATATATGTATTGATCACATGTATTTTAATATTTTTTTTCTCTGAGAATAGTTTTTTCTCGGAGCAGTTGAATATTCCACCATATTGTATTATGTATTATACAGTGTGTCCATAAAGTACCCACCTGTTAACTTTTGAAAGGATTAAAATTTTCGGATGAAATTTTTTTTGTAGGTCTTACAATTCTTTATACGTCCTCAAAATTTAAAACGAAATATCCATCCTAAACAAAATGGCGGTACATAATGTAAGAACTCTCGTAGAGTAACCCCGTTAACGTTTGAACGGATTGGAATTCTGTTTGGAATTTTTTTCTGGTCGAATGTTAGTTCATAATCTACTTATTGATAACAAAAAATTGTCAATGTTTTTCAAAATGGCGGACCGACGTCATTTTGATTTTTTTTTGGAAATTGTTTAGGGAATCGAGTGATATATCATTTGAATTGTATTTTAATTCTTTGTAAGTACGAGTTGTGATAAGGAAATTTCTCATTTATACATTTACTACACAGGTACCATATATCATAATGACTAATTGATGTATTGTTCTAATTTGAGGAATTACTTTTAATTAAGAGATGTTATTATAACTGATTGCCCCGATAACCTGGGTCGATATTAATATTATCCATTTTGCTTTATTATCTGTTTGTTGATAATAAATCAATTACAGAAAACTTTTGTAGAAGGATACCTTAGAAGGTTTGATAATTTTTCTAGAACTAAAGTATCCGAAGGATACTCATAGCAGAGCTCTAACATTATGTACCGCCATTTTGTTTTGAATGAAAATTTTTGTTTCACATTTTGTTGTCGTCTAGAAAATTGAAATACAATTCATTCGACCCCCATAGCCATTTAAAAAAAAATCAAAATGGCGGATCGACGTCATTTAAAAATATATATTTTTTTTGTTGTCAAAAAGAAGCTTATGAACTACCATTCAACCAAAAAAAAATTCAAAACAGAACTCCAATCCGTTCAAAAGTTAACAGGGGTGGGGTTACTCTAAGAGAGTTCTTACATTATGTATGGTTATCTTTGTTTGAAATTTTGGGGACGTATAGAGACTTGTAAGACGTTTCGAATGAGGTATCATTTGACCCCCCCATGCCATATAAAAAAATTATTTCTAAATGGCGTTGGGCCGCCATTTTTTTTTTCGTTGTCAAAAAGTAGCTTATGAACTGCCATTCCACAAAAAAAAACTGATCCGAAACTTCCAATTCGTCCAAAAGTTAACAGGGCGGTTACTTTATGGACACACTGTATGTAAGCTATATATAATATTAATGAAATTATTATAACGAGTTAATGTTACTGGTTGGTTAGGATATAAGCTCATTACTGTACCTACGATAAAAATGTATACGATTATTATTATTAATTTTTGTCATTTCAAAGGTGACTTGAAACAAAATGGTGAAGGAAATCAATTCTGAAGATGATGATATCGAACGATATTCAGACGTTGAATTGATTGAAGAGGAACTTCAAGAAGAAGGAGAAGCATCTGAAGAACCGGATAATATTGAAGAATTTAACTTCAAGTAGCTTTCTGAAGGTGCCTTCGTTATAATAGGATTAAAAACAAAAAAAATCTCGAAGACCTTGCCTGCCTGAGTATTGGAAGATGGCACATTAAAGTGTTCTTTCCTCCGGCCCAGTACTGAAACTCAGAATATTTATATTTTCTCCCGAGTGTTATATGAATCACTAGTCACGAAAAATGAGATTCAAAATAAAACTCATTCTATGAAATTCACTGAAAAATGTATCTATTGTACTTTATTACTTTTCCTGAATATTAAACATCTCTCTGACTTTATTCATATTTCTTTCATTTTAAAATATTTCCCTTCGAATTTTTTCCGACGACCTACTAGAAATACGTATCAATTCGCAACGTTTCGTCAAGTTGTACTCACACAAAATTAGGTTGTATTTCGCACTAGAACGAAATATTTCGTACTAGTGCGAAATAAAATAGGTGTAAAATATAATAGTTCCTGAACGTGTTAAATATATTTCGTACTAATACGAAATAGACCAATATACCTAAATATTGATAAATGATTAACATATTTCGTTTCCTTCCTTCTAATATTCTTCTCAGCCAATTCATTTAATATTATAGGAGAGTACAGTATAAAGAATACATTCATAATCCTAAAACCAGCTTTTGCAAAATTCAGTTCACTTGGAAATATCTTTTGAGTAAAAACTGGTATTACTGGTCGTCACGTCATATTCTGTTTTCCAAGTAGGTTGTTGGAAAAGTATAGTAGGGATACAACTCGTATGGAAACTGGATAAATTCATACTCACATAACGAGATGATGAACCACTCGCCTATATCTCGTGGTTCTTCATTCTGTCATACTCGTACCAAATATCCTATTTTCCACACTAGTTATACTATTAAAGCATGGTGTGCAATTCAAGACGCCATTACAATAGCGAAACATGTAATATCTATGAGAAACAATGAGAATTTTAAGTGACCCCTTTTTGGTGGTGACTTGAAATGACAGATTTTTTTAAGAACATAATATATATTTAACAAAAAAATATTTCATTCAACTGAATCTCTTCATTACATTCTAGATTTTGATATGAAAATATCAAGTTGAAAACAATTTCAAGATACCTCCTTTCACGGCAAATCAATTCTCATAAAGGCGTGCAGTTTAGAAGAAGGAGCGAGATTGGCAATGAAAAACATAATACAAGGCCGATTACTTTGATCGTCAATTCGATTACTTTTCGCGAAAATTATTCGCTTTCCACACTGATGTTTTGAACTGATGATCTCAGTGTCAAAATAGTTGTTTATACAACAAGAATATAAGGCGATTCTTATTCGCACGCGCGGGAAGTTTTCATAACGAATCGTAGGCGTAGGCAGTTGTCAGAGTGAATATTTAATAAGCAATGTCAAACGTGTCAGACTTATATCAAAAATGAATAGTTGTTCCGACTAAATAGCGTCTGATATAGAAGAATCGGCAAATAAAGCATTCAATCAATTAATACCACAAAAATCTAGAGTTAGATATGACGCATCGAATCCTGTTTTCGATATTTTTGTTGTGAACTCGACTTGTTATGAACTCACCTTAATTGTAAACTTGCCTTTATATTTGTATAACCACCTTTAGTGGTATTGTTTTGATGTTTTGTATTTTGACACTTTTGACATTATTAAGTAAGGGAAGTTATGTGTCCTGAGTTGACGTTATTAAACAAGTTGAAACGTTTTACTTATTTAATTAACAATAATAAAAGTCCAGAGTTCCAGACCAGTTTTACAACATTTTCAAAGAATACAATTCTTAGTTATTAGTTTCTTGTTCTATCATTACACAACTAGTTGCGTAATGAATATTACACAACTCTTTTCCACTTGTGTCAAGTGACAGTTTTGGAAAAACTGACATTTCATCATTCACCAACATCATGTGAAACCTGACATTTCGAAACAGAATTAGATTAATGAGATTTTCCAACACTTCGGTTTTTTTATATAAAAATGAAAATTCCCATCATTAATAATGTTTTGAGAGCAACTATCCAATTTTTAATGTTTTGACCGTAACAGTGACATTGGGCTGAATTATTTTTTCTACTCATTTATATGAAAATGATAATTTTTCAACCGAATACGCTACATGAAAGTGATAGTTTTTCACTCTAGAGATGAAAATGGAGTTTTGACACTAATTAGGCAATCCAGAGATCTGTCAAATCAAATCCAACATGGCTGCTATTGGCACACATTGGATTTTGTCATAAGCAACAATGGTAATAAAATGTTTTTTTTTGCGATTTCCTTTGCGTATTTGATTGTTTCAATTAATTGTGGATTATGATATGTGCTTCAGCTAAAGAAAAATGCCTCTTACTTGCATCGTAGTTGGCTGTGGTTCTCGTTACAACTGGGATAAAGTAGGGTTTTACTCGGTTCCTACTGTTCTATAACACAGATTTTTGACGACTGAGAACGACTTATGCAGGAAGCGCAAAGCCCTATGGTTAGCTGAAATGAGCCGAGAGGACGTGACAGATTCATAGATTAAGTATCAGAGAGTCTGTAGCTTGGTCTGTAGCCTGTAGCCGACATTGTATAACAGGTGAGCCTTTCGATACTTGAGTCTCCGCTGAACAGCTGCAAGTTATTTCAAATATTTTGCATTTAGTAAATATTAATTGGGGTATTATTTCCAGGCAAACCTGCTTCTATAGAGGATGAAACCAATCCTGATAGAGTTCCTTCCAGAACCTGGGACATTCATCACAGCACTCTCGTAAAAGTTATGATGATAAGGAAAGGCAAAGTTTGACAATAGAAAAATAAAGCGATCTGGAGTAGGTGGTGTTGATTTAGGTTTATTCTATGAACTGTCACTATTCTATTACATGGCCGTCCAGTATATGCTTTTTACTTTTTAGTAGAGTTCTGCAGCTGGTTTTTATTCAGTATTATTAACAAACAAAAGAAACATCAAGTGCAACTTTCAGTTCATTGACTGTTGGAGTTATCATAAAAACAATAAGAACTTTTTGAAATATTTGGTGTTATTACCACACTGGTCGTGATTTGTATTTCTTGAATCAATAGGGGTGTTCGTTGAAGACTGCTCTAGTTGATTGAGATCACTTTCTCATCTGTCTATCTTTCTCTAACATTTGTAATTCATGTGTCTTTCTCTTTTAAAAAATCAACTTATAGCAAGTAGAGCAGTCGGACTACGTCTTAACGAACGATACTATTGAAACTTATGAATGTCAGCTTTGTCAAAGCACAAGTAATGACTATAAAGCCTAGTTCATGTAAACGTAAGGTAAGAGGGGAATGCAAGAAAGTAAGAAAATTAAACTATTGGAATTGTGTAGACACGTTCATGATAAAATGCAAGTTAAGGTTCACAATTCCAATAATTTGAATTTATTACGTTCTTGCGTTGCCTTACCTTACATTTACATGAACTGGGCATAATTATCAACTCCGACTCAAGCAATACAAAATGTGGTTAGCAAGTTAGGGGTGAGAATATAATGGTTTAGACACCAAAAAGAATTCATTTCCATGATTGTTAGTGTTCCATTGAAGATTTGCTGATTTTATAGATGAAACTTACAGCTGCTTTTTGATTGATGTAATCGAAATGTGTTTTTATTTTCAACAGAATGAAACACAGTGTAATATGGACATTTAATGATGAAGACGAAGATGTATGTGAAACAGGCATTTCAAGATTATGGCAATGAAATTTAAAAAATTCATAAGTTGATAAGTTTACTTATTGAATTGATTATTGATTGAATTCAGTTGATTTATTGATATAAAATGTTCCTTAGTGATCTGATGAAAAAAACTATCTAAACCATTTGTGTTTTTTCATTTTGAACCTTCCTTCCCTTTAGAACCTTTATAGAGATGGTTAAAGCGTAATACCTCATAAGTCAGTTTTGTATGTTTGTGTTTCTGGAAGAGAAAATTTGCAAATAGTGGATTCCTAGAACTACCAAGTCTCGTAAGTCAATTTCCAGTCTTCAACGTTCATCAACGGACCTTCGCAGTTCAAGAAATCCGCTATTTGCAAATTGTCTGTTCCAGAAACGCAAACGATCTTCCAGAAACTCAAACGATACAAACTGACTTACGAGGTTCTGCACTTTAACCATAGGTAGATATTTCAGTCAAGTGTTAAAATACTTGTTCTATATTATGAACATTATGTTTTTTATCGGTAAAAATATCACTACATTCTCTACACATTTATTGAAATGTTCTATATATAAACAACAGTTTTGTGAAAATTGAAAAAAATAAGTTATTATACGTTATTTCCTTTGCATGAAAGTAGAGCACTTTTTTACACTTGGTATAATTCACACTCGATTTTAGTATTTGTTTGCTGATTGGATTGACACATTCCTTTGTTTAACTACACTGAACTCTGCTGCAAATTAAATGCCACAAACATTACTGCATACTTCACCGATTCCAGTCGTATATGTACAGCAAGTTGTACATATGCTTACATCCTTTGCACCAGACATATAAAGGTTTCATATTTGCTTTCTGTGAATTTTAGACCTAAGAAAAAGTTATATTGATTAGAATTACTATGAAAATTGAGATGTTACACATTCTAATAACAATTTTCCTCATATTAAGTGAAACAATCAAATGCCACCATTTCTCATTTCAAACCAATGACAACATGACTTTCTGAAACTACTGTTTCTAGCTCATGGTTTTTTCCAATTGGTGTTACGATGATTCCATATTGACCTGTTGCTCAAACCTTGCTGGTATAATTAACACCACTCGAGCAAGGGATGTTTTTCCGAGAGGATAGCTGGAACGGTAGAGCTCGTAGGTCATCGATTTCTCGAGCCAAGCAACGCTAAGCGAAGTTATGGTTTGGATTGGTGACTTACGGACGACCTCCTCTCAAGATCTGTTCTCCTCGGATCGTGCTAGGAATCGCACGTTAAAAGATAAGACCTCGTTAATCCTTAGCTCGCACAAGTTTCGACTTTTGAGGGCTGCCGTTCGTAGGGCGGCGACAGCAGGTTAACGGAAAAAACAATTTTAACAATTTTAACAATTAACAATTTTATATGAATAACACAGTTCTCGTGATGGCAAGATGAAAGTATTTTATAATTATGACAAAGAGAGGCAATAATTAACATAATAGTTTACACATATAAATATAGTGGATTTATGCAAAAAGTTGTAAATAGCTCAGAAACTTACCTGTCCAACTAAAATGTTCAAATCAATCTCAGTCTTTGTTCCCACTTCTACAACGAAGCCAGATCCAAAATATTTATAAAGATTCTAAACTTTTAGAAGACTTCATTTGCACTTTTGAGAATGAAAGCTGGGGCTTTAAACCAAATTCGTAACAAGATCCACATTCGTAACAGGAGGAACTCCATCAATTGTAAAATCCAGTACAGAAATATTCAATATGTGAGGATCTATATGATTGAATAATCTCAACTTCATTCTATACCTGTAACAATACAACGATCAAAATGTAAACAGAAGATTGAGATTTATTTTCAAGCATACCTTTCACCAATATCTCTGTTTTTCAGCACTAATGTCTTTAGGTAACTACTCTCCATTTAAATATTACCATTCAACGGCACAAAAACTCCGAAAATATTCAAAAATACGATATTTACAACCAAAGGACTGGCAACATAATGCCATTCTTATGGCGAATGCTTGTTTGTATGCCAACAGCTGCCATTTTGGGTCACGTGTTTTGGATCGCCTAATAACAGTTAATCTCACTACTTGGCACTTGAATCAGCAAACGAAGGTTACTTCGTATGACAGTTTATAAACGTTTCAGTTTTAAAAATTGTAATCCAATATTCTATAAACAACATCCATCTATTGTAGAAAATATAGCATTTTCTACTAGAGATGAAATACGTTTTTTTTTTTGTTCGTGAGATTGCCACACTCGCTCCGCTCCGCTCCGGTTCGTTTGTGGACAAACTTTCAATTCACAAAAAAAACCTTATTTTCATTTTTTTTTGGAAAATATACTCTAGTCAATCGCAATACATACCAACCAGAAAAAATTGGAAAAAAATTTGGTTGTCAGGCTACATAAATATAGTAACAAATTCAATTATTGAAGTCGCTATCACTGTAAAACTGTAATCAGATAATAAATATAAATAATATAAATCTTGTGAAACATTAGTATGGATGGAGTATAATTATAATCTTCTATATAATGAAAATGAAATGATATAATTGTGTTGCTGAGCTTAAAATTCGAGAACGACAGGACCAATTTAGCCAACTTTTTTTTTTAAATATTCTCTGATGTTCGAGGAAGGTTCTTAAGAAATGTTTGAAAAATTTGCCCGGAAAAATTTGTATTGTAAAATTTGATGTTGCCCGTGACTCGCCAAAAAATGTACCAGGTAGATTTTTTTTCAGTTCTAGGAAGATTCAAGAGAAAAATTGACCGAAAATCGTAAAAACCGCACATTTCTTTTTAATGCTTTCATTGTTGTAGTGGGCGTGAGGTTTGGAACTTTCTAGAAATATACGATAGAAAATTCTAGAATGTTCTCGAAGCTTCAAAAAGATCCTAGAAAAATCGAGGAATCCTTGAAATGAACCATAACAGAGGCTCCGGAGAGATCTAGAACGAAATAAAAAAGACTCTCGAGTGAATTTTTCGAAGGTTAGGTCAACAGGGGAAATAGTGAGTTGGAACATAGCTTTTGCCGACAACTTCGTTATAAAATGGTTTCGACAATAACATTAACAAAAATATATTGGAAGGGTTGTTGGCGAGAATAAACCCATCAATATACACGATGATGGGGCAGAACAACATTTGTCGTGGCAGCTATATGTTCAATAAAAACGATTGAAATTTCTCTCTTTCGTTTATTGGCTGTTACCTCCAGTGAGGTGCAATTGGCCAACGATTGAAATGAGAATGATGGGTATGTCTGTTTTTTGCATGCCTATTTTTGACATTTAAAACTCATCAAAAATGTCACATTTAGACGTAAGTATTGGAAAACGTCCTTTAAGTAACGAGTATTTTAAGCACGAGTGCAGCGTAACGTATGGACTGTTTAATGAACGAGTGATTAGAAGGGCTTATAAATGTGTTAAAGCTTAGTTTTTCGTCGAATTATATTTAAACAACAAAACCATATTTTTTTAAGTTGATTTGTCGTAAGCCGTGTCCGCACCAAGGATAACATTATTCGATTTATTGGAGAAGTTGTTACAAACTTTTGTTAAGTAACTTTGTTGGTAACAAATGAAATCGGTCTGAACGTTGCTGTGTTTGCACAGTTGCAACAAAACACTCAAGCAACATTTGTTGGTGACAAATTTCGCAACAATATATTTGTGTGAGTACTAGGTTTGGAAATCAGTTGAAAAACATTGTCAGTAACTTTTTTGTTACTAACATTGTTGCCAACAAAGTTTTTTGGTACGGACAAGGCTCTAGGTTATCAGATATTTTCATTATTTGATACACCACGAACTACCCTGTCGGGCTGGTTTATTACATAGTTTCATTTTTTAGTCCGTTCAAAGATAATTTATTTACGCGAGATCGAATACGCATGAATATAAAAAATGCGGAATTTTTCTCTGTAGGCAATATCGGTTTAGATTGTGGAATGGGATTCAAAAATATAAAAAATTTACGTAGAGACATGGTCGCCTTGAAGACAGAAGATAAAACCTTATCAAACCTATTGCATATGCAATACAAGAATTGCATGAAAATGCAATTTTTTTAGACATTCCCACTGTAGATAAATTCTAATGAAAATCAAATATATTCAAAATATATTCTCCATTGGATATAAAAGCCAAAAAATGCTTTGAAAATTCAGTTCACAATCGACAATGAAGACTCAGCAACTTACAGCGATTTTACTGTGTGCCTTAGTTGGTAGCACTTTGGGGCATGGTAAGTTTTTTTAGATTATTTGATGGAAACCATTTGAAACAAAATAAAAAATTGATCAAACTAAAGAGAATATTTTATCAATTTGTTATTTAATATTGTTGCTAAAGAATTTTTTGTGGATATTCGGAACGGTGATACAACATATACTAACCACCAATCACAAATATAATCATGAGTGTCGTTCGTTATTGTGTGGTATTTTAAACGAAATTGTTTGATATTTCATGAAAAATGCCAAGACATTTTCTGAAGACTGATCATTTCAAAATTATTGATTCCTTTGGGGTGAGTGCGAGTAAGTAGTCTGTGGTAAAAACTCCTAACAACCGTGCCATTGTCTAGTTTTCAATTCTTAGGCATCACTGTCATTAGTTCGAGTACGGCTCGAGACAGAAGTTTGTATTTTTGCTCTTGAATACGTCAGGTTCAATGGCGTTCAATGAGGTATTTTTATGAAGGATATAAACGAATCAAGTGTCATTGGCAATACGCGCAGAGCGTAGAGCGCCTCGTCGTCTGGCAACATCCCCGATTATTATAAATCGCATTATGATATAGTTACATTGATAATTAGAACTATACTAAAAGGTCTTTTCTGTAACGCATAATGATATCGTTAGTGAACGACAATCGTTAATTATATATATTTTCAATTCTGTGTAGCACAAGATTGTCGTTATTGCACAATAAAATCATTCGTTTGTATCACAAACCATACTATTATACGAACCATGTATGCATATGGTTGGTATGGTATGTGATTCTAGAACAATAAACCAATTAGTTGTCAATATTTACTTCAGAATATTTCAATGAGATAGACCAATCAATAGGGAGTGATTCTGTGACAAAAATACTAGAAGAAAACAAACTATATCATCACATGAAAAACAATCCGTAGCTATAATAATAATAATAATAATAATAATCATAATAATAATAATAATACTTTTATTCCTTTGAGATCATACAATTATGAAGTAGAAATCGTCAAATACACATCAAATATAATAGAAGTCGGTATATTTTCAAAATAAAATAGAAATTGAATTATTATATATAATGTATATTTGTATATGTAGAAAAAGAAAATTATATACGCTCACAATTATAAAATTCTTCCAATGTATAAATAGTTCGATCAATTAATAATTCTCTTCGACAACCTACTTGAAATACGTATCATTTCGCACTATAAACTAATACACAAAATTAGGTATTACGCACTAGTGCGAAATATTTAATTTCGCAGTAGTGCGAAATAGAAAGTTGAAAAACAAATATGTTTAGCATTTAGCATAACACGACGATAAAAAATGTTGGCATCGAATGAACACTTTCCATGTACACGAACACTATGTTCAATTGAGCATGAATTAATTTTAATTCATATTCATCCATGCCGTTTGGATGATCGATAAAATAAATACAAAAAGTCGAAATGAATGCCTCAGTAGGTAATGAACTAAAAATGACAAACTGCGTGCAAAGTCGTTAACTTGCGTAGTACGACACATCAATCGTTAGATTGTACCTAGTCGGAAGAGTTGAAACATAGACATTTCATTCAGTGGCGCGTCTTCGAAAGTTGGCGAACTGAAATTTCACAGGCGTATTTTCATTAATAGACTAGTACCCCCTTTCATTTTCCGTATCTAATCGGTCATTATATTTACCTATTGTGGAATAATTTGCAATTATATTTTATTCTTTCAGACTTCTTGAGAGCCAGACGGTTTGCCCCTGAACCTAGATCACCAAAACTAGCATCACCATTCGAAGATCGGTCTTGTGAACCGGTTAATAATGGTAAAGGACAGCTTCAAGTCATCTACAATAAGACAACTGAACTTTTCGGAATATTCAACGGAGCAATCAACGTATCAATAATATTCGATATCAATAAGGGTCTGGTAAGTGTTTGCAACGGTAGTGCAGGGGATGTAATCAATCTGAATCTGAAAGTCCAAACCGGTTCCTACATTGCCGGAGGCCTCACGCAAACCGGCTGGATTAGCGAGAAGTTGACATTCGAGGACTTTTTCAATGGATTACGAACGCTTCCAGATATCGCGGATATTGGCGAAAAGTTCACGTTCTCCAGCATATCAGAAGTAACGTTGAATATTCTTACCAGTTGGGCGAGCCCTTTCTCTGCTTATATTAAAGTACAAAGTCAAACCGATCCCAGTGCTGCCTTGATGATTCTGGTTAAAATAGGTATGTCTATGACGACATCGATGAAAGGGCTGAAAGGTATTCTTGAAAGTGCCGGAGGTCTGATCGAACTTCCTGGAGATTTGACTATGCTCAGCGGAGTATTGGGAGGATTAGAATCAATGATCAGTCAGGTTTCTGGTGGACTGGCCGCTGTCGTAGCAGCCAATATAACATTGGATTTGACCACGCTATTATCTGGAGAAATCAACGGCCCAGCAGTTTTCATCAAAGTCTGCTCCATTTTCGCAGAGAAAGACCAACTCTCGCTCCTTGCTGGTCTCCTGAGTTCCAACGAAAAAAATGTCGGTCTCATTGTTAAACTTGGAGGCGATGTCTCCACCGGAGTTACTGGAATGTTCAAAGTTATATACAGTATGTACCAGTTTAAGAGCAACCAAATCAAAATTGACGTGGTGTTCAAGATTCTCATAGAATATTGCGCTTATAGAACTCCCGGAGGAAGCTTGAATTTAAAAGTATTCATGCAAGATATATCGGAACTTGTAAAACTTCAAGGAGTATCTTCGCAAAAAGGATTGATGGAGTTCGCTAACGGTATTACAAACGGCAGTCTCGTCATTGGCAAAGTCAGCATTTTAAAACTCACTGAGCTACTGACGGGAGAAACCACTGGGATTCAGTTAGTTGTTGGAGTTGTCATACTGATATCAGTCCTTACCGGTTTGGAAATCAAAGTGATAATTCTAGCTCTATTACGCTTCCTAATCTTTCTACTGAGTACACCTATCGGTATAGATCTACTCAACAAATTGGGAATCAATATCGATAAATCTGCTGGACAATTAACCCAGGGACTCGATGTTTCGGCCATTGAGGGAAGTCTCTCAGCAGAAGGATTGAATGTAGAGAGTCTGAAGAAAACATGCCCTCCTATCGCATCAATAATCGCAAGTTTATCCGCAGCACTTAGTTCAGTGAGCAAGGGACTTTACAGTCTGACAGATATCCTTAAGACAGCATCTAGTGGAATACTAGTTACTATAGCTGATGCAGTTAAAGGTGTACTGGGTTTAGTCCCAACTAAGAAACCAGAAATAATCATCGGCAGCGGTGCTGGAGGAATTTTAGGCGGAATCTTAGGTATTGTTGGGTGAGGTGGTGCTGGCGGCGGCTTACACTGGGGTTCGTCATCACATTTCTGATGTAAGTTGAAAGATTTCGTTTATTTTTATTTTTTATATTAAGTAATCTACAGAACAGGTAGTTTTAATAATCATTTAAAATATTGAAAACTAAACAACTAACTATTACTCTCAAAATAATACGATAACGAAAACTAAATCATCTCCATAATGACCTAAATCAAATTGAGAGACACATTTAGTTGAAAATCACAAATAATCCATTTAGGCCTTCAAAAAGTGTAATGATTTTATAACGTATGCGCTGTAGGGTTTTGGCAGTTATGAATATAATGATCAATAAACGAGCAGAATCAGCGCTCGTCCGTGGGTCAAACACATTTGAGGGCGTATGGTGACACTTATGACCCACGTGACACGCATGCCGATCAGCTTCCGTCGAATTGGGACTCGTGGTGTTACCAAGCAATTTGCCAAATTGCTTGGTAACAACAAAGGATGAGCTTTCAAAATCAAGTTAAGTTAGTGGGGTGAGCTCCACCCCCAAAAACCACCCTCAATACGCACTGCGGTAGTTTATTTCGTTTTTCTCAGAAACTCTTGGTCACACAGAAAAATGCAATACAAACTAAAAATATTCCTAATGAATTGTTCTACAAAAATGTTATCTTTAGTTATTTCACTTGATTCAATGTTTTTCGAACGATATCCGAATGAAAAGAGGAGTGGAAACTAACACAGGGCGTATCTCACTCCCAAAGTGGTTTAGCAATCTAAATATAAAAACGACAGATTTAATACTGCATTAAATAGACAAAAATGTGTTTTTTGTGTAATATTTTGTTTCTATTTTTATATTTTAACCTATTTTAATTTTGCTGCTAGTTTCCACGCCACCCATGAGGTAGAGCTCTTGGCGCGTTTTTTTAAAGTAGTTTCTCTGTAGGCCTATTCCACTTAACTCACTTTGGTCTACATGTCATTGTCTACAGTTTCTACTATGTATATATAGTGGGTCCAAGATAAGGGTGGGATAGCATCAGGACCTCGAAAATGGTTAGAATTACAATGTTGATTGGTTGAATTGGGAAAAAGTTGCGATATTTGTTTCGGATTTCGAGATATTTTTAATAAGGAAAAATTTTCGGTATGTGTTTTCATTTATTACCGAAATTATTTCGAAAGATATCAAAAAGTTAATAATACTCACATTTACATTGCCACTTATCAAGCTCAACAAGAAACAACATTTTTGGAGGAATGAAATTTTCCGTGCGACCAATGGTTTCTGAGAAAAACGAGAAAAGCCACCGCAATTCTTGTGGGGTGGTTTTGGAGGGTGAAGCTGAGAACTATTATATACAGAGTGTAATCTATCCGCTTGTACTCCCTTGAAGGACGGGTATATAATGCCATTTTAAAACGAATGGTAGGTGTACAGAATTGGAAAAAAAATTATAGACATTTTTTATTTTTTTAGAAAATCCGGAAAATCCCTGAAACCGCTGTTCGAAATTACACAGTTTCTTCCGTCCGGCAATTCCAGTATTATTTCGGCGGTTTCCAAAATTTTGACGAATTTTCCAACACTATAAACTTTCCACAATTTTTTTCGAATTTTTCACACCTGCCATTCGTTATAAAATGGCATTATGCACCCGTCGTTCAAGGGAGGTTAGCCTACACCTTGTATAAAAACTTAATTTTTTTTTCTATTTTTGCTATTTGCTAGTTTTTTGCTAATATCAAAAATAAATTTGAACTTTTTTATTTAAATTGACTCTTAGATACAATTCGTATGTACTTCTATTTTTTTTATTATTTATGTTTTTACTTTACATTCAACATATAAATCTACATTCCTTAAACAATTTGCAAGAGAACACATTCAAACCTAGGTTCATTCGAGGTTTAGACAAAACGAATATATTTCTTCTTCTATTCTCGAAATATTTACTGCAGTTCAGACAAATTTGTGATGAGAAGTGTGGATTATCTATTTCATTATGCAGTAGCTTATAGAAAAATAATAGAAGAGCAATTTTTCTCCTAAATGCTGAAGTTATGAATTCAAATTCACTCAAGGAAGTATGATAACTAAGATTGAAAATATATTCATCATGTTTTTTGTGAATAATTTAAGAATTATTACCTTTTCAATAAATTTTTATGAACTGAATAATAGGGCGTAAAATTATATTATAAGGTGTTTGTAAATTTAAATGAGTTTCTAATAATAAAGCCAAGCATTCTATATGCTCTGCTCATAATGTTGGTCACGTGTTGCTCAAAACTGAGTTTTTCATCCAGCGTAACTCCCAAATCTCTTCTCTACCTGCCTTCTTGGCTAGATATTTGTCATTTATCTCATATTGTAATTCGTTTCTCAGTTTTTTCCTAGTAATTCACATACTGAAGCATTCCTAAACTCTATCACCTATGTTATTCCTGAATATTCGACAAACTTTTGAACGTTTCCATTGTTTTATAGGAAAAGTACTAGTTTGTAAGATTAAATTAAATTTTATTTAGAGGGGTTTGATCAAGAGTTGTATGCATCCTTTGACAATATGAGCGGTAATCATATCTGGTCCAAAAAAAAATTTAACTAGAGTTTTTAGCTCTTAGAATAGGAGTGCGTTAAAAAAATCCATCAAGATTTTGTGTGTATTCTGATGGCCCTTTATTGTTTCGCCCTATACACCATGGTTTCGGTCCAGGTATTTTCTTAATTTTGTAAAATTAACTTTTATAAAATTCAATTTATGGTTGATTGAATTTCTTATTTTGAATAGCTTTCAAGTTCAAAAATAATGATGGATTCTATTCTACAATTGCCATATCACATTTTCACCAGAGAGATCGAATAATTACTAATAATTAATTCAAGGAATCTATTCAGTCCGTTTGGCACGTTATTATACTGCAGAGCATTGATTAAATTTATACAATTTATATATCTTTGTTCAATTGAGGATAATCGATAATCTCTCTTTGTGGCATATATTTACTACTCCCGTAATGTTAAAATCCGCCACCAAGTATTAGTTTTCCACCTCTTTTCTTCTTTCTCCTATCACTAAAATTTCTGATGTTTCTCATAATCACCATGTAATTATTATCAAAGGGTTCCCCATCAAATGAAGAACACTTTGCAAGGTACAGTAGTACCACTACTTAAGGAAAACCATTAAATAAATAATGAAACTCTATACGATATGCTTGGGTGGATTTACTATGAGTTGCTTGTGCGTTATTGTGGAGTAATATTATTTTCCTACGACCACATAAAACCAGTTTCATTTCTCGCACACGTATAATATGGTTTCAGATGGTTTGTAATTTGAAACTATGATTATTCATGATAATGCTTTTCACCTAATATATTATTTCTGTTTCCAGGCATACTACCAGGCATACAAATTCAAACGACGACAATGATTTTTCTTGCACATATCATCTGTAAAAAATCTAGAAAATAAATGATGCACATTTTGTAATATGATTTTTTTTATTTTCTGTTCAACAAATGCCCTGTGGGATCTGATTTGACCATATTTTGAAGTGATACCTCAGAGGCCATGAGAAGTCCCATTACCAATAGACCGCGATCACATGCCAGCTCTCAAACAGACGTTGCGGAAACAAACAATTATTGCCATACCAGTGGTAATTCTGTAAGGTTTATGTCAATTTTTACCCATTTACCATATTTCGTTACACGCCTTTATAATTTTTAAACAATAATCAGATATGTTAATATGTGTGAACATGAACATGTAGGCCATATAGCTTGCGGTTATACCACTACATTTATATATTTTTTATAGAACAGCTAGATATTAAATATTATTTGGGTTTAATTCGGGTTACACTTGGACATTTTGGGCTTTATAAGAATGAGACCGTATTTATACATATTCAGTGGACCTCAGAACATAAAAATTCGTGTTTAGTTCTTTTCAATGGCTGATCAAAGAGATTATTTTCTTATGTTGTCGCTAGATTTCCAAGAAAGGCACTTGGAGAAACTCAAAGACTCAACGTTTGAAACAGAGTATAACACATCATAACAGACACCCACAGAGAAAACCAACAATGTATAGAATACTCAAAAGTACTCGGGCAGCAAAAAATATCTCAATTCCCTGGAAAATACCAAGCCGTTATTTTTACTGCTAAAACTGGAATCAATGTGCAAGATTATATTTTAGCACTAGGCAAATTGATCACTCCCAGAAATATTTTGTTTGCCTTAAAAATCTCGAATAACAGAATTTGTATCTATTTATCGAATCGCGCAATCGGCGATGACTTCATAAACACAACGGGGTACATTGTTGAAGAAGAGGAAATCATCATAGCAAGGAGGCTCATAACACCGTCAGAGCGGCTCATCATCTCCAACGTATGCCCTTCTATACCACACACCTTACTAGAAAAGAAACTCTTACAAGTCGAAATCAAACTACTTCAACCTATATATTTCCTGAGAATCAACATGCCAGGCCCTCAATATACTCACACACTCAGCTCTCGGTAACATGAATCCACCAGAAAATATATCAATGCCAGAATCAGTGACAATTAGAATCCAACGACCTGTCAAATAAATTCAAAATGTCGCTTGGTTGGCAAACATTAGAAAATTCACGTTTTTTTACTTTCGAAAGCTTTATTGAAGTATTTGACTATAACTTCGTTTAGTTTTTGTCACATTTATAGTAAATAGTATGAATACTAAGTTCCAATAAATGGATGGATGTAGCTACATAGTAGAAAATCATCGTGAATTACGAGAAATAATAATACCTGCTTTTATAACATTTCTGTTTGTAACACCAACATTACTCCAGTTTTATCCAATTTGGATATTATCAAAGGATTACTTCAGACTGAGCGAATGCTGTACAAATATCCTTAAACATACCCAGTCCCAGAAATGTCATAAATGACCAATGATAATTTTTTTAATAATGAAATGTAATAACGATCAACAAATCATTTTTTCTATGTACTGCATATAAACAGAGTCCAGGTAGTAAATTAGTTTCATTACGCTTAGTATTTTATATATTTTTAAACAAGTGTGCAGTTTGTATTGATTTATTTTTTTTTTATTAAATATAAATAAGACAGACACAATACACCAAAACTGTAAACTTTAATAAACACCAAATCTATGATACAAATTCATTATCTCATATAGATAGAAATCAACAAGAAAGCATGTTGTACTCAGTTAACGATACTTGCTCCGTTGTCAATATCGTGATTTCGATGAATTTCGATCCATTCTACATAATTTTTCGAAATATTCCTTTCTTCAAAAATACTGAATACTATTGTTAATGTTGTATCTGAGGATTCCTTTGCTCGAAAATGGTTCCACTATCCTCATAAGAAGCAGTACGATCCAAACTTTTTATCCTCCTTGATTTTTGAAATGTTCTTCACATCTTTGGATTTCTGCTATTGGGACAGAGCAGACTTTTGTGGAGAGTGATGGCATGGGTCACAAAGCAGATACATCAGTACACGAAACTACAGTAAATTCAAGTTAAACTCAAGCCAGTAAACAATAGTGGTAAAAACGTGATCAACGCGTGCTTTGCTCGTGATCGAGGAAAGGCGGGTCGCTATTGGTCTATGTTTGAGTGGGAAACACGCCCTACCTATTTCACCAATCCGACATAGATGATCACGAAGTAACAGCGTGCATTTGTTTTGATGCGGCTTGACCTGGAATTGTATAGATTATATACCTTTATTATGGTTTGTATATTCAGCAGCAAAAAGCTACAAAGCACTACAACTTTTATAATAATTATTAAATGAAGTATTTATAATCGTAATCATGATGATGTACATGACATAGATCATCAACAACCTATTAGAATATTAAAAACAAAGAGTTACTTTCACAACCATGACATGAAAGTCATTTGTAAACTTGGTTCCTACATTCGGTTTGAAAGGGGTCCAAATCCTCGATGATATCAGCTTCATTTTATACCTACGAACAAATTATGATTTTACAATAGTTTCAAACATAATAGTTTATTGTTAATGCATTAAATATCTCTAAAATCTTCGTATTTACCTCTGACCAACGTCTGGGTTTTCATGCAGCAACTTCTTAAAATATGATTTCTGCATACTGAAGCACCGTAAATATCAGTTTTAATACTTAAGATTACTTCAAATAACTTGCGATTAGTTAGAAAATGGTCGAAATGCAAAAGCAAAAAAAAAAATTAAATCACCTCAATGTGGCTCCAAACATTATAAACAATAAAAACTTAAATCGTTTGTTTGCCAACCAGACTTCAAAAGATAGGTTCAAAGTCACGTGGTTTGGATTCCCTTATAGAGTATGATAACACGTCATACCGTTTTTCCTTATCTAGAGATAACCCCACTTGTTATCGTAGGTAATACAACAAGTGTATTGGTTATTGTCAAATAAAAATTTCTTCGAAACAAATAATGTTGCTTGGCATCTACACGAGCGTGAAGCGCGAGTGTGGTTTCCTACAGCAACAAAATTTGTTCCGAAAAAGAGAAGGAATTTATGATTATCCTCCAGTACACGAGTTGTATTTGTTTAGAATATTCCATGAATTAAATCGAAATCCTTTTCATTCATTTATTGATAATGTTGATATTGAATGTACACTAAGTGCTGTTGTATAAGTATTTCAACATTATTCATATCGAGTTCGTCCTTCCTTGTATTAGTAGATATATGTTACAGCCTGCTACTCAATTCAACGAACATTAATCCTGTATTTAGGTTCTAACAAAACCTAAATGGATGGCGTTATGTAATAACGAGTCCAGCCGCGTTATTCTTCAATAGGCAAAAATTATTCAATTCAACCCTAAATTATAAAGGGGATCCATCAACGACGATAGTACTAAGCCACTTTCCATCATTCCATGATCTGATACACTATTATGATATTTTTTGAGAAACTTGCTGATTGTGGCTTTACCCATTATTGCATAACAACATCAAAATATCTATTCAGTTTGCATCAGAGCGCGTCTTTCGTCGCGAGTTTACTATTCTGTCTTGTGGATGTAGGTTATATCTTTGGTTTGTATAGGTTTGGTTTACGTGTATGCAAAATTTGTCGAAAATTGTGAAGTTGATATGAATTGATAGTGAGGCGTATCATGGTTTTGGTCAAAGTTCGGTGTTGTGTCAAAAATTTGTCGAAAATTGTGAAGTTGTTATGAATTAATAGTTGGTGCTTATCATGGTTAGGATCAAAGTGCCATTATAGCAGCTTGCTGGTGGGGTAAGTTTGTTTTATAAAACATACCATATAGATATCCAATAGCCAATCAAGAGCCGAACTACAAAATCGAAAACATCTTCTTTTCAATTATCAATACAAAAATTTCCACCAATCGAAAACGCGTATTTTAGCATGAGTGGAATAGTCACTGCAAGAAACCTGGTCATATTGCGACACGATTTACTGCCCCTCAAGATCAGTCTCCGAACCTTTCATCTGTTTCAACAACATCCACAACAGAACAGCTTTTTCCCAAACCTGTTATTCCTGACAAACCTTCACATCCAGCATCTTTTCTCTCCCAAAAACTCCAAAATCAAATAAAGAAAACAGAACCGCTCACAAATGCATCGCCTCAGAAAAAAATGTATCCGAAACTTTGACGCCAGATCCCAAACACAATAAAAACATACTATTATTTGAGCTTTTTCACATACCTGACAAAAAAACACCAACCAACATCAAAGGAAAATATAATAGCATCAGTAGAGGAGCAACTTTCACCAGCCAAACAATTAATTAAAAAAGGAGCAGGAGCAGATTCATTTGTCATGAGCTATTCTCAGCTGTAGGACTTTTTAGAGAATGAACATGGAAACAGTAATCCTCTCAGTATAGCCATAGAGTATACAGATGACATATACGGGGAAATAAGCATGCTATCCTTGTTATACCGAGTGCAGTATTAAATCAAGATGAACAAAACTACAGAAAAAACTCAAGAAACAGTAAACAAAAGAACAAGATACTTCTGAACTCACTATTTCCGACACAGAAAGTGAAGAAGCATCCTCTCAAGAAGAACTACATATAAATGCATTTATACTTATAATGAAATGAAATTTGGTGGATCTGTTGAAGACATAAACTGCTTTTTTTGACTCAACTTCATGTGAATTGGGGTTTCATAAACTTTCGATTTTTGAATTGACACCTGGCATATTTTCAGTGCTTGTCTCCATATAACATTTTGAATACAACCCTGTATCATTTGTGACTTTTTGTAACCTATTTTAAATTTTTTTTGCGAAATTTATCTTTCGATATAGAGAGCCATGGATACTTTCAAATCACTAATTTCGGTTCTAAAATGTTTTTTAACATGCAACTTTGCTGTTTTCTGCCAAAATGTTTCAGCTAGATGAAGTTTAATTTAAAAAATTGTATTACTATTTTTTTTTTTCAAATGGCAATATGGTAGCTCGTTGGGTAAGAAAGAAAGAGCATTTCATTACAATTAATTTGATACCGCACATTTAAAAGAAACTTTCTATAAAAAAAAGATTTGAATTCATCTAGTAGTTTTTGACCAACACAACTGAAACAAAAACATTAATTTTACATAGCGGGATAGTGAAGTTGTCTTCTGCCAAAAATTTTAGGAGTGTAAAGAATAATTTTTACGTATCCACGGCCCTGTAAACTAAAAATTAAATTAAAAAAACCGTTATAAAAAGTGACTTATAAAAACTGAAAATATACCAGGTGTCCCATTTAAAAATCTAAAGTTTATGTCACTTCCGGTAAAACTGGAATTTGCATGAAGTTGAGTCACTTGTCAAAAAAAGCAGTTTTATGTCTTGAACAGATTTTACAAATTTCATTCCATTATCTCCAAAAACAAAAAAGTTATAGGGGCGAGCCTCCTTGCGTGGACACCCGGTATATAGAAAACAAAATTCGGTTTTCGAATGAAGAAATTGTTTGTCAAACAGAGCATCATTTTCTGCAATCAAAAAAAAGGTTCAAAAATTAAATCCAGAAATTTTACATAATTTTGAAATCATGACATTTCGTATCGAATACATTATATTGATGAGATTTAACATTATCACTAGCAGTAAGCAATATCTGAGTACACTTTAACTTTCTACAATGTGGGGTATTTTCTGTTCCTAGGCCCGGAGAAAATAATAAACACCAGCCCGCTTCCCCACCACCACAGAGGCAGAGTTTCCAGCGCGTTTTTTCATAGTGGCATCCCCTTCAGGCCTAGTTTACTCTTAAGGAGTGAAAGTTCCAGAATAATGAATTGCTTCTATGTCAAAATGAAAAATCAAATTCATTTCCAGATTTGAATCAGTTCTGAAACAATGTTTAAATAAATTAGCCGAGGGGGAAGTAACTCGTTCATTAGGTGTACAACATAATATTTTCATTACTTCATTAGACCGCTTAGCCATTACAGATTCACGATTGAAACGTTTACATGAAAAATTTACGCTAATCAAAATAGTCAAATCGCATATCATGCCCCTTCAATAGTTTTTTAGAGAATAACCTGGCTCCTAAAACTTTTCTTATTATTTTTCATTGAAAGTAATTAGTAATTAGGTGTACAAAAATTACTAGTTCTTTCCCCCTCGAAATTAGCAGTGTCTTCGGTACAATTCTAATGGTGAACAGAAGGAAATGCCATGTCCTGGCACTGGACCTACACGTACCGTAGTAACCTAAGATGGGCTGATCTTCTATATTATCATTATCTGTTTCTCTAAATACTACCCATAACATAGGTTTCGTGGAATTTCTGAAAATATTTGGAACTCTAATGGATTCGGAATCAGGACACGAATTTTACTCCCAGTACAGATTCTTGCTAAAAAAAATTCAGTTCTGAAAAACCAAATTTGTCTTAATTTTCATGGAAACACCCCCTGGCGAGCAGTTTATGTCACTCAGATCAACTTCAGGCAAAATTCAGACTCGTTGCCTGTTATTTTTCAGTACAAATTTGAAGCAGTTATTTGGATTGTACAATTCACTTCAGCAAAACATTTTTTTCGTTATTAGATGTATTCATAAAAGCGCAATTATCTCGAAAACGATTTATTTTTCCGGGTTCAAACAATTCTACATGTTCTACTTGAAATTGAATGAAGAAATCAAAGAATAATAATTTTCCTGATTTTACCAGTGGCCTAAAAAATAGGAGAGGAAAGGGACCAATATACCTTTTTTTACGCCACTGGTGGCGACTAAAAGTGTAATTTTTGTTTTAAAATAAAGCTCTTATCGAACAAAAATAATTTTGCGAATGAAACTGTAATATTTCCAAAATAGCAGATATATCATTGATATATAGATTGAAAAGAATTGGCCCCAAAACAGTACCTTGAGGCACTCCATATTTTATTATTCGATAACTGCTCATAGTTCCATTGATACTGACGCATTGTTTCCTGTTACATAAGTAATTCTCAAGTAATTCATGAGCAACTCCTCTAATGCCAATATTTGAAAGCACTGACAGTAGTTTTGAATGGTCAACGGTATCGAATGCTTTTGCCAGATCTATGAAAACACAGATAGAAGGATTTTTTTTTTGTCAATTGCATTATTTATCAACCCTGTCAATCTGGCAATTGCATCAGATGTTGAATTATTCTTACGAAAACCATATTGTCTACTCGATACAATATTATAATTTTCGAAAAATGAAACCAACCTCTTCTGTAAGGTTTTTTCGAAAACTTTTGCTCGATATCAATGAAATAGGGCGATAGTTCGTAACATCGAGTTTATCACCGTTTTTGAAGAGAGGTTTTATTTCAGCAATTTTCAAAATGTCTGGAAATTTTACATCTTTCATGGACTTGTTTATTAAATAAACTAGCGGAGGTGCAATTTCTTCCATGATGTCTTTCAGAATTTCAGATTTTATGTTGTCAATACCCGGTGATTTGTTATTTTTCAGATTCAATATAATCTCTATCACTTCTGCTTCGTTCGTCTCCGTTAAAAATTGAATTTGGATTATTTTTATATCTAACAAGTGTTGTTTCCATTTTGTTACTTACATATTTTGCCATTTTCTCACCAATATCAGTAAAATGTTTACAAAACTCATCAGATATTTCTTTAGAATCATTTGTTGTTTTTCTAGCTGAATTTTTTATTTCTTTAATTTCTGTTTTTTGTTTTCGATTTTTTGAAATTTCATTGATACTGTTGCGTCTTCGGGTTCAAAAATAAGTGTACACTGGTATGGACTTGCCTTTATTATTCAAACTTCACTTGACAACACTGTAATACAAGTCACTGTCAAAACTGAAATTCTGATACCAAAATACTTGTATCCTAGGTAACTTCATAACTAACTAACTCCATCTCACAAATGCATTGCTTATATATAAAAATAAAGTTCTAGAAAAATGAAGAAATCAATAGAACACAATAAGAATGTTCGACGATTGATCCAGAACAAAAGTTAGTGCTTCTAGATTTTTCCATCTAATTCATCGAACGATCTCGAACAATTCGAGAAGTCTTTATCAAATTTCAGGTCTGTAACACTGCCTCCTCCTTTAGATTATTCCGTCCCGGATAACACCATCACCATTTTGGTTGTCCCTCTGGAACCAATTTGGGGGATCGTGGCCTCGGTATTCTGCTAATCTTTCGATGTGAACAACTTTGGGTTTACTCCTTGGGTTGAGCTGGATGCGGTATACCAATTCGTTGATCTTCTTTATGATGACGTAGGGTCCTGTCCAATTTCTCTGTAGCTTGGAGCATTTTCCTTTCTTTTTCTGAGGTTGATAGAGCCAAACGGCATCACCTGGCTCGAACATAGTCCCTGGACTCTTCCTGTCGAATCTCTTTTTCATTTTGTCACTGGAGATTTGAAGACGACGTCTGCAGAATTCATGAACTTGGTCCAGTCTTTCTCGCAACTCTTGGACATATTCTGATAGGACTTTGTCCTCTGTACTTCTGGGTGGCATTCCAAACAGCAGATCATTTGGTAGTTTCATTTCTCGCCCAGTGATCAACATTGAAGGGGTATATCCGGTGGACTCATGCTGGGAACTTCGATAGGATAGGAGAAACAGTGGTACCAACTCATCCCAATCCTTTTGATTTTTGTAGATGAACATCGTTATGTCGTTCAACCATACCATCTGATTGTGGATGTAGGGCTGTGGTACGAGTCTTCTTCACACCTAGAATGTTCATCATTTCCTGCCATAACTCAGATTCGAAATTTCGTCCTAGATCAGAATGTAATTCTAGTGGGACTCCATGTCTGGCAATTACATACATACATTACAGACATAGGGAATCCCATTGAGCCCAGTATCCCTTGCCAACTGCACCAAAGTTGGATACTTCCTGCCACTCAGGTCTAACTTCATTATTTAGCCAGCTTAGAAATAACTTTAAATTTTTGTCCTTCTTCTGATTCTTCCTCATATCTTCTGTGGTCCATAAATCAGATTCTTCAGACTCGACTCTTACGGTGGTAACTTGCAGAATTTCCTTGCAATGTTCATCATTGTAAAAGTTGACTTCTTTGTTTTCAAGTTTCTGGCAATATCGGCAATGCTGTTCCAAGCATGGACATCTTGATAATGTGTCTGCATTTCTGTGTTTCCTGCCACTGCGATGAATAACTTTGAAGTCGTATTGTTGGAGTCTCTCTAGCCATCTCGCAACCTGACCCTCAGGTTTCTTGAAGTTCATTATCCACTGCAAAGTGCTGTGATCAGTTCTTACGAGAAAACGTCTGCCGTAGAGGAAATTATGGAAATGTTCAATGGCTTTGATTATCGATAGAAGCTCCTTTCTTGTAACACAGTAATTCCTTTCGGCTTTGCCCAAAGCTTTACTAAAGTAGGCTATTACTTTCTCTTCGCCATCCTGTTCTTGGGATAAAGCTGATCCAATGCCTTGCTGAGACGCATCACAGTCCAAAATGAAAGTGCCTTGTTCTCGTGGGTAAGCCAAAATAGGCGCAGTTGTCAATTTCTTCTTCAGTTCAGTGAACGACTGTTGGCAATCAGGGCTCCAATCAAACTGAACGTTGTTCTCAGTTAAGCGGTGGAGTGGCTTGGCAATTTTACCAAAGTCTTAAACAAACTTCCTGTAGTAGGTACATAGCCCCAGAAAACTTCTTACTTCATGTTTATCCCTAGGATGTGGCCAACACCTAACCGGCCTCGATTTTAGCAGGATCGGCCGAGATGACATGGCCTAAAAAATTAACTTCTTTTTGAAATAAATAACACTTCTTTGGGTTCAGTTGCAGGTTAGCATTTTCTAACCTCAAAAATACTTCCTCCAAATTATTCAGATGTTCGTCAAATGTCCTTCCCATGACTATGACGTCGTCCAAGTAGACTAGACAAATTTTCCATGTCAAACCTCTCAATACTAGTTCCATAAGTCTCTCAAAGGTGGCGGGAGCATTACATAATCCGAACGGAAGAACTTTGAATTGGTACAGCCCTTGTCCGGTAGAGAACACTGTTTTTCCTCTCAGGATGAACTTCAACTTGCCAATACCCGCTTTTCAGGTCCAACGTTGAAAACCATTTGGAACCGGATAATGTGTTTAGTGTATCATCGATTCTTGGTAATGAGTAGCTATCCTTCATCGTTACGTCATTCAGTCGACGATAGTCCACGCAAAATCGGGTTGATCCATCCTTTTTAGTTACCAATACTACCGGTGAGGACCATGGGCTTGTGGTTTCTTCAATTATGTCATCCTCCATCATGTCTGCTACCTCTCTTTGTTTGGCAAACAGTAGTCTCCTCGGAGCCTGTCGGATTGGTCGTGCATCGCCGGTGTTGATGCGATGTTGAACTAGACTGGTACGTCCCGTCGAAGTCTCTGTCGAGAAAATGTTACGATGGCTATGAAGAAACTCTTTGGCCTTCTGCTTTTCCTCCATAGTTAAATGTTCTGTGGATTCCATCATTTTGTCTATTGTTCTCTGATCGGTGTTAGTGCTATTTCTTCGCAGTACCTGAGTGTGGTTTTCACAATTGATAACTCGAGTGACAGGTTGGCAGAATCGCAATTGGTCGTTTTTTTTTCAGGTGGACTGTATTTTCCGAAGTATTGGCAACCCTGACAGGAATTAGTTGTTCTGTGTTCACAAGACATCGGGCAATTAAAATTTCATCTTGGCGGTATTCATCATTTTCAATTATTCCAGTGCTCAAATCCCCAGGTTCTATATCCATTCTGGTCATGATGATGGTTTCGGAGTTTTTCGGATGTGTACAAGTGTTTTCCCAATGACTGGTGCGGTTTGTCCCGTTGCCGTTTCCAAAACCATATTCCTTTTCATCGGCTTCACAGATTCTTGTATGAGGTCTGGGCGAACGACTGATCTCGAAGATCCTGTATCAATAGTGAAGGTGCATTTCCGATCTTCTAAGTGGCCTTGTATTAGTAGACTTTGGCCATTTTTCTTAAATGACGATATATGGATCTTGGGGCTTTGAACACTGAAAGTCGCCAAGGGCCCCCTAGTGCCGACTAATTCTCGTTTTCCTGGTTGGGAGGAAGTCCTCTTTCGGACGTTTGAGGTCTCCTTTCTGGCGTGGTCGATCTCCTGAAGGCTCCTCTGGTATAACGCCCACGTTGCTCTGTTCCTGGGCTCGCAGACCTCGATCTATCTTCGTTGCTCGCTGATGACGACCTCTTTCTTCTTGGACTTCTGGATCTCGATATCTCCCAGCAACTCTTCTGTAGATGGCCGCTTTTCCACAGTTATAGCAGCGCCTCTTCCTGTCTTCTGGGGAAGGCACTTGGTTACTTAATGCTGTTATGGAGTCCAATATTTTCCTCAATAGCGCCTCGCTTGTAAGAGAATCCTCGTTGAATTTAACTTTACGTAACTTGGGCCTCGTATTTCTTGATGCGTTTTTCGCGGCCTCGAACTTCAAAGATGCTATTAGTGCTGCGCTTATGGTTTGAAGTCGTCCTAGTCGAAGGGCTTGCTGCATGTCAGTATCTCTCAAACCATCGATGAAAGTCTGCACCCCAATTTGTTCTATGAGCTCCTTCGGTGCTTGTGGGTATGCCAAATTAATGAGCCGCTCTACGTCGGCTCCATACTCCTGTAGGGTTTCGTTGGATTTTTGATATCGACTCTTTATTTAGCTCTGAAATACTTGTTTTAGATATTGCTGTCCATATCTGATTTCCAAAGCTTCAACGATTCTAGAATATTCCTTGGGGATGTTCTGAAGGATGAAGGATGAAGGATGTCCAATGCTTGTCCTCGTAGACACAGGACTAGAGAGGTGGTCATTTTCTCCTCGGACCAGCCGTTTGCGTTTGCTGCCGCTTCAAATTGACGTCTATACATGGACCACGAGGATTGCCCATCAAATGTTGGAGGCTTCAAAATTTTCACTTGTGTAGGCCTTATCGGAGTTGTCAGTGAGGATGGCCTTTCGCTGGTGGGGGAGATTTCCTCAGAGGGTGCACGCTTGTGTGGAAGGTGTAACGTTTCCAAAATTCGCTAATTACCTTAGATTTGATTCGATTTACGTGGAGCTATCTCACATTTACTACATAGATATAAAGGTTCACACACAGTATCTTGATAAAATGGTGAACAATTTGCTAGAATGAGATAATATGAATCTAATTTTGGTGTTATTTACAATTTCTGAATAGTTTATTCAGGAATTACACCAGAAATTCACAATTGAAAAGGTTTCACGGGGCCTTTATACAACATGATGCAAAACTGATAACATGGAATTGACACAATTTTATCAGGTGAACGATAATATGGTAATAATTTTGAACAAATTATCAAACATGATTGTAGTCGAAATATTACTCCGACAAGATGTTGTAATGAAACAAATTTTACGGCGCCATTGTGCACTTCGTTTTGAATAAAATAACAATAACGTAAATTTGAATAACATTTGAGTTGTGATGAATGCTACCTACATGAAATGTTAATGAAGACAATGATGTTGCAAGCTAGTGAATTTCACCAAGTTCACTGTCATGTCGTCATGTGGCCTGCATTCATCCAGTCGAAATTATCAGTAGAATGCTCCGTTGCGCCTTCACTAGAGGACCCACTTTACAGGACATCGTTGTTTGCACAGAGCATATGAGCTTAAGATACGAACGCGACCGTCATAGCATGTTTCAGGCAGCACAGAGAAATCTGAATAACTCAGAAATGAAGGAAAATACAGAGACAGCAAAGCCCGACCGCCGGCGCCGTCCAGAACAGGTTGAAGTTCTTGGGCCAACCGCCAGAGGCTTTTGGTGTCGTTTATTAACACCGGATTGTTTCAAGGTGAACACTGGTGTTCAATTTCACTTGTTTCTTATATATGTATAAATTAGAAGAATTTACACCATATTAGTGTTCAGTAACTCTCATTACTATTGTGGATTAATTAAACTTATATTATTTCCACATGAAGACGTGCTTTTTCACACAGTAGAAGCAGTTTTAACCATTCAAATTTGCAATAAACACCATGTACGGTATTTTATGGTACACCATATAACGCTGTGAAATATGTCGGTGCAATATTTTACTATAATTATCAGGATCTATATGGACACCGAATGGTGTTATTTGGTTTTGTCTGGTGTTATTTTTTTTTTACAGTATGGCAAATGCAGCAAAACTTTTCCAAACTGTTAGAAGTGAAATATTTAGTAAAATATTGGAATATCTACCCTCCGAATAGACGGCACCAGGTGATTCTATCCAGACTAGGTTACCCACGAACATATTGTAACAATTAAAATAGTCTAAACGTTTAAAACCTGATTTATTTAAACTCTTATGTTTATGTTGACAGATCGGTTATGAGTTATTTTCAAATATTCTACTCACTGCACTCTCTATTATTCGAATAGCTAGGCACCGGCAATGATTCCAACTAAAAACTCCCGTCTCGCCGTGGAGATTTCTTTATATAGCGCGGTGAGCTGGTTCCAGAGTTCTCTCTAATTTCTACTGGCGACTAGACGTAGCTCTCGAATGATTTTGTCTAGATCGCCAGCGGCGAAGGTAAATGGTGACATCATCGACTGTAAATAGCTGTGATTTGTGTGCTATTTACGAGCTCCGTCAGGACCGGCCTCAACAGAAATCGCCACATTGCCCCCTTCTTAGAGATATTTCGTCCCGAAATGTCATCCTTGGGGTATGTCGATATTTGCATGATTCTCCATATCGGCACCTTGCTGTTTGATGGAGGTCCACAAGATTTTGCTCTACCATCATGTCCCTTAATTTCACAAGGCTGTTCCATACGTCTTCATAGGACAGTTTGTGTCGGGATTGCTTCTCTGGCTTTTTCGCAACTGTAGCTACGCGGCTTCGTGCGTAATTTTTCCATTTGTGCGTAATATGCCTTTTACAACACTTGTTACGCTATATACGGCCAATGCAGAAAATAGACAAAAACATATGACTCACATCCTCAGTAAATAGCTCCTTACGCACGGTAAACAAATCGCACAGTTTTCGTAAACAAAACGCACAGTTTGATATATCTCGGAAACCGCTCAATCGATTTGTGAGAAATTTTGTATGAAAATAGGGTTTTGCTTTTTAAGTTTATCTATATAGGCGTCTTTCTTGGAAAAACACGATTTTACTGATAATTATAATAATAATGATAATTTTTGGATCTCGAAAACGGCTTCAACAATTTGGATCAAAATTTGTATTTAGATAAGGTAATTGCTACTTGAGTTCATCTATATAGGTGCTTTATAATGAAAAAATGTGATTTTACTCATAATATTAATAATAATAATGTGAATTTTTGGATCTCTGAAACGGCTTTAATGATTTGGATCAAATTTTGTATTTAGATGAAGTTTTGCGTTTTAAGTTCATCTATATAGGCGTCTTTTTCAGAAAGAGGCGATTTTACAATTAATAATAATAATAATGTGAATTTTTAGATCTCAAACGGTTTTATTTTTTTGGATCAAAATTATTATTCAGAATTCAGATGAGGGATTGCTACTAAAGTTCATCTATATAGGCATCTCTTCTAAAAAAAGGTAATTTTACTCATAATAATGATATGAATTTCTGGATCTCGGAAACGGCACACTGTATATGGCCGTTGGTAAAGTATAGTACGTAATGCGTGTTGTAAAGCACTCACGCACTCACGGAATTACGCACTCGCCGCTACGCGGCTACGTGCGTAATTTTTCCATTCGTGCGTAATATGCCTTTTACAACACTTGTTACGTAATATACTATTACGACACTTATATCGTAAATATCTAGCACACATTTTCAACTCGCAAGCTAGGTTAGCTTGCTCGGGTTAAGCTTCGTACAGACCCGACATTACGCCAAACAACAAACCGAACGGTAAACAGAACGGCGAACGGACGTATTTGATTTCAACGAGCCAAACAACAAACGGAACGTTTGTGTTGTTCCCAACATTGTTTCAGTAGTTCTCTTCGTTCAAGATGGAAAAAAGTAGCAGCAGCAGTAGCGTAAAACAAGATGGAGAACAAGATGGAGACAAACACATTTTTATGAACAGAGAAATGCAGAAACTTTCAATGTACTGCTATGCCAATAAGGACTCCATCCTTCTACATTCCTCTGCAGCCATATTGGGAAATTTCCTTCAAGGCATCTTGCTTTTTTATTTTATCATAATGTTACGGATCTTTTACTTTCCACAACAACTCCTTTGTTTGATAAACATTAATTAGTTCAAAAATGATTCAAAAATGATGCATGATGTTCAGGTCTATACGAAACTTTAGGTTTGTGTGTCAAGTGCGAGCAAAAAATGTATTTACGCACTTCCAACTCAGTTTCCTTTCTTCTTGTACGTCATTTAAACGTCACAAACTTTTACATTTATCGAGCATTTATCCTTCTTATCATGCAAATGTGATTTTAATGTCGAGTAATGTTATTGTGCGTTTGCATTATTTTATATAACATTTTTAATTTGCCATTGTGCAAATATGTATTGAATATCAAACGATTTATTTCTACCTTAAAAAAAAAAGAAGGTACACTAAATCAATACGAGTTAATCAGGGTTTCCCAAGATGAACCTTAATAAGAAAAATGCTATAATTTCGTATTCCTTCCTGATATATTTTTAGCTGAAAACATTATTGGAATGGTATACAGGTAAAACAATCAATGCTGAAATTGTTCGATATGTTGATTGATACATCAATTATATCGACAATATCAAACACTTATATTAATATCTCACATGGCAAAAAAACCTTATACAATAAAAAAACATGTAAATAAAACTAATTAATTACAATTAAATATATAAAAATAAATTATTATACAAATATAAAATAGCTACCTATATAACTCTGTCATTTTGTTCAAACATTTGGAAGCAAGAGGATTGTTGTGTACCAGCTGAACAATAATGTGGACTGGCAAGTTGAGCAGTACCAAATAGACTGTAAAACGTAGTTTTAAAATTGTTTTTGTTCAGCAATTCAGTTCAGATACACATCAAAAATTAAAATCATTCACATGTGTACAGTAAAAATCAGATGAAAGTGGGATTGTCAATTCCTTTCTTTTCATCCTTTTTCGTTCCAGAAAGAAGCTCCTGTATGTCAGAAAGCGATTTTCCCTTAGTCTCTGGGACGAATAACAGTACGAAAGCGATACCAACTAAGCAAATCCCCGCGAAAATGTAAAACGTCGAGTCGCCACCTATGGAAGTTTTTAAATCCAGGTAAAATTTGGTCACAATAAAAGCAAGGAACCAATTGAAAGTGGCCGCCGACGACACAGCGACAGATTTGATATCTGGCGGCATCAATTCTGATGAAATCATCCAAGGAATAGGGCCGAACCCTAGAGAAAACATTGCAATGAAGACGATCATGCACAAAACTGGCAAAAATCCAATACTCTCAATCTCGCTTTTGGTCATAACCCTGTCGTTCAGAGTGAAGAATATACCCAAGACGAGGCCCGAAAGCATCATGAAGAAGATCGAAATTAGCAGCAGAATTTTCCGTCCAAATCTGTCCACGATCATAGACGACACGAAAGTAGCGATGACCTGCGTTAACCCCACGATTATGGTTGCAGTAGACGACTCCAGAGAAGATCCCGATGCCTTGAAAATATCACCGGTGTAGAATACAACCGCGTTCACACCGCTCATCTGTTGGAAAAACATCAGCCCGAAACAAACGAACAATGCACGCTTGCTTGCTGTGCTGCGAACTGCTACAGAGAACGGAACGTTGGAGGCGACATCCCGTTCTAAGGTCTCTTGGATTTCCTTGATTTCGCTATCGCAGTTATAGGCCGCACCCCTTAAACGTTGCAGAGATTTTCGGGCTTCGGACGCATTGTTTTTCTTCATTAGGTACACCGGCGTTTCAGGCTGGAAGAAGAACACGACCACGAAGATTAGAGGGATTACCGCGCATAGTATAGCGACGGCGGATGGAGACATGAACGCGCCTGCCACGTACGCAATCAGTATGCCCACGACGAGCAGCAGTTGGAAAAAGCTCCCCAAGGCGCCTCTTATGTCTTTCTGGGCTATCTCACTGGTGTAGAGCGGCGCAGCAACGCAAAACGAGCCTCCTGCTAGGCCTGTCAGGAATCTTCCTGCGTATATCATGCCGGTGTTGGATGCGCAGATGATGAGGAGCCAGCCTACGGTGAAGGGTATGACTGTCATGATGCAACCCCATTTCCTTCCGATCAAGTCGCATATGAATCCTATTGGGAAACACATCACCATGGCTCCGAGGGTCATGAAGGATCCAATCCATCCGATTGAGGCATCATCGATAGGAATGTCATTGAGCTCCGACTTTTTCAGTTTATCTGATATGTTGCCGGTCCAGCCAAGGACTGCTCCTGCGGCGACGGCTCCCAAACAAACTGAAACAGAAAATAATATTAGAATATAATAATATAAAAATTTAATATTCTTTTTATTCGGTGTTTATAGTGGCATCGTTTGCCATAATCATTAGCCACTATAGGCCAGTGGAGATAGAAATGAAAAATCGATAAATACAACAATAATTCCAGAAATTTTCTGAGTTTGTTCAAGTGAATCGAGAAAGCAATAGATTTCAGTTTGCAACCAGTTCCGACGTACGCAACATTGCCAAAATGGAAATTAACTTTTTTGCTGTATATACTCGTTGTGCAAACCAAGTATTGTATATACAGTGTGGCCCATTTAAGATGGAAGCACCCTTATAAAACTTACATTTGTCAACCGATTTGAATGATTTTGTTTTCTTCAGTTAGACATTCAAAAAGTCTACTAGGATACCAAATTTCATGTATAAATCTCCATTTCCAGGGCCAACTAACCTTATTTTTCAAGGTCAAAAATCTAAAAAAAATTACTAGTGATTTTTTTAGAAAAAATCTGACTACACCACTAGATTCGCGACATTTTCAAATGGTATATATGTGAATATGTTATGGGAGAATGAAATTTGATAAATATGCCGTTTAATCAACCCACCAATTTAATTTCAGAACGTTTATCAAAATTCGAAATACACCACTGTATTCAGGAGATCTCGATATATCACTGGTTGAAATTTCATCGAAATCTGTTCATCAATAAGAACATCATAAGTAAATAAAATTGAAAATGGAATTTTAGGAAAATGTCATTTTATCTCAAAATTTCCTATTTTTTATTTATCAACAGATTTCGATGAAATTATGGTCAGTAATATTTCAAGACACCCTGAATCCCGTGGTGTAGTCAAAGTTGTTACAAAAGTTTTGAAATTGAAGTGGTGGGTTGATCAAAAGGCATATTTCTCAAATTTCATTCCCCTATAACTTTTTTATTATTTTACGCATTCCAACGTTATTTAAATGTGAACCATTTGAAAATATCGCGAATCCAGAGGTGTAGTTAGATTTTTCCTAAAAAAATCGCTAGTAATTTTTTTAGATTTTTGACCTGGAAAAATAATATTAGTTGGCCCTGGAAATGGAGATTTATCAATGAAATTTGGTGTCCTAGTAGACTTTTTGAATGTCTACCTGACGAAAACAAAATCATTCTAATCGGTTGAAAAATGTAAGTTTTATATGGGTTCTTCCATCTTAAATGGGTCACACTGTATTATTTTATATAACGAATCAAGTTTGCAACCAATTCAAGTGTACGGAACATTTTTTTTATCGACCCATAATGTTTTTCTTTGACATACCATAAGAGAAAATTCGAAAAGTTCTGCAAACTTGACAGATACATCGGAAAAATATTCCGAACAGTTATGCAGATTTACAACCTTTTACGTTGACAAGGTGGTCTCAAAATAATTGCAAAAGTTGCTGCAAATTTTGAAAATATCTATTCTGATGCATTCACAAATTTTCAACCTTGTACACTATCCGGACTTCATGCAATTAATATAAAAATTAGATTTTAATATAATTTCAATTGATTTATAATTAGATTTTTGCAAATTGTATAATTTTCTGGATCGTGTACAAGTTTGAAAATTTGTGAATGCATCAGAATAGATGTTTCCAAAATTTGCAACAATGATTCAAAACTTTTATAATCATTTCGAGACCACCTTGATCAAAAAAATTACCACGAATTCAAAAAATATATATTCCTGTCAACGTGAAAGGTTGAAAATCTGTACAACTAACTGTTCGGAATATTTTTCCAATGTATCTGTCAAGTTTGCAGAACTTTTCGAATTTTCTCTTATGGTATATCAGGGAAAAACATTATAGATCGATAAAAAAAATGTTCCCTACACTTAATTGGTTACAAACTTGATTCGTGATATGAAATAATATATTCAATACTACTCTAAGTTTGCAGAACTTTTGGAATTTTCTCAACGAGTATACAGCAAAATTTGAGTTAATGGTACCCACCCAATTTTTCTAAATGAAATGGGGGGGTCAACTGATACCTCATTTTGAATGGATTCAATTTTCTATACAGCCATGTCTATTTTATTGAATTTCGTTCAGGCGACATGCATTTTTTTTTTCAAAATGTTAAAAAATGTCATTTAAGTATACTATTGAAATCGCTGTAAATTGTATGTAAAAAAATTAAGGTGCGTATGAATGAAATTCAAAAACATGGCGTATAGACAATTGAATACCCTTCGAAATAAGGTATTAACTGGCACCCTATTTCATTTAAGAAAAAATTGGGGGTGGCTGTCACTTTGAGAGGGGTGGAGGAGGGGCGTTTTTTTTCAAAAGTACATTGCTTGTGAAATATCGAATTTGTTTTCATGTAGTAAATCTCAATAAGAAATCGCCATTGAGTCAGACGCAAGAGGTCTATTGATGTATGCTAATTTCTCAGTTCTCTAAAGTTATATTTGTTTCCATAGCATACTTTTGCTTTACCCAGTAAGAATTCCGTGATGGGAAAGAAAATAAATATGGAAAGTTGAGTGAGCACGTTTCTTTTCCAATATTGAAAAATGTACGATTATACAGAGTGTTTCATCAATATTATAATAATTTCAAAGATTGATTCAGTTATGAAAGAATAATGTACCTTAGAAAATTTTGAGTAGTTTATTTAATAATTGATTAATTAACACAGTAATGTAAACGTTTCGTTTTGATCGTGATTTTTATGTCCACAGCATACTTAATAAGCGAATGGCCTACAACAATTTTCCCATGATTTTTCAATAAATAATTAGTGTAATAGGATTGCTTTGCATCCGAATTTCGAATGGAATAGTAATAGTTATTTATGTATCAAGGGCGTAAAGGGGGCGTTTATGGCCTGCGGCGTAAATGAAGGCCACAAACGCATTTTACGCACGCGATAGATACAAAATTTTACGCACTAGAGGTTTCATAGCACGAATCACATATACTGACTTGAATTACAATGGTCTACACGTTTCATACTTTATCTATACAATAATCAAGAGTAACATAGTATGGAGAATGTGAAACTATAGTAGCTGAGAGCTATAATTGAGGAATAAATCTTTTTCAAATAAATTGATTATCACTCAAAAAATTGCCAACGATTGTGCCGGAATGATACCAGATAGTTATTTGAACCAACCATCCACTTCTAAAATAAAACTTGTTCTCGTATCAATGCAGATGCTGTAACGAAGCTGTCAATAGGTAATAATTATGTTCAAAATAATGTCCCATCTTGAAAATCAATAACTAAACCAACTGCATTTTCAATATTCAGGCTTACGACTTAATTATACATGTTGAAAAAATGTCGATTATGAAGACTGAACTGAAATAGTTCTGATTCGTGTTAGGTCTTGCATGAAATGATGTGTAAGTATAGACAATTTGAGAATGTTGTCTGCTTTACGGCCCGCAGGACACAATGCGCCCGCGGGCGATAAAATGTCACTTTACGCTTGCTGAACCAGGCGGTAAAGTGTACTTTACCGCTCGCTAGTGCATAAATTATAATATTAGAAATGCCTGCCTAAAAAATGTCATTTGAAAAAAATATACTTGTCAACAATCAGTGCTATTAGAAATTTCAAACCGCCATAGATACTAGGCGGAAAAAATCTGAATACAATATTTTTTACTAATCATGCATAACCATCACATTGATTCAACGCACTCTAGATGCAAAAATAAAAATTCTTCCGAAAGTCAAGAATGTAAATTTTTTGTCTTAAAACTGTGTGATCGTACTCAAAATTATTGTCCCTAGCCTCATATATACGTTCTAAACAGTCAAATACATTACGCCCTACGTAAACGGAAACACCCTGTTAGGGAATGAAAACTTACCAGACAGTGCTGCCACGTATTGAGGTAGTGTTTTGGACTGCCCACTATCCGCCATTTTGTTCTGCAAAAAATAAGTTAATCTTAATAACGATCAAAGGAATGTATGAACCAAAACTTCAGCCAAATGCTATACAGAAAGACAGATAGACGTTTATTTTCCAGGAAATTGTATTTCCATCAGATATAAGTAATAATACATTGTTTACCGGGTAGGAAAATCTTAACATTCCTGGGCGACTGTGAAGATTGCTAAGTCGAGGCGCAAGCCGAGACTTAGCAACACAGAGTCTAGGAATGTGGCTTTTCCTACGAGGTAAACATACTATTTTTCCGCAAATCGTTTAAAATTCGACAGATATTGATTGATTTAAAAAAAAACGCGATAATTTTATTCCCAAATAAATGGTGCTTTGAAATTCCTAATAAAATTACTTGGGCTACTATGGAAACGTATTGAGGTTGAATTGTCAAACTTGACGTTTATAAATTTAATTGCTGGTGTTCTCGAAAGTAAAATGATAAGTGATGATGAAATTTCCATTCCTGGGACTCCTCCAGAGCTGGTTGAGGCAGTGAATACTGCTTCATTAGAATTATTGCCAAAGAAATCAAGAGAAAAGTACGAAAATGCATACAGACGTTTTATGGATTATCGCATGAGTAAAAATACGAGTTCTTTCTCAGAAAATGTTGTAATGGCATTCTTCCTAGACCTTTGTTTAAAGATGAAATCTTCAACATTATGGGCCAATTATTCAATGCTGAAGTCAACCCTTGCAATTAAACACAATGTAGATATATCTACATACTAAAAACTTCGTTCTTTATTGAAACGGCAAGCTCAAGGTTATAGGGCAAAGAAATCTAAGATTTTAACGAAGGAAGAAATTGAAAAATTTATCCAGGAAGCTCCAGATAAAGAAAATTTAATGATTAGGGTAATTTACAAGGTTTTAATTTCTATTTAGATTATACCTTTATTTATTTTTTAGGTGGCTGTAATATTTGGTATTTCTGGGGCCTGTAGAATGGATGAGTTAGTCCGAATGACTGTACACGATATAGAAGACCTATATAGAATCTAAGCTTTTAATCAGCATACCTGATTCGAAAACCAACAAACCAAGATCATTTGTAATTAATCAGATCTACTTGAATGTTTATCGAAAGTATGTTTCGTTAAGACCAGAAAATATGAACAGTGACCGATTTTTCTTTAAATATCAAAGCGGAAAGGGTTGTAGACAAGTGGTAGGAATTCATCAATTTAGAAAAATGCCCAAAATAGTTGCTACTTATTTGAACTTGGTAAATCCGACAGAATATACTGGTCACTGCTTTCGTCGGTCTTCTGCAACAATATTGGTTGACTCTGGTGCCGACATAACTAGTTTAAAGAGGCATGGCGGATGGAAGTCATCAAACGTTGCTGAAGGATATATCGAAGAATCGCTTAACAATAAGGTTGAGGTGGCAAATAATATTTTCACAGTACAAAATATTCAACAAAATAACCCTACCACCCCGTTGTCCAAAATGTTTCTCATAGTTCTAACAGTGTTCCTCCAATGTTCAATAATTGTACTAACTGTCAAATTACTGTAAATATAACAAATTGATCTTAAAAATGTATTCAGCAATGACTTGATGTTTTCAAAATATAAATTAATTCCTTATAAGCAATGTGTTTTCAATCATTTATGTAGAACACTAACAACTGTACGGAAATATCATTTCCTTACAGTAAGGAAGTCCTGACTTTTTCTTCAAGAAATTTTGACAGGAATGTTGGTTCAGTTTTAAAGGTAGCTTATTTCGCGAGCCAAAGAACCAGCCCGCTAACCGAAACCCCTCTCACATTCTCCGGGTTCAGAACGATGCTCCCGAAGTGCGCTTCCCGTATTGCTGCCACTGCTGGGCATTCCGTGGATGGCTAACTCCTCATCCTCCAAGCACCACCTACATTCAGTATCATCCGTGATACATATGATGTTGAGGTGCTTGTTGAGATGGCAGTGACCCGTCAGGAGCCTTACCAATATTCTGATTTCCTTTCTGCTCATTGAGAGCAGTCTTGCATGGTCCTACTATACAGGGGGTCCCTCCGGGAACTGCATCGATCAATATATAGAAAACCATAGGTGGGCCAAATTTGAAAATTTGAGAGTTCACTATTGTTGATGAGGGCTATCTGGCTAAAATATTTTCAAGAATGTGGCACTTCCCGTTGTGGCGGAAGTGGACCCCAACTTTGTTATTTTAAACGGGACGCCCTGTATATTTTCAAAGTTTTAGATTTTATGCATGATTCTGAACATGTTTCATGTATAATGTCCTATACCCAAGTCTAACCGTTTTCGAAATATTTCAAATTTTAAGTTGAAAATGGCGTTTGCAGAACGAAAAATTTTTTTTTTTATTTCTGGACATGATCATCTATTTTCGATTGCGTATCGATTTATTCGTAGGAGAGGACCCACTTCAGCAGAATTTTGATATCAATTCGATTAGAGTTATACAGGGCGTTCGCTAGAAAATGATATAGAACTGGTTGAAAAAATTATTGTAAGTCCATTTTTTCATATGGAACCCCCCCAATTTTATATTCTTATTCAGGTGATTGTTCGCAACGCAACCGCGGGCGCCATGGCCAACTAAGAATAAGTAAACTCAAGGATACGAGATTTCCTGGAACTGAGACATGTTAATTCTCCAATATTTCGAAAACTGTTGAGTCTAGGCATAGATAACCTTATTCAAAGTTAGCTTCATTTTCGATGTCGAATCGAATAAGAATATAAAATTGGGGGGTTCCATTTGAGAAAATGGACTTACAATAATTTTTTCAACCAGTTCTATATCATTTTCTAGCGAACGCCCTGTATAACTCTAATCGAATTGATATCAAAATTCTGCTGAACTGGGTCCTCTTCTACGAATAAATCGATACTCAATCGAAAATAGATGATCATGTCCAGAAATAAAAAAAAAAATTTTCGTTCTGCAAACGCCATTTTCAACTTAAAATTTGAAATATTTCGAAAACGGTTAGACTTGGGTATAGGACATTATACATGAAACATGTTCAGAATCAAGCATAAAATCTAAAACTTTGAAAATATACAGGGTGTCCCATTTAAAATAACAAAGTTGGGGTCCACTTCCGGCACAACGGGAAGTGCCACATTCTTGAAAATATTTTAGCCAGATAGCCCTCATCAACAATAGTGAACTCTCAAATTTTCAAATTTGGCCCACCTATGGTTTTCTATATATCGATCGATGCAGTTCCCGGAGGGACGCACTGTATAGTAGAAGGTTATTCGATATGGAGTTTCGGTTGTCTTCACTGTTGAGACGCTCCATGATCTAGAAACTCCTAGGATAGGTTCTGGTCCAACCGTTGAGCTTTTCGCAACTTGTCTGCCCAGATAATCAGCCTGTTCGTTTCCGGTCCTGCTGATTATAATGAAACTTTATTGTTGATTTTCACAACATTTGAGTTTACAGAAGAGCGACATATATTTTGCCAATACAATGACTTCTTCAAGCAACGTATTATACTTCTGCTATAATTTGATGATATCAGTGGTGCCAGAGGAAAATGTTAACATTGTACCACTTTCCTTATTGCAAAAGAAATACAACTTTGTTGTTGGGAAATATACCAACAAAAACAAATCCACAACAAACTGGGAACACACATAAAAAGGTCTCTTCCGTTACCCCACATGTATAGGAAACTACGAATTGTTTTTTTCATCATTTGCTTTTTTTCACACGCTTAATATTAGCTTCACTTGTATGTTTTTTTTGTTTGTATGTTTGTAACTGACAAAAAAACAAAATGTCGGCTCCAAGATGGCGGACGAGATTCATGATAATGGTCCGATTTCATTCAAAATTGGTATATATAAGGGTTTTCGGAGTCGGCGGCTCCAAGATGGCGGACGGGATTTGTGATTATGGTCAGATTCGATTCAAATTGATATGGTTTTCCGGGTCGGAGATTTCGATTTTTAGTAAAAAAACTAATAGTTTATAAAAACTAAAGAACACGCCTTACTTCCCATGGACTGAAAAGTAAAAAGTAATTGACTATATAATTTCTCAAATGTAAAAAAAGCGTGGGGTGCTTAACGTTCTCTTGAGCTCTTGAACGCTCTGTATTGTTAAATTAAACTAAAAAATATTAGAATAACGATCGAAAGCACCCACGCTTTCTTTACATTTGAGAAATTAAATTGTCAATTATTTTTTACTTTTTAGTCTATGGGAAGTTAAGCGTGTTCTTTAGTTTTTTAACTATTATTTTTTATGTGCTGTTTCCCACGAAAAAGTAAATACTATAAGTTCAGAGAAGATTGCAAAAGCCGAGGGAAAGCAGGTAGATATTGGCGTTCTTCTTGAATTTCTGATGGAGGCTGTATGCGGGAAAAAGATGTTCGGCATATCTTCAAAGTGACGTCAAATGGATGTGAGGACTGAGCTCGACGGGTCAGTTTTGATGGGACCGCTAACGGTGGAACGATTCATATTTCAAAAGAGCGTCGTCTATAAAAATATCTAAGAAACGGACACAAGATGTCCAACCTTTCTGCGGTGTTCCAGAAAAGTGAGCAAGCTTGTAAGCAAAGCATCACCGTCGAGATGAATGCCTCTTTTTCGGACAGAAAAGTTTTAGTGTGTGTTTAGGGGCTGCGCTTTATATTTGGAAACAGTATTCTAGGACAGGTCAGGTATGTGTCACATTATAAAAAATCATAATCAGTTCACGGAAACGGAGAGTGAAATAGCTCTTGGCATGAAACAGAAAAAAGTTTTTGAGATGCATAATAGACTTCACATTGTTTTTGCATCAAAGGGTACTGCAGATGGTAATACCAAGCACTGAAATGGAGGACTTCATTGGTATGGATACTTCTGACGTGTTTGAGTTTTTTTCACATTGAATTCTACCAAGTTGTTGGATCCACTTACTAACTTGCTTGTTTTTCCGCCATAAAAGATACTTTTTTTCAAGTACATCTAACAAATCCAGCGCGTACCTACCTTATAATATATAATAATAATACTTCCTTATACACTTAAGGACGGCTATTATTATTACTATTATTATTATTATTTTCCGTGGTTGGTATAGGCCAATGAATTGCAGAAAAGTCAATAGTAGTGGAAACTTACGAATACGGCGGAAGCCATTGGGTTCTGTCAGTTGGTGTAAAGGAAACATTTTGTTCAAACTCAAATCAATTCGGTCAACTTACATTCTTCTGAATATGCATTTGAACAGCATTAATCGAAGTCAATTTCTATCTCTGAATTATCAGAAGAAAAATCAATAGTAATAAAGTCCTCTTTTCTTGTGATTAGAAGGTGATCGATAACAACTTGTTTTGCATGATAATCATCCCGTTTTGATGAAAGTCATCCATTAAGCACTTGGGGAAATTTATTTATGATAACTATTGTTCCACGAGTATTAAGAGTATCTATCGCATCAATAAAGTAGCACTCCCATGAGTTAGTCACTTGAATAAAAGATAAGCATAAATTTCGAAAGTTATGCTTATCGCGATTCTGTAAGAATGTAATCACTATAGATTGATAATCGTATATTTCTATAGACCAAGTTATAGAAGTTTTTTCACCCACAAAATAAAGGACGCAAATAGCCTTTGCCAATTTTTATAAGATAGTTCGTTAATGAAAACCCCGGTTTTCGCCCCAGCAGAATCGTTTTGTGAAATTTTTTAAACAAGAATTAGTGAAAAAAATTACAACTTTTTTGTTTTTTTGCAAATTGAAGGAATCGTTTTACAGTCGATAGAACTGTTGTAGAGAATTATTGAACCTACGAAACGGTTTTTTGTACGACCGGATCGGTGCATTTTCGTCTAAAAAAAGGGACCATTTTTCAAAAATTCTTAATTTTTATAAATCTAAAACTGGACAAACAATATTGCGGAGACTGATAGTTAATAACATGTGGTTCAACTCTGCGCAAGATTTTTTCAGTCCGCTGTGTAGTTTTTGAACAATCGCGTTATAATAAACAATTCAAGGGCTTATTTTGCAAAATGCGGAGATTTAAGGGAAATCATCATATCCAAATTATGTGAACGGCATCTGGAAGTAAAGATCAAACACTACAATTTTTAAATTTTGTATTTTCATCAGAGAGGTGGTAAATATGTTGAAAATGCCACTGAAAGTTGCTCTAAACGCTTGAAAGTCTATTCATGGCATAGTCGAGTAGTAGTAGTGGGGGAACTATCGAGGAGAGGAGAGTATAACCGCGCGGCGATTTGAACAATGCAATTCCCCCACTACCTCTACTCGATTCTGGCACAAACACATTTTCAAGCGATTGGAGCAACTTTCAGTGACATTCGGGTCAATTCTGTTTCTCATTAACAAGATTGTTATCATAGCAAGACAATTTTCAGAGAAAAATATATCTCAATTTTGTAGGTTTGATATCTACATTGCTTTATTGGCAGGAGATGATGTGGCAGCATCATCTCCCCACGATATTTTTCAAACCTTCTACAAAATTGAGATATATTTTGCTCTGAAAATTGTCTTGCTATGATAACAATCTTGTTAATGAGAAACAGAATTGACCCGATTTTCAACACATTTCCCACTTCTTAGGTGAAAATTGACACATCTTGCAAGATGTGCCCTTAATTTTTTTATAAAGGGATTGTACAAAAACTACACATCGGACAGAAAACATCTTGTGCACAGTTGAACCGCATGTTATTATCTATCGGTTTCCTCAATAGTGTTTGTTCAGCTTCAGATTTGTACAAATTATGAATTTTTGAAAAATTGTTCTTTTTTCGAGGTTTTCCCGGATTTTCTCAGTGGAAAATGCAACTGTCGATTAAAAAACTGTTTTTTAGGTTTTATAAATCTCTACAAAAGTGCCACTGTGAGCAGGATATTTCCCAGACAACAATTCACCACCAGGCAATTTCCTGACAACAGTTCACGGACTGCACTGCATGATTCACCGCTAGGATAATTCCACGACGGTGTGGAAATTCCCCTACAACAGTTCACCGACTTTTACTTGCTGTCTTTAGTAAGTTACCTGACCTAACAGAATCATAAAAGGAAGAGTCAATTCTTCAGAGGGTTAGGTAATAACCCAGAGGTAGTAATAAAATTACTAATAATTTATAGAAATATAAGGGTCTTCCTGAAATGGCTTTGGAATTTGTTATTTGTGAAAAACGTAAGAAAAAGTTGTCACTTGAAGATGAAGTACAGGAAAACAGAAGAGCATATTCACACTGCAGATGCTAGAGAGGTAGAAAAAAACGAATTCAATTATAATAAGATACGTTAAAGCGCGAAAAGTATCCAAGACATGTCATCTTTACTGCATCCAATGGACTTGGCCTTATTAGACTTATTTGCGAAATATGACGAGACAACACTTTCCGCCTATTTGCGCGCTATATAGCTTACAACCTAACGACCCTTTAATTTTTGGAAAATATTAATAATTTTAATACTATCTCTGGGTTATTAAACGTTTGAAGAATTGACCGTTTCATTTATAATTCTGTTAGGTCAGGTAAACTACTGAAGACAGTAGGTAAGAATTTTTACCGTTGGAGAATCATCCAGTCGCAGAACTGTTGTCAGGGAATTTTCATCGTCGGGAATTGTCCTCGCAGTGAATCATCCAGTCGGTGAACCGTCATTCGGTAGTCTTTCCGTAACAGTGAAAGGTCAAGTCGGTAGAAGGTGAACGTAAGGTCACATATTATTATCTAGTGGCTATATATTGAGGGTCATCTAAATTTGCCGCTGTGTGGAAGTTTTGAGTGGAGCAACGTTGAATTTGGGAGCGTTGTTGATTTTTGAAGCGACTTCGCTATTTTGGGGGAACATCGCCTTCTAACACACCTTTGTGGTCTCAATGAATGATAATGACATAATGACAATTTAATGTGGAACCCTTGCCACCAACGTAAAACAATGTATATGCTGATTGATATTGTTGGACAATGCTTCGTTTGAATAAAGGTTGAAATGGACTTCTTATTGAATATTGTCAGTTGTAATACAATATTCGTAAGGGAAAGTAGTTGTTGACTGACAGGTATTTTCCTCAGTCCTCATTGTGTGGAAATCACTTGAAAATGCCTGCAGTTGAAACGTCGTGATTTGGTAATCGCACAGAATTAATTTTCTCTTTTTTTTTTGATTATATTATTTTTTAGTTGATTTGAAGTCCATTTCAACCGTCATTCAATGTGGTTTTTGTATGTTCCGAACGATAGTTTCGATTATTCAATTAGTCAAGTCATACTAAATTAATCAATCGGGTAGTAGGATGATTCAATATAGTTCGATGTTTCTCGTTCAATATGTATTTTTCATCATGAAAATCGTAAATTCGTACAGATGACTAGGGGTGTTCCAGTTTGGAGGCTGAGATTCTTTGGGAGGCCTGAACATCATTTTGGATGCTGAGTTTTAGTGTGGCGGCTGTACGTTCTAGTTGCTATCAGAGATTTCTCTGAAGGCTGAAGATTCTGGAGTCAAACTCAAGATATTTGTTGAAGTTTCCGATTCAAGATTTCTGTTCCAGACTCCTGTTGGAGGTTCAAATTCAAGATCCTAGTTGGAAATTTAAGTCCGTATGTTTATATGAAACTGATTGATTTAGATATAGTAAAATATTCATAATTGTTTATATATTTTTACATACTATCAATATGTAACAGTCATTACGATACTGATACGACACTAGTGCGGTAAAGTAAAATTAATTTGTTTCTCTTTTTAAATGTCAGTATATTTAATGGAAAAGGATAACAAGAACTAATTTATTATAAATTTGAGTATCTATCCCGGGATTTATCAGGTAATAAGGTTTGAATTTTTTAATTTGTAGCGGATTCTATATCTGAATCTCTCTAATGGTCTGAATTAATGTCGATGAAATTTTACTAAATTTGAATTAACGTGTCAAAGTTGACAGTTCGAAAAATAAATCAAAAATGGGCGCAACGCTTGCTTGTTGCATGATTCCAATATCATTAATTTAAGCAATATTGACTAACTTTCAGTAAATAATTAACATTATTGATAGTAGGTAAAATATTGTACAATATTTGTGTGGTAAAAGCATATTACGATAATCGAATAGGAATGTTCCATCTCATATCGTGATATGAATCTTTACGTCACTTATATCTTAAATATCTATTAAGCACTCTGATTTATCGTAAAGTTATATTTACGAGAGAGAAAAAACGCATACAGGTAATTACAGATAATTACTAATATTGTAAGATTTACAATTTCAAAAACAACTTTTTTGGATGTTCGTGGATCTTTTCGTTGTGCTGCCAACAAATTGGTTTAACGTCACCCTCCAAAGTATCTTCCTTAGTGAAATAATCCAAGAATTGCAACAGTCTCAGTTAGCCTATTAGAGGTAGTTATATCATTATGACAGTTACAGTAGATTTCAGTCGACTAAGAAAGTTATGCAAAATTTTTCTGAACGCTTGTGTCTTGAATATAGAAAAAATTATGAGGGTTGCACTGATTTTTTTAAATTTTTGTTTCCGAATTCATGTTTTCAAAACCTACGATCAATTATGTCAGAGAACTGAAAGCTCAACATAAGAATTTTGTGACAAGATCACGTCAATCATGTTTTCAGGACAATCAGGACATAAATAATTCCGTACTTGAATAAATGTGCTCAGATCCTTTAGCTCGTTCAGAGCTTTCTATTTTTGTATTCATCTATGAAATCCACTAATTTAGGTACAGCAGGTATTTTGGACTGTGAAAAATGTGACAAAAAATGTACGATTTTGTGCGATTCATTAGTTCTGAAAGTACCTCAATTCTTTACCTTTTCTGTTGTAATGATTGTTTCTCATGGTAATCAAATTTTACAGATGAATCCATTTAAGTTGAACAACAATTCAATTCAATTCAATTCAATATTTTAGCACCAAAACTCATGAATGAGTAAAAATATTAATTCATGTTGACTACCATTCAAAAAGTTATTTACCTAACAAGTGCGAAAGTAGTACTTTTCGGCACGCGATGGCAGTTGCACGAACGACGCGGAGCGGAGTTCGGGCAAGCCGTTAAGGGTGGAAAAGACATTTTTCGTAAGAGTTAGGTACAACATTTTTCCTACGAGTGTTTTTGTCCATCTTATTTATGAAAAAACAAGGTTTTTAATAAAAAAAATTAATAATAATGCTACAAAATGACTAATAAGACAGAATAGTTACATAGATCATTCAGTTAGTCCTAAATATCATCATTTTCAAAAATACAAAAATCGTGCGGAAAAGTAAAAATCGTACGGAAAAGTAAAAATCGTGCGGAGAATTAACTTTTCCGAAGGATTTTAAATCGTACGGAAAAGTACAACTTTCAAAACGAAAAATCGTGCGGAAAAGTTACTTTTCCGCACGCTCGTAGGAAAAGTTGTTTTTTCATGAGCCTCAGTTCAGTTACCTGGACGTTTAATAATATAAGTTTATGGTTCAGAGAATACATGGAAGCAGAAGACTTCAGAGTCACACTGTAAATATTTTTAGTTCATTTGAGTTATACAAACTGCTATTTTTGGAACAACCGAAGATAATTCAGAGCATTTACCATGAAAATATATTATTATGATTTGATATTGGATTTTTAATTAAACTATATTTTTTAAAAGTACTACCTATTCAAAATATTGCCATAGATTTACCTTTTCAGCTCAGTCGGTCGCCAAAGAAAATAAGAACTCCTGTTCTCAGTTAGATTCTTTTTACTAAAGACACCTTGTATATTTTGAGAGAAAATATATAATTTTTTTTACATTAAAATGAAAAGAAATAATATGCACCTTGTAATAGAATTTTTAATAAATATTTCACATCAAAATGATTATTTTAAATGATTTCGAACCAAATATTACTATTCTAATCTATTATAAACTAATCTGTTCTTAAAAAAATTGTAATTTTCCTGTAAACACCCAGTTCATTAACACTGAATCAAAAATCTCAATCCTAACGCCCTCTTTTAATATAAATCTATACTAACTAAAAAAAATATTACTAATTTTCTATATCAGAAACTCAAAAATATTCACCGTTCCGATTCTAAATAAAATTGTTCATAAGATTCGCGAATTCATAAGATAAGAACCGAGAGTTTGTGCACTTATTTTTGTTCGAAATCGGGAAAAAACTTCAGGAAAAGTTCATTTATTGAGTTCCAATCAGCGACGAAGTTTTGATTCAAAACAAACAGGTTATAAATACCTGGTACTTATACTGGCTGCTTTTCTTTGTTGTGATTTTCTTTTCACAGGATATCTCTTACAATTTTCTTGCTTCTAAACTTGTTTTGTCTATATTTTCAGAGTTATACTTCTTCTTTTAGGATCTATCTTAGTAATACTGTTTTTTCTCTTTTTTTTATTTTGTTACTAAAAATTCCTTTTCTTTCGAAAAATTCCACCACCCTCGTTTTCTTTTCCCGTGGTAACTGCTATTATCTTTTTTATTCTTCACGTTGCTCGTTCAATCACCCTCTTTTATTCACTGTCCAATTTTTTATAGTTAATTTTTCTATGAATTTCTAACTTTCTTATGCTAAACTGCTCAACAATTCTTCCTATCATTTTTACAATTATTTCATATCATTTCTCAAAATTCCATCTCTCAAATTTTTCTGTCAGATATTTTGACACACCTCTCTTTTCTCCTAATCCTTATACTGGATATCTATATGTTTGAAAATAGAATTCTGAATTTTATATGATCTACTAATTTTTTATTTTTTGTTGTTATTCATAAATTCATTTCATCTTTTCATAACAATATATATAATAGAAACAGATCGCTAACCTATAGAAAATACCTGCATGAGTTCTGGTTTGATTGAATTTAATAATTCTGATAATTCAACAATGTTACCAACTCAATCGTTTCATTGAATATTGAGCTTCCTTAAAGTTAAATCTTCATTACAAATTATCAACATCATAACAACACATAATACATTACTTACAATATAATACATTAGTTACTTTATAATACCCTAGATACCAAATAGCACGCTAAAATGACAATAACGTGACATAACCAAAGTTGTTCATTTTATTTTTACATCATCGTTGTCAATGATTCGATAAAGCTTTGAATGTAACTTGATTATTATGCGATTTTAATAAAGCTCAGAAATTGCACAGGCAACATCCTCGATTATTATAAATCGCATAATATCTCGTTATATTAACAGCTATAATAATAATTCATTTTTATGTAGGAATAAATCTCGAAGTCATCTCCACAAAATTTAATAAAATCTTTAAAACATAGTTTGGTTTCCCGAACAGGCGAAACATGTTTCGGGTTTAGAAAAACCCATCTTCAGTCGAAGGAAGAATATTAAAATAGTTGGAGATACATTATGGATGAATTAAGCAATTATTTTCGTTGACCAATTAACATTTGGCAACGGTAATGAAACTTTGTTATGGAGAGAAATTCCCTCCATACTACTGAAGACTCTTCAATTATATAAACAGTTACATTCCCCAAAAAACACATTATATGCAACTACATTGAAGCCAATGACGTTAACTGAGGGCTTTTTCTAGAAACATAAATTGAAAAGGACACTAAAATTCACTACCAAAAATGGAACATTCATCAAAGAGCCGTTAACATTGTTGATAAAAATAACATGAAAAAGCCAACAACCTATGAATTACCAAGCCTCTTAATGAAGCATCACATTTCACTATACCTTTTTTAGAAGACAAGTTACATGTGATTCTAGTATACATCCATCCAACTTCCAATATTGAAAACACCATTCTTACAATGGCAGCCCTATTTCGTCTTGATAATAGGGGACTTCAATATCAACAGAACAGAAACAAGAGAATCAAAGGTTTTCTCAACAACTCTACATTCAAGAAGGCAGTCACACCACCAACATTCATTATGGCAAACAACCCGGATTCATCCCCAAATATATTAGTTGTTCTTTATACCAAAAACCTACAGAGTAACATATTAAATTGCACAACACACCCAGATGTAGGTTCAGACCACTTGGCAATTGAAATTGAAATTGACCTCCAGAAAACAATCAGAGAAGAGGAAGAGACCAAGCTAAATCTGAATAAATGCAATAAGGAAAATGTTAATAATGAAATGAAGAAAATTGTAAATGAACACCCTGTCATCAACAGAGACATGATAACAGAATTTAACAATAAACTGAGCCAACTAGTCCAAGAAAACTCTCCCGAATCCAAGATAAAGTACTACCTACACGAACTTTCCCTTTTCATCATTGCACTGATTAAAAAAAACGAGCAATGTACAGGCAATATCGACAATATCCAAATCAAGAATTCAAATCCACACTGAACAACTATAATAAAAATATACAAAATCTCATACATCAGTATTGAGAAACAAAATGGATTGAAAATTACTGGCAACAAATTAAGAAAATGTCGAAGTTCAAACCAAAATTGAACTACATGCCTTCTTTGAAAAAGAACGGAGAAGAGTGTATTTACACTAATCGTGGACAAAGCCAACATCATGGCAGAGCACTTCACCAATGCTTTCAAAAAAGATGACGACGCGCAATATAACCAAGAGTTCCATGATAAAGTGAACAACTGGCATTTTGACTACTTTACAACTGTATACCACAATATACTATGTAACCCATCAAAGAAGACTTCTATTTTGAAATGATAAATCATGAAAAGAATTCAGCTCCAAACTCCAAACTCGAACATGAAATAGACCTTTTCTTACGAGCGTGCGGAAAAGTAACTTTTCCGCACGATTTTTCTTTTTGAAAGTTGTACTTTTCCGCACGATTTTTACTTTTCCGTACGAGTTTTACTTTTCCGCACGATTTTTGTATTGTTTAAAATGAGGATATTTAGGACTAACTAAATGATCTATGTAACTATTCTGTCTTATTAGTCATTTTGTAGCATTATTATGAAAACTTTTATTAAAAACCTTGTTTTTTCATAAATAAGATGGACAAAAACACTCGTAGGAAAAATATTGTACCTAACTCTTATGTCTTTTCCGCCCTTAACGGCTTGTTGATAGTTTACTTGTCTAAAATGACATTAATAATGACAGTCATAACTGTCATTTGTTGAATAAACACATTTAAATATCAAAGATTCACATTAGGAAATGGCATTAAAAATTAAAGGAATAAGTATCTGTAATGTCTTTTAAATACTGATGAATATCGAATATGGCTCTATACGCATTTGCGGTTTCACTATCAGTCTCTATGAGACATTTTTGGTAGGGATAAGATGGAAGTTTGGCTAGGAGTCCTTGGCGCCATAATACAATATTGATTACAACATTAATTAATATTATTATTTGAGTAGGTTAATCAGATATTCGAATAAATAGATTTGGATGTCAGATTGGATGCGAGGTGAAAATCGATTAAAAGGTGATAGGAGCTATCATCACGTATACATATACAAACAAATACTGGGATATCATTCAACCTCAACAAAACAATATTAATTGATCGCAAAATTTGTAAAGGAATGTCAAATTGAAATGCTGGCAATATTCAAATACTACACAAGGCAGTTCTGTCGTCTGTTCGTCCGTCTGTCGTGGGATTTCTGTAAAATACCCTATGTCTTGAAATAATTTACATATCGACTCGAAATTTCGGTAGATTGTACTTCTAAGCTTGGAAAAATTGATATAAATGAAAAAAGAGAGTAGCGCTTTTTCGGCATTTCTTTCAATGTTAGTATGTGTGTAGTTAGTTTGGGTAAAATAGTGCAAGCTGAATTAGAACAACTAAACCTAACCTCACAAATTTTGTATTTTGTAAATACGCAGTTCAGACAATATGTATGTCGACTCCAAGGAGAGTGTGTTTTTATCCATTCATTTTAGATAGCACATAATGAGTTAAAGTAAAATAACGTGTAGATTGGAATCACTTCAATGTATGCAAATACAAGGTGTCCAATTGCGAATATTTGTTGGAAATAAAAGAGAACTTGAAATCAATTAAATAAGTTTTGTATAATATTACTCTATTACTGGTAGCCAAAATATCCATATGGAACTAGTTCCTGATATGAAGTTAATTCACTTGCGTTGTTGCTACATCCAATATCAGAATAAGTGTCAGCTTTTTCTACAAAATCAAGTAAAAACTTTAAGTGTTCATGGTATACACATACTTTATTTTACTCTCTTCCGGCTTAATTTTCAGCTTCTTGCTTTTGAGTTTTGGTTGTTATTGTTCATTAGGTTGGCGAAGATAACTCAAATATCTGGGACAATTATCAATATTTCATTACAATTACCACTTGCAATTGTGTCCTCCTGAAGGAACATTGCACAATTAAATGTCAGATGTAATTCAATGTTCGTAGGGGAAAGCAGTTGTTTTCTGACAGATATTTGCCTTGAATTTTCCATTCTTTTCCACTCTGTGGGACTTTGTTGAAATTATTCGTTTAAATTACTGAAATAAACTAATCAGATAAATTGTATAACATTTTAGTCAGTTTCAGATTGTCTATCGGTTTTTCATTAACAGACACATACCGATGAGGAATCAGCATACTAAGTACAATAATTACTTTTGTGTGCTCTATAATATGAAAATATGGAGTATTTTTTTCCAGAAAAAAATTCAGAAGTAATTGGTAAAAAAAAATCCGTTAACCTGCTGTTGCCCCCCTACGAACGGCAGCCCTCAAAAGTCGAAACTGGTGCGAGCTAAGGATAAACAAGTTCTTATCTTTTAACGTGCGACTCTTAGCACGATTCGAGGAGAATAAATCTCGAAAACAGGTCATCCGTAAATAACCATACAATCCACAACCTCGCCTTGCGTTGCTTGGCTTTAGATATCGATGACCCACGCGCTCTACCATTCGAGCTCTCCTTTCTGAAAAAGGAAATGTATTTCTGATGGAAGGGGTAGACGCTTTAAAATGCAGGTGACTTCATGCAGTTCGCTCTCGAATTCAGTATTGGGGCGACGTGAATATGTGTAAATTGACTGTCTAAATTGTTCTTTTTTTTTGTTTTTTATTCCATACTAATCAGAGTGCTACAAATCACCATAATATTCTTCTGCTTCTAAGGAAAATGCTTTGGAAAAATGTCTTTTTTAGTTTGAAAGTTGACATATTTACTTTTTTCTTCAATCAGCATTAGTATACCTTCTGCTATATTTTTGTGGGATTGTTCTTTCAGTTCGAAAATAACAGTTTCCTTCTGTTTTTCGTTTTTTTTGTGACGGTTGTAGCAGGTCCGTCACACCAGACATTTTTTTGTGTAGAAGGACAGAACTGCTATAACCGTCATCTATTTTTTGACAAAAAGTACGAAAATACAATTTTTATATCATACAATTCGTCACATTTGGACACAAATAAACTGGATTCTGTAAAAAAAAATGGATGATGATTTTTTAACGTCTTTTGAACTCCTACTGTCCACGAATGTGTTAATTATTAACAATTATTATTTATTCACAGTTGCTGGTAGAGCAGCATAACCCTGCCAAAAATGTCTCGTTAAGACTGATAAAAAAAATTTAAGAGGATTCATGAGATCCAAGTTCGATAGTGAAACCGCAAATCCGTATAGAACCATATCAGATATTCATCAGTATTTACAGACACAATATTCTTTTAATTTCTAATGGCATTTCCTAACGTGAATATATGGTATTTGAATGTGTTTTTAGATATGAGATTTTATGTCAGTCACATGATTATTTAAAAAAAAATTATTGATATTCTACGAGATTGTTCCTGCTCGTTCCATATAAAGATAAGATGCAATAAATAATCCAATGTACAATCGATTTATTTCTGAGATACAGCTCAAGCTTTTTTTTCTTCTATTTTGGTACATGTAAAGTACGTATGACTATACATTTGTTCCATAAGAAAGGTTTTCTCAATTTTATCAGTGTTAACGTGCCCTGCCATATTTATGACCAAAATAATTATACGCCAGTGTTTTTCAGATGCATATAATTTTTGTAAATACTCTTTATTTTTGCATAAAAATGGTCTCTAACCTTTTTCTCCTCTGTTGAACAGTTTTCGATTTGAAAAATTGAATGCCTTCATTTGCTTTGTACCAATGCGATTTTTTTTAATTTCAATGAATTGCATTTTATTTTTAAACTATCCGTCAATTATACAGTGCGTTCATAAGGTGTGGAAACGCTCCATTATCTTACGAGTTAATTATTTTTGGAGTAAAGATCGGACAGGTCGATTTTTTATTTCAGTCTTCCACCTCTTCATACAAATAATTATTTTTGTCCCCACCACCTTACAAAATATGACGTCATCGATATTTTTTTTAATTGAAAGGGTATATTTTTATATCAAAAACTGAAAGCCTACAATTTTCTGAGTTTAACCATACCACATACGTCAATTCTAACACTTGAAGTTACAGTATACTGAGTATAAAAGAAACCAGTCTTCATATTTCTCAAAATTTTTTCTCGCTTCATTATTTTAAGAGATTATCATTTTCGGAGGTAAAGCTCGGACAGGTCGATTTTGTATTAAAGTCTTCCACATTTTTTTTCTCCGCCACCTTACAAAATATGACGTCATCGGTTTTTTTTTTTAATTGAAAGGGTATATATTTCTATATCAAAAATTGAAAGCCCACAATTTTCTGAGTTCAACCATACCACATACGTCATATCTAACACTTCAAGTTACAGAGTATACTGAGTATAAAAGAAAGCATTATTTTGTCAACTAATCCAAGGAGCCCAGTTTGAGCATTTGCTGTAGATTTGTAATTTGTTTATTTTTACTACTCACTTATGATATTTTCATTGCAAATTAATAATGACAATTTAATTCATGTATAAAAAATCGCATATGCCACAGTGCAATTGCCACTTTGACAGCGGCAAAAGTTAGTTTTAACTTTTACAGCGATAAATGAACTGTAGAAATAAACCCATTTAAATATGACGTCTGAGTCAGTTTGACAGCTATAAAAAAGCATGCACCTTTTTTATCGCGATAAAAATGCCTGTTCCTCAAAAGCAGACTTCATCTAGTAAGCGGAAGTCCCTTCAATTTCTGTCATGACAGTAATGATTGTTCAGTTTTAATTGTTACCACAATATGAATCGTTTTGGGAAAGTTACATCTGAACAGATTACAAAAAGCATCATTAAAATTGTGTTATTAATAACAACTACTCCTTCAAATAACTGTTTCCATCAAGGTGATTATTATTGTGGTGTATTTATACAGGGTGTTAGTTAATAAGTGTCCGATATTCTACAGGATGATTCCTCGGCTATTTATAAGGTGAAAAGTCTATATAAGCAAGGGTCCGCAAATGTTTCGCTTCGGAGTTACAGGGTGTTGAAGTTGAAATTTTAGTTTCAATTATTTAGAATAAATTTTGCAAAAAATATTATTTTTGCACAAGATTTGGTGAAAGGGGTTTTTTTAAGTCGAGAAATCAAAATTTGGTATTTATTTTTATGTAGCACTTAGAGGGCGCTGCGTACGCTATCATTATTTATTTTAATTTACCCTAACTTTTTTGACAGTGAACTTTTGTGATTTTTTATATTCGAATCCAATTCCCTCACCTTTTCTAAGCAAAAAAGGTATACCAGCTCAACATCGTTAGGAGCAACCGTTTTTGAGATATTTGAAAATATCTGCATCGATGCGGTTTATGGTGTCACTTAAGCGACAGATGAAGTTGCTCAGAACTTTACAAAAAATGAGTATGTGGTAGATCTCGCTGAAATGAACAACTTTTTTCCTACAAAGATGTATCGGGAAATAATTCGTTCTCAAGATACCAGATGTTGAAAAATCGATGTTTTATAAAAATTCATCACCCTGTTTTTTAGAACGAATCATATTTCGATACATTTTGATAGAAAAAAAAAAGGTTATTTTAGCGAGATCTATCACATACTCAGTTTTTGTAAAGTTCTGAATATCTTCATCTGGCGCCTTAGTGACCCCATAACCTGCATTGATTCGGAAATAATTTCTCAAATACGGTTGCCCTTAGCGTTGTTGAGCAAGTATACCTTTTTTGCTTAGAAAAGGTGTGGGAATTAGATGTAGTATAAAAAACCACAAAAATTCACTGTCAAAAAAGTTAGGGCAAATTATAAAATAAATAATGAAAGCGTACGCAGCGCCCTCTAAGTGCTACATGAAAATAAATACCAAATTTTGATTTCTTGCCTTAAAAAACCCCGTTCACTAAATTTTGTACAAAAAAAATATTTTTTGCAAAAGTTATTCTAACTAATTGAAACTAAAATTTCAACTTCAACACCCTGTAACTTCGAAGCGAAACATTTGCGGTCCCTTGCTTATATAGACTTTTCATCTTATAAATAGCTGAGGAATCATCCTGTAGAATATCGGACACTTATTAACTAACACCCTGTATATTGTCGTTGATTTAACTTGCCAAAAAGCACTCGAACTTTTCTTTTATTGAATAAATTTGTTTCTTCAACTAAAAATTTTTCCATCCGTAATTTCACTCGGAAAACTGACATTAGACAAAATTGCTTGACCTACGGTCTCGCAATTTTTTCATGCCAGTTTTTCTCGTGAAATTTCTGATTGGCAAAATTATTTCGTTGAAGAAAGAAAATTTATCCGATAATAAAAAGCTCTTGTGCTTTTACTGTTGACAAATACACTAGTGGTTTTTTCACTTATTCATTTGTTTATCAATTATATAGCGGTGTTGGTTGCCAAAATGAATAGTTTGACATTGATATGTTTCTGAATTTCTTATTCATTAAATTGTCCTGCCGAATCAGACTCGAGGTTTGTATTGATATCGGGTAAATTTGTGTTGTTCAAATTCTAAATCTTTCCTTTAGCAATTTGACTCGAATAACTGTCAACCTTCGGTGTCGTGTTTTTACACAGTTATTCTCGTCGAATTTCTAGGAAACAGTTTCTCATTAAACAACCCAAATTTACCCGATAAAATACAAACCACTTGTGCAATTGAAAGTGAAAAAAATGTTGAGAAATATGGTGTCTTTTATACTCAGTATACTATAACTTGAAGTGTTAAATATGACATATGTGATATGTTTAACTCAGACAAATATGGGCTTTCAATTTTGATAAAAAAATGTACCATTTTAAAAAAAATTCAAAAATATCGATTACGTCATATCTTGTAAGGTGGTCGGTGAAAAACTCAATTTTTCGTAAAAAAAGGTGGAAGACTGCAATATAAAATCGACCTATCCGAGGTTTACCTCCAAAAATAATCAACTCGTAAGATAATGGAGCATTTCCACACTTTATGAACGCAGTTTATACAGTGAGGACCAAAAGTCCCCTCGTTACTTCTTTATTTTACATATTAACAAAAAATGTTTAATACATAAGTTATAGGGTTTCATTCGATCTCTTTAATAGTTTAAGTTTCATTTATACAGAGTGTCTCAAAGAAGCACAGTGACTTAGAAGTAAGTAAGAAGTAATGGGACACACTGTATTTCATTGCATGATCGGTTAGGGATGATTATAAGGAATCCAACAATACCAAGTTTGATGCTGTTATCTCCAAAGGCTATGGAGATATCGCCTATTATTTTATCCCTAAGCCCAGTGAGAGAAAGAAACTGTTTCTGGCGGGTCAATAAATTCTCTCTTACATTCATTGAGCTTATGAATAAAATAATAGTCGATATCTCCGTAGGCTTTGGAGATAACAGCATCAAACTTGGTATCGTTCGATTCCTTATGATCATCCCTAACCGATATCGCAATGAAATACAAGGTGTCCTATTTAAAAAAATAAACTTTTAAGTCGAGGTGCTTTTTTGAGACACTCTGTATAAATGAAACTAATACCATTAAAGAAATCAAATGCAAACATACAACTTATGTATTTATAGCTATTAATGTAACGAGATTATTATGCGATTTATGATAATCGAGGATGTTGCCAGGCGACGAGTTGCCTGTGCAACCTCCGAGATTTATTTAAATTGCATACCAATCTACTTACATTCAAAGCTTTATCGTATCATTGACATTGACAACGATGATGTGAAAATTAAATCAACAACTTTGGTTATGTCACGTTATTGTCATTTGAGCGTGCCATTTGGTATCTACTATTATAAAGTAACTAAAGTATTATATTGTCACTAATTTGTAATAAAGATTTGACCGAAAGGAAGCTTAATATCCGATGATACGATAAATATTTTTTGTAATATATAAAATAAAGAAGTTACAGGGAGGGGGGGAGCGACCGACGTTTGATCCTCAGTGTATATTATAAATCCGCCAATTATAAATATAATATTTATTTGAAAAAAAAGGTGGGTATAATTATTTTTGTTAAATTTCAATATCCTGTACCTCAGAAATAAAGCGGCTGAGGACCTATGCTCATATGAAGAATTTTTCTTAAAATCATTCAAGCATTATCGCCCATTAGAACGAATATCATAGATCTTGTAGGTATGCCAAAAATCTTCAAGAATTTCATGGACAGTAGCACCAAATTGATAAAAAATTTCTTTAAGTTTTCCCTATCATAAGTGTCTTGGTAACACCCCTATATCCCAGCCAGGGCAAGGTTTTTTCATTTTCATATGTGAAATTCTAAATGATTGCTGCTGCTCTTAACGTGGCGTATGTAGTTAGTAACAAGGCCTATCCAGAACACGTGGCTAATGACTATAGCAGTCGATGCCAAAACACAAAAAACACCCGTATATGGTGAAACTGGGTTTTTTCTTTTACAAAAAATATTCCACACTTTTACTTCATCTCATAACTTACTGAGCTGTTACCCGACCTGGAATCATGAAGAAAATTGGGACATACGCTATGTAACAGTAAAACTGGTCTGTAAATCAACTCTTATTGCTCACCTCGATATGCTTTTCTCACTAGTCTAATCACGAATGAGTTTTATCGTATACCTACCTAGACATGACAAATAAATCATTTATCTTAACAATTCAACAATAAATCGATAAAACACTCCATATTCACAATCGGTATATTATTGTGCTTTTGCATCAAGTACATTGTTTTACTGAGATAATATTCCAAACTCATTTTTGAACCTTCATGTATTGACGTCCGAGAAAGAAAAGGTGGAGTAGAGAAGAATGTTCATCTAAATGAGTCTTGGAAAGAGTAACTCATTAGATAGTATTGAAATTTATTTCCAGAATTGTGTTTATGCATAAAAGAATTGAACTTGAATGAGATAGTGGTTAAACCGCTCAAAAAACATCATGGAATCTAATTCTTCACATGGACTTGCAATTCGTCACACATTTTTTCTCAAAAAAGTGCTTATCAGTAATATCAGCATCCGTTTCTATGACAATCAATTCATTTTTTGACAACCATATACAAAAACCGTGATTCAAAAGAAGCACGAATATTACTCAAACATTTATCGCCTAATCAGGAGGTTTGACCGGAAGCACATCCATTTTTTTAAGTTCAAATAGAAACTACCATTTTTTTTAATTACGCTTTGTTATAAAATTACCTTTCCACCAATATAACACAATCCTACTTCCAATAGCGAAGTGGTCGAGGTTTTGAGAGCAGTTGTTCTCACCCTGGCGGCTCGGGTTCCATCCCCGCACCGCCATCGCGGAGCTGAAGTGGTTCGGAATCCACTTTTTAAGCTGTAGATCCCTTGCTTGGACAAGCTCTGCTTCTGAGGGGTTTTCCACGAAAACCCATGAGATTCGTAATAGTAAATTTTAACAATTTTTTCTTAACAAATTCACAAAATACTGATATATTTGAGATTTTATGAAAAAATACTTTATGTATTTCCCTCGTAGTGGAACATTTTCATGAACCACGAGAGTTTGTGAATCAAAATTGCAATTCTTTGCAATTTTTTTTTAAGGTGTTGTTGCAAATTTTTCCCTGTCGCTAGAATCTCAGGATGTGGGTGTGCTAGTTATTAGATTTGATTAAGATATTCTGTCAATCTAATCTGAGAAATATCGTCAGAGATATTTTGGTTGAATTTCTCAACAAATTTTGCAATAGTATTCTAAAAATCAGTCTTAGAATAGCAGTATAATGGGTCCCGCAAATCTCTGGTTCAAATAGAATTCGCAATGGAATTGGAGATTTTTTTTCTTTCATCATGGAGAAACAATTACGTCTCTTTTATTTAATTGGGAAAAATTGCACAATATGGTCACCAAACCGATTTTGCTAAAAATTTCACAGATGATTCCAGAAACACTAAAAACGATAAATTCGTTGAAATTTTTCCGCGGAAATGCCCGGAAGATATTTTTTTTTTGAAAAAAATGCTCAGTGGTAGTGTGTACAAATGCACAAACATCAGCAATTCAATTGAACTATTCACTACTATTACATCTCCAACACAAACTGGAACACAATATAATAGTAATTTCGAACCATATCAGAAGCGATTCGCATACAAAATTGGACAGAATAATGATTTATAAAAAAATTATTTAAATATTCAATTCGGAAATAATCCATTTTGACATCAATAAAAACGTCGAATGTCAAATATCGCGAATATTTGGAAGAGTGCAAAGCGACGTTGTCGGTTCTCGAATTTCCGCATACTAAGTAAAAAAAAATTATGTTGTGATCAGTTTTCAGAGTATCGGTGATTCTAGAATCTGTTATTTTTTAGATATTAACAACAACAAAAAAATATGTGAAAAGATATGTAATATGGGTAGAACTCGGATTTTGACGAAATTTCCACAGATGATTCAAATTATGATAAAACACTGAAACAACTTAAATCTTTGAGCGGAAAGACGTATTACTCACTTTTTTGAAAAGTGTGTCGATACTTCAAAACACAAATACAATTCGATGGAAGAAGTATTCATTGCATTTTTTCGATTGAAAGGCACTCTGTGTTGAGCTGAAAATACTTTCATTCATACATTTGTAACAATTTATGGGTAAAATATCCCTCAAGAATTAATGAATAAAAACCAGTTCATTATTAAATAGACAGCAAATATTTTGATCAGCAAATGGCAGCTCTCTAACGAAGTTAATTTCGAAACTTTTAATTTCAGAAATATTCAGTTCATGTATCACATGGAATATTTTAGAGAATGACTGTGTTTTATTTATTTCACTTTGGTGCCGGTACATATTCTAGTATTTATCTGTCATTCATGACAGTTTTTTTCATTCATGTTGCATTATTTCTATAGCCTATGTGAATTTATGTAGGCACCTGGCATGAGTACAATGATTCTCGAGTGACCCCTTCTTCACCCAAATCCCTCGTAAGCGGAGAAGTCTATGTTCTCTTCTACGAGCAGGAAGGCACCAAATCGCACCTTTGAGATCATTTTTAGTTCTATTCTTATTTACTTACATTATATTATGTTATGTTATGTCAACGTATAAAAACCATTTATTCCTAAAATGGTACCGGAATGGAATAAAATAAATCATCTTATTGCTTGGTGAAGGTCCACAGCAAGAACAAAGCGAGCGCGCGCTTTTCTACTACTATTTTATCTTTTTTTCTTCACTTTATGTAGAATCGTTTTTCCCTTATTTCTTGGTGAAGATCCGTAGCAAGAACTACGCGAGCGAAGCGAGCGCGCTTTTCTACTACTATTTTATCTTTTTTTCTTCACTTTATGTAGAATCGTTCTTCCCTTATTCCTTGGTGAAGATCCAAAGCAAGAACTACGCGAGCAAAGCGAGCGCGCTCGATGTTTGAATTCGTTAAATTTGGCAACGTCATATTTTTCATTTGTTGTGAGTTCAGTGAGCTGCCAGTTGTCAAATATAATCACTTACTTTTGTCAAATCAAATGAATTGAGGTTCAAAAATTATTTATCTTTTTAATTTCTTGGTTGTTATTATTATGTTAAAGATTTTCTTTATTTTCCTAATATTTAGTGTCTAATAGTTAAATTTGGAAGTAAAATACGTAGGGCGTTCCCATCCATAAGCATGTTTTTGGGTTTTTGTGAAGTGACCACTATGACACATTTTTACAAAATAAAAGTATATTACATACTTTTCCGCGCTGAAATTTCGACTGATACAGTAATTTTATCGTATTTTAAACATTCTGTGAAATTGTCAGCAAAATCGGTTTGCTGACCATATTGTGCAATTTTACCTTTAATTACCAGAGAGAAAAATATAATCGAAAATAAGCAATATTGGCAAAAGAAGATTATTAGGTATAAGAAGGAAATAGCTTATCTGGAGAAGAAGACTTGGGCAATTAAGGAATAAAATAGAAGACAAGATGAAGCTCCAGGCGGCTATTCACGAACTGCATACTTTTACGGTATACATGTACACATTATTGCATAAGTATTCTTGAATGGGAGTTTTGTCATCAACAGACGAAGAAGACGCATTAGATGCAGCCGCTTGTGTTCAAGTTCTTAAAAGACAACAAAATAACAAAAGTTATTGGTGTATAAACCGTGGCTACAACAAAATACTTTGTATTCATGTTCAAATTTATTGAATTAATTGAGAATGTATCCTCAGATCTGTCACAATTATTATCTCCATATAAATGAAGAGCATACCCAAATTTTTTATCTTTTTTCACTCTTTGATTGAAAGAAATGATACAGTAATGAGAGAGGCTGTAACGCTATACCACGGATTGATAGTCACATTACCATTCTTTCCACACGTTCAATTACACTCGTTTCACTTCCACAAGTATTCAGTATAGAATTTCATCAAGTCTCAAGTCACCTGTACAATCACAATACATGTGCAAGTTTCCTCCCACACACGCTCCAGTATACTTGTACGATAAATTTGTGCATGTATACCGTTCAAGTATGCATTTGTGTGGATAGCCGCCTTCACATGAAATTTTATTGAATATGCAAATACGTGCACAGCAGAAACAAATGATCACGCTTTGTTTTGTTTGTTTTTTTTACTAAAAGGCGAAAAAAAGAGAAACATTGTAAATATGGGTTAATTTTTGTAGGCATAGTTTGGACTCAAAAACACACTTTTTCCTCAGATGTTTATTAAACTTTTGACATATGCAGAATAACAGAATAAAAAAGTTAGTACCTATTAGAAGCAGTATAGAACTATACAAAATTGGCAGCACGAATTGACAACACGAGAATATCTCTACTAATGAAAATGAAAATGAAAATTAATTCGAAATGTCTTTTTGAGCTGGGAAACTTTATTGAAAAAAACAATATTGGGGAAATATTTATCATATTTATCTGAGATGTCGAAAACATAATAGAGAGTTCAATTTCGCAACCACACAATTGCAGTGGGATTTTCAGATTAGATATTTATCAACTGGAATGCTCATAGCCAAAAATATTTTTCTGGGCATCACAATTATTAATAAATGTTTAAGTTGGAAATACCACTGCAATAGTCTGGATGCAAAGTTTATAGCTCTCTCAGTTACAAAAAATATTTTAAGAATAGTGTACCAAGCACCCACTAGTGCAGATGTATTTTTCTCCAAAATTTGCTTTTCAGTCACAAACTGCACGTTTTGTTAGCCGAAATCGATTTGAAAAATTCAAAATCCAACTCACCCTAAAGTAAAAAAATGTTATTTACTTCTATATATTTTGGACCTATTTACTATTACTTCCTCATCCTCTGATGAAGAATTAGAACTTGATGAATTCAAAATATTCACCTTTAAAGGATCCTTTTCGAAGATAAAGTGCCGTTATCCTGCCTTTAAGATAAAGGAGGCTTTAAAGTGACCTGTCGTTTCAAAATTGGTTTATGAAACGTATTTTTTCGGCAACCGTCCGGGAAGTACCTACTTCCCGGTCGATTTTTCTTTGAGAAAGTATCATTTCCCGGACTAGTCCGGGAAGTACGTACTTTCCAGACTAGTCCGGGAAATGCTCGAATTTCAATGTAAATATTTATATAAATAAGAATTAGAATGTTTCTGTTAGTACCTATCTTCTGTTCGCATTTAGATATTTAATACAAATAAGAATTAAAATGTTCGAAATTTTCTTCTACAAAGAAATATAAAAAATAAATGTGCCTCAATTTGTTATTCTAAACGGTTGCCGAAAAAATTGTGTACGCAACACGTCCGAAAACAGTTTTTTTACGTACGTAACAAGTCCGGAAAACACTGTTTTTTTGGACGAGTGGACAAGATTCTAGGACGAGCGTAGCGAGTCCTGGAAGTCTGCGAGTACAAAAAAAATGTTTTCGGACGTGTTGCGTACACAATTTTTTCGGCAACCGTGTAGAATAACAAATTGAGACACATTTATTTTTTATATTTCTTTGTAGAAGAAAATTTCGAACATTTTAATTCTTGTTTGTATTAAATATCGAAATGCGAACAGAAGATAGGTACTAACAGAAACATTCTAATTTTTATTTATATAAATATTTTTGTTGAAATTCGAGAATTTCCCGGACTAGTCCGGAAAGTACGTACTTCCCGGACTAGTCCGGGAAGTGATACTTTCTCAAAGAAAAATCGTCCGGGAAGTTACTTTTGCAAATAAAGAGGAATTTAATTTTGATTATGGAACTAACCGTAATACATTCACTGTATAAGTATTAGTATTGGGTCTTGGTGGCGCGTAGGTAGTATTTCCGCTTGCTAAGCTAAGGTACGCGGGTTCGATTCACACACATCATCCTACAGACTACAGATTTTTATCTGATGCCCGAGAAAGTGCTAGGAATCGCACGTTAAAAGGTAAGACCTCGTTAATCCTTGGCTCGCACAAGTTTCGACTTTTGAGGGCTTCGTAAGAAGACGACAGCTGGTTAACGGAAAAAATAATTTTAACAACAATTTTTTTAACACCACGTTAAAAGCTAAGGGTTTTTGAGGGGTGCTCGTAAGGGGCCAACCGGTTGATGGAAATAATAAAACAATAACAATTGAATTGGAGAAAATAGCTTCTTGAGTGAACTGGTGATCTTTATTGGGTTCTTTCGCCAAAAAATAAAAAAATTCAATACGGCAAATATAGTAAGTGTGTATCTAGTAGTAAAAGCATTACATTCTCATTGCTTAGCAACGGACTAAAATGCTATATTAGCGTATTTTGGGGTCTGAAATTATTCCAAGAAAGTACGCATTCTTGAGCGATTTCAGAAAACAAAAAATTTCTGGAAAAAATATTTATACATAATTTTTGCCGGCGTCTCAACAATAAACAAACAGTGATTGTCAAGGAAACGATTTCATAGTCAATAAGATGATATCAATCAAATGTTGTTACGCATTTATAAAAATGTCTTAATTTATGATATGATAAAATTTCAAGGACTACTTCGAATTTTTTTCAAGGTCAAAAATCCAAAAAACACTAGCGATTTTTTTAAATAGAATTTGGCGACGCCACTGGATTCACAACATTTTCAAGTGGTTTATGTGAAAATTACGTAGGAATGCGTCCATCAATAAAAAAGTTATATGGGTATGAAATTTGAAATTTTTTTTCTGACTGACTGCTTTAAAACCTTCAAATGTATTTCACTTACTTCTGTGTGATACAAAATACTGCACATTGATACAACACAATACAATTCTTCAAAGTCCAAAGATCTCTGTAAAATAATTCGAAAACATACTGCTAGGTTTGACAGAAGATATTGAAACCATTAGAGGAAGTTGGGAATCGATTCCAAGAGAGGCTGAGACTGTAGACATTACACATGAACTAAAGCCAACCAAAGAAAGAAAACAGAAAAGGTGGTCTCTTGATGATTCAACAGAGCCTAACTGCACATTTGATCCAAGAAGTAAGAGCCTTAGCCAGAAGAACGGAAGAAATATCGAAAGTATTTTCTTACATTGTTTCTCTAAAAGATTTTAGTGAACGCAAACATTATAATGATAGAGCAAAAAACTTGCGGAAACTTATCCTAGAGATTTGAATAAAGATGATCTGGCTGAGTTACAATACTACCAACTGTTAAAAGACAATGTTATAAATGTTGTGGGTGATTTCAATTCTGCCTTAGATATCCTTAACACCACATACAAAGAAGGTTGGAGACTATTATACCTCAGATTAGTATATTTGTAAGTTTACTGGTTGTACTCACAGTGTCAGTGGCAACAGAACAAGCATTCAACAGAAAGTCCCTTATAAAGAATAGGCTTGGGTCAATCATGGGTGAAGATACGCTCAACTATCTAATGATGCTCACTATTGAAAATGACATCAGATGTATATTAGCTACGGGATTAGATGAAATAAATATGAAAGACATTATCCTGATCTGAAATCTAGGTCCAGCATAATTTTGAAAATGCAGGCATCTTGCCTAATAAAGTATGAAACACGTTTATTGCTTTTGAAGCACTTGCATTGTTAAGGGCACTCCGTTTCGCGGCCTCAAACTCGTATGCGCGCAGGCTTCAAAGGCTCACTTATTACACTTGTGTGATAAAAAATACTATCATCTTCCATTTTTATAAATACTAGACGATGTTTTACTTGGGCCCCCTTATGAGTGAATCTATTCACAACACGTGCAATTTTTTATTACAAAGACCAGTAATAGTTCCGTGCACGGTCATGATATCAATTAATTTTTAATAACTCATCGTATGAATAATGCGAAGGTAATGTGGAAATAACGATGTGCTTTTTCACACGTCGAAGTGGCTTATAAATAAACAATGATTTGTTTAGAAAAATTAATTTGTTAGGAGTGGAATCCACGGTATCAAGGTGAGCGGTAGAGAAACAAGGTAAATACTCTCATAAAAACAATAACATGGATCAGATGTCACTGATGGAGCGAAAATGAAATCCAAACAACTAGGCTCGGTAACCTATTTCAAACAAAATGTTTTCAATTTGGGCTGTAACAAGCTTCCCAGGTAGCACCTCATGTTGGCTGAATCTTGTTTTCATATTGGGCCAATATGGATATATTGTAAATGTAAAAATAATATTGAATATTGAATATCTGAAAGTATATTGTTTCATGAAATATTGGGTCAATATTGGTTCAATATTTTCACCAATATCGATAGAGCGATATTGCCTTCATATTGTTTCCAGCATCTAGCTCCAATATTGCGATTTCAATATCACTCTCATATCGATTTTAGACATGAAAAACAATATTGTATATCCAAGTTTGATAGCATATTGGTGGAATATTATTTAATCCATATTCTAAAAATTATGTTGACCTTATATTGATTGAGATTGTTACGAAAACCTTACGCTAATATTTGAAACACAATATTGATACAATATTACAAAATACATTTATCACTAGGATTGAAATTTGAATATTCAATAAACAATATTGAAATGAATCATGATTAAACTTGGGTAAGAAACCGCTAGGTGGCCCCACATATGGAACAACAGCTGAATCATAGTAACGTATATTAAATAAGGCTTCTTACAATACGTTTAGAAATCAATCTACTCAGTGGTAAATTGAAGTAGAAACGAAATTGTAGAATTTTTAAATTATTCGACATTTTCTGGAAATATTTCATCAATATTTTCAAGGCAACATATTCACTTTGAATATTTTACCAATATATGCAAATGATATTGTACCAATATCCCTAAATATTTTGGGGCCAATATTGCTTCCTTAATATTTCACTAATATTATTTGTATAATGTCCAAGTAATATTGTGCCAATATCCTGAAATAATTATAATTTTATCTCGCCAATATTACGTTTTAATATTTTGCCAATATTTTACCAATATTATTCCAATGTAAGTGTGCTACAGCGATATTGTACTAATATCGCCTAACATTTTTTAAATATTGGACCAATATCACCGAATGTTCACATTTTTTTTCTCGCCAATATAATTATTTGAATATTTTGCCAATATTTTCACAATATTGTACCAATATTGTCCCAATATGGGTGTGCTACTTGGGATTGCTGTTTGAAGAGCCACTCACTCCGCTGAGATTTTAACGAATTTAGTATCTGTGTCACAAAATGTTTTGTCGTGCAACAACACGTTTTGAATAAGAGTGACTGAATTTCAACCTCTTTTCACAATCTATTTGATGTAAAACGTAGTAAGAGAAAATGTTTGTCGAGACGCACAAAATCTGACAACTGTTTCTTCGAAAAACAACGATGACAAGATGAATAAAATATGAAAACTGTGCTGCACAAATGCATTACTCCAAAACGTCGTAGCAGAAAAAGATTTGACGCTGACTTCATAATCGATGTGTGTCCGTATAGAGCAGAACCGGTTTGCTGTATCGCAGGAAGCTCTATATAAAAACCTTTCTGCTTTTGGGAATGTATTTTTACGCCTCGTTGCGTTTTTGTTTTGCCCAGTGTTTGGACGTGGTCGGCGACCGGCCTAACGCATTTTCTTAACACAACAATCCATGAAGATTTTGAAAATGAATAATTGATTTTCAGAATAGGACAGAACAAGAAATTTTAAAAATATTTGCAATAGATTCTGCAGCTTGTAAAAACTCTGTTGGCAATTTTCATTTTTTTTTTATCTAAAAAAGAATATTTAAGTCGACAAAATCCAAATGATTTCTTTCTCGCCCGTTGCAAATTGTGACTACTCTCCCCACAATTCCGAGCAACTACAATAGCATTGCCGTTTGACGTCACAATCAACTAGATTAGAATACGCCCTTTGGCTGATTGGGTTTGGGAGAGAACGTCAAACAGCGCCAATATTAGCAGCTTTGAAATTCGCTGATTTTCATAAACGAATGGGAACGGCTGTAATTGAAATTTCACATATTATTCACATTTTTTTTATCGTGAAGTATCTATTTTCATTTTTTAAAAGGATTATTGAGATAGCCCTCATCTTCCCTAGTCTCTCGAGACCTTCTGGGGGTTCCGCAAGGTTGCCGCCGGCTTACAGAAAGAAAAACAAATATGAGCTCAAAATAATAATGTCAGTATCCAATTCAGTATGATTCATTTTATTGTAGCATGCTTGTAATGATGATGGTAACAAATCTCAACTTCTGGCATGTATTTAGGATAATAATAGGCATAGCTAATTAATAATAAAGGGGTTTTTTCAGAAAACCTGTAATATTCGTTAAAACAAAACAAAAATTCATTTTGATTTTTGTTCCAAAATATGAAAAGGATAAACTTTAGTCGCTATTTTCCATCGCTCAAGATAACGTCTTGGGAGGTATTCATGTTGAAAATGGGAGCATTCCCCATGAAAATTGAAAAACTGAAAAATGTGATTTTTTTGTGATATCTAACAGAAAACAACTACTTCCCCGGCATAAGCCACGCTGGACATTGAACTATATCTGATAGATATCGTGAAAAGAAATAAACCTGGAAGTGAAAATTCGCATTTTTATTCATATAGTTGATTTTTTTAAATTATCTCTAGTTTTCATTAAATATTCATTGAATAAATTACTTGATAACTTATTTGAAATATATCTGGAGTTATGTAGATATTAGATTTCACTGTTTTGAATTTAAATGGGCAATAGATATATCGCAGGCCAGGATGGATTTTGTTGCAGCTCGCGAAGACGTCATGCGATCATGTATACAGTATTGGAAACTTTTAATCTGGGGTATATAATAGTATCGGAGAAAATTCATCTGGGGTATAGACAAATCTACGCGAGGAGCAAGGAACGCAATGATATGATAATACCTTATAAACAAGAGAAACGCACTACTGTGCGCCCCTCCTGGTGTCCCTCCCGACGCAATAACGGACTACGTGGCAATGCGACACAGCGCACGTCGATACCCCTTTCTCGAGCGAGTAGAGGAGAAATTGTAAAGCTCTCTCAACATTATAGCAAGCTATTCTTTAGGCTCTCATGAAACCACCATACCCAAGATAAAAACTTTCCGATACTGTAGACAGAAATCTACGCGAGCAACCAGGAACGCAATGATATGATAATACCACATAAACAAGAGAGACGCAATACTGTGCGCTTTCTGTTACCGTGTTACCCCACCTATAGAAATTATAATATATATACTTACTCTAGAATGCCAATCCCCTCTTCGTGGGACACTGAATAGTGTTGTAAAATTCCAAACGGTTTCATCAATGCGCATGCCCATAACCAGTCTCCTAGCTCTACAGCGTTGACAAATTTCAGAAAATTTTATCTTTGTAGTCGAGGTTCTGTTGAAAATAATCTAACATTACTGTGAAGCCTACCCAAATTCCCGTTGACTTGTTGGGATCGTGCAACAGTGTTAACAGTTTTCAATTGCCTCAGAGGAAGGCAGGTAGTTTGCCAGAGCCGGTTTGGGTTAGTTTGGTGGTTCAGGCGATTTGTGTTCATTGTGAAATTAACCATTAACATTATTGTGTTTATTTAGATGTGCTTTTCTTATTACTGTTTTTTACTTCAATTATTCATCGGTAGTGTGTATGTTATTAGTTTTCGGGTTTTTCTGTAGTGAAATTTTAATTTTGACAATGTTGACGTGCTTGGTTCTATGGTGTGGAAATAAAGGAAATATTCCTGGAATCCATTATTTTTACTGAGTACCTACTTGAATATGAATTGTTGATGGCAAATCTAATGAATAACATAAATAGAGCAGAAATAACTCTCATCTTTGATAAAACTGAATATTAATCCTTTCTTTACGTTTGGCTTATATAAATCATTTTAAGCTTGACGAGAGCAAGGCATGACATTTGGATGGGAGCATTGGGAAGAGATCCTACCGTGGAGCATCTGACTGAAAAAATGTCATTTGTAGCAAACATTTTTCTTCAAACGATGTATATATGAAGGGTAGTCGAATGTTATTGAAACGAAATGCAGTTCCAAGCCTTTTTCCACGATGTTCTCTGAACAATACAGGATGTTTTTTTTCCGTGGGAATAAAAAAAAATATAATCAGTTTCACAATATAGGTATGCCCACCAAAACTTTTCGTGACTCATAGACTGCCCTGACACCAACGTATTATCAAATCGATTTTACTCAATATCATGAATCATTTTAAAATCTCACTGAAACCCACCCTGGTATGAATGAAACTGGTCCTGATCATGCGCACTAAATAATGCATCGAACTTTTTACAACGCTTTCATCCCATTGAATTGGCATTCTAGAGTAAGTACTTATATGTATTATAATTTCTATGACCCCACCCGAAGCATTACCGGACCACGTGGCAATGCGACACATCCCAACACATCGATTTCCCTTCCTCGAGCGAGTAGAGGAGAAATTGTAACGCTCCCTCAACATATAGCAAGCTATTCTTTACGCTCTCGTGAAACCACCATACCCAAGATGAAAACTTTCCGATACTGTACATATGACAGGAATGGACAATATTGTTCTTGTTAACATACCGATACAAGGTGAATAGAATTACATGAGCTATAAATGTCCATATCTGGAATTATGTAGATATTAGATTTCACTGTTTTAGATTGGATTATGGGCAATAGATATATCGCAGGCCAGGATGGATTTGTTGCATCTTGCGAAGACGTCAGGCAATCATATATATGACAGAAATGGACAATATTGTTCTTGTCGTTAACATACCCACACAAGGTGAATAAGAATTACATGAACTATAAATGTCCACTACATGTGTGCATCATAATATGTACAAATACCGGGTGACCACGAGGTGAGGTAAGTACGCCACCCAATTATTCTATAGTTTTGAAGATACAAATTTCAAATTTGGTATGTCGCTAAAGTACTTGAATACGCATATTTTGACCCCTTTACTGAAAATTCACCACGTCCGGTTTGAAATCGGTTGAGAAATGGCGGAGATACAGTTGATTGTTCAGTCAAACAAAGTTGGCCATGAAATTCAAACTTAAATCATCACAACTGACAAACGACATCAGGGGAAGTTTCGAAGTGCGATACAGTTGGAAAATGAATTTCTCGTGTAATTACAGCTTCCTCATAATCCAATAATTATCAAAAATTTCCTAAAAACGGAAATGCTCACAACTGCTATTTCTCAAATGGCAACATGTTCTTTTCACTTTGTCATAATGAAAAATGATTAATTATTATAGTCAAAATCGGTCTTAACGTGCGGGTGTGAAAATTAGTCACCGACAATTTATTCAGTTTCCTCTCATTCCATTGTGTTGAATCATACCCGTTCAAATAAAATCCCAATGATACATGAGACTGACATATACGATTTTCACATGCGAAAAGCTAACCCGCACGATAAGACCGATTTGGAATATATCAGATTACTCGTGTGAAAAGTTTTGAAGAATTCCCAAAGAAATCGCAAATACAAGACATTTTATCATGAGTGTTCTCAAAATTAGATATTCTTCAACGAGGGCGGCCATGAACATAAAAAAGCGGAACAAAAAAGCGGCATTGATTAAATACGTAGAACAAACTTTGACTTCGTTGAAATAATATGAGCTTTTGTGTAATGCTTTCTTGATTAAGTTCTAAGCCGCCTATACGTTGAAAAACATTCAATTCGTTTCTTTTACGAATTCTCCAAAACTTTTCACACGAGTAAACTGATAATTTATATCTTTTCATCATAAAAAATTGAAAAGTACTTGTTGCCATTTAAGGAATGACAGTTGTGAGCATTTCTTCATGGATACCATTCCGTTTTCAGGTAATTTTTGATAATTGTTGGAATATATGGAAGCTGCAATTACATGAGAACCTCAGTTTTCAACTGTACCGCACTTCAAAGCTTTCTCTGGTAACTTCTGATGTCATTTGTCAATTGTGATGATTTAAGTTCGAGTTTCATGGCCAACTTTGTTCGATTGAACAATCAAGTGTATCTCCGCCATTTTTCAACCGATTTTCAATTTTGAAGAATAAAGTTTTGTCAAATTGCGTGCTCTTTCTGATAATGAAAAAATATATAGAGGGTGTCATTTAAAAAAAAAATTGGGGTCACTTCCGGTTAAACCGGAAGTGGTGACTTTTCAGTAGACGGGTCAAAATATGCGTATTCAAGTACTATAGCGACCAAATTTGAAATCTGTATCTTCAAAACTATAGAAAAATTGGGGGGCGTACCTCACCTCGTGGTCACCCGGTATATTATATAGAATGAACGGATGTATATTGTTTATTAAAATTGGTTTTTCCGTTAACCAGCTATCATCCTCTTACGAACGGCAGCCCTCAAAAGTCGAAACTTGTGCGAGCCAAGGATTAACGAAGTCTTACCTTTTAACGTGCCATTCCTATCACTTTCTCAGGCTATCAAATAAAAATCTATGGTCGCTAGGATTCGAACCTAGCCGACCAGCAGTCAATGGTTTTGAAAGCGACAGTCTCAACCACTAAGCTGCCTGGCCCCTTACTGAGCTGCCTGGCCCCTAACATATATTTTAAGATTTTACTATTATGGGCCGCTGTGGCACGATGGTTCTCGATCAAATAATTCGTGTAGCGTGGGTTCGAATCCCAGGCAGTTACCGGTTCGTATATGGCATCACACGTTAAAAGATGAGGGCTACATATTGCCAAGCTCGCACAAATCTCTTGAAGACTTCTGAGGGTTGCCATAAGGATGCTGCAGGATGCCAGAAGATATAACAAATTATAGTTCCTTATATAATTCTGTTCGGACCATCAAACCAAGATTATCAGGGTGATGACAGGTGCAGTGTTGTCAAAACGTCGAGATAATTAGACGCTACTGAGTTCACTTTACCAGCAAGCATTTGTTTCTTTCAATTTTGTAATCCAATCTGTATATTAAGTGAAAGAAACTATACCGAATAAAATTTATGTTTTTGAGACGTGCTTGCTGAACTCATGTCGTTGACCGAAGCCAAAACATTTGCGAATTACCTGGAGATAATTTAGAATGTTTTTCATCAACATAATTCCAGCCTTTTTTTCTTATCTGTCAATTATTTCCAATAAATGTAAAAAATGTTAATTTTTTAACGCAGTAAATGGTAAATAGTTTTTCAGTTATTTCAATAATTCACATAAACAGTAAGTATTTTAAGAGTTATTGGAATGCACGTTATGTTCCTTATGGTCCTTAAACTAAACTAATAACGATGATTTTTTGATATTTTAATTAATATCTAATAGCTACTATTTTTAATACAAGTTCGTAAAGTAGGACTTTCATGTACAGTGACCGCCAAAAAGTATGTACCATATGGGAAAAAAGTTTATTATTAGAGTATTGGAGAAAACATTCTTGGGAAAAGTTTGTGCATGTCCGATAACCTAAAAATCGATTTTGACACATGTCACGTGATCGCTGCTGGTATGACGGCAAATTGAAAAAAATTACTATGAATAGGCAAAAAGTCGGATAAAATGGCAAGATATCGAAAAAAGTTATTTGAAAAAGTTGCTTAGAATTTATACACATACAAAGTTTCAGAAAATAGTGTGAGAATATTGAAAATGGCAATTTCTTTAAAATATTTTTCTAGCTGTAGAAAAATATCAAATTATTTTCTTATGAATACCTTGACCATACTGAAATATTTGTATTCCGATGATAATAACAAAACTTTCTCATTTTCTCCACACCAGAGAGCACTAATTTTTAAAAAATGAATTTTGTCAGAACCCTTGCTGTTACAATGGTTCGTATCTAACAGTTAAAACACTATTCCACTATTATTGCGACGATAGGGAAATCCAAAAATATCGTGTTTTTTCGTTTATAATCAATTTTTGATGATAATCGTGCACGAACGTTTCACTTCGCACATAATCTCAAAAATGTGCGTCAAATTAAAGAGGCTAGAGTTTTCAACATCGCATGCGAAGTGAAACGCTCTGGCACGATTATCATCGAAACTTGATTATAATCTGGAAAACACCATGTTTCTGGAGTGTCATGTCATCACAATGGTCGTGGAATTCCGATATAACTGTTAGATACGAACCAATGTAACAGCCAGGGTTTTAACAAAATCCAATTTTTTTAATTTGTCATTATCATTGAAATACAAATGTTTCGGTATGGTCAAGCTATTCATAGGATAATAATATGATATATTTATATAGCTAGAAAATATTTAAAATAAATTGCTATTTCAATTTTCTCTCATTGTCTTTTCAAACTTTGTATATGTAAATAAAATTTAATTCTAAGCAACTTTTTCAAATAACTTTTTTTGATATCTTGCCATTTTACCCCACTTTTTGTCTTTTCATGTTAATTTTTTTCAATTTGCCGCCATACCAGCGATCACGTGACATGTATCAAAATCGATTTTTAGGTTATCAGACAAGCACAAACTTTTCCCAAGAATCTTTTTTCCAATACTATAATAATAAACTTTTTTCCCATATGGTACATACTTTTTGGCGGTCACTGTATGAGCGTGAAGTCAATAAAATACAAAATGTCCAACTGAATATTTCAATTAGATAGGTATTGACTTCGGCTAGTGGGTAAGTTATGAAAAATTCATGAATATACACGAATCTTGAATTACAACGAGTCCGCAGGACGAGTTTCTTGCATTGGGATTGCCAATGAATTGATATTCCAACAAATTATAGGATTTTAATCATATCACGGATTATATTTAGGACGACAATCGTGTCACCTGGTAATTGATGCTTTTTTACTTCTAGCCGTATTCAACGGAATACTCTTTTCCACGGCCTCATCTATGATACCAATGGACATTTGTCCCCAACGATCGCTCATATTGATAAATAAAGATAACTAGTCAAAACACATAAATTTGACGTTTATAGTTTAAATCATTATTTTCACTAGACAGATAGTAAAACAAAAACTATTTTCAATTTTTTCTTTGTTGGTGAGAATGAATTTTTTATGGAATATTTAAATTCGTTTAGTGTTTCAATTTTTTTTTTATTCTAGCGGTAGATAGTTATATGGATTTGGACCGTGGAAATCTTTGAGAATGACTCTTCTCAAAAAATGGCAAATTCAGAGACGTGTTTTCGCATGATCTGGTATTTTTTTGGTTTGGTGTGTCATATTCATTTTCATGGAAAAACATCCAGATCAGGCATGAGTAGGTATAAAAGCTTCTAACATCGAGTACATTAGATTCTTTGTAGAGTTTTTCAGTAGAGAATAACTTTTTTTTTTAATATTGACTTCAAAATAGTATTTTGTAAGATTTGCATACACCCTACGTTGTTATTGTACATTCCCCCCATGCATTGATACAATACCTGAAAACAGATTCTGCTAATGAGTAGTACATGGTTAGCATTTTTTTGTCTATGATATCTTTTAAATGATGGAATTTATGGATTGGGTTGTCTCAGTGTGTTTTTTATGTGAAGGAAATGTTCATCCCATTGAATGTGTTTGTCTAAGACGACCCCTAAATATTCATTTTGTCGTTTTTTTTAATCCTGGGGAATGTCCATGGATCTTTATTACAGTAGAATTTGTGTATTTTAAGGGTTTCATTTTCTGATTGATCGTTATTTTGAGGTGAGATAGTCATAAATTTTGTTTTGCCAATATTCAAGCTTAAGAGGTTGAGATCAAGCCATAATTTTATATCTTTCTTTCTTTTTTTAGCTGCTGTAAAAACCTCTGGCCAAGTATCTTAAGTGAAAACTAAGGCGGTGTCATCAGCATATGAGACAAGGTGACCCTAGACATTTTTTATATATGTGATGCTATTGATGTATAGTCAGAAATTCGCGTTTTTTTGGCCTAAAATGGGCCATAGTTCAAAATGGGAGCTGAATATGGCCTGGTAACCTCAAAATTTCGAATTGGCGCGGCGACCCAAAATACGTCTTATAAGTCAAGTTATCTCGTGGACCTAAAAATGGATACTCGACCACCCCTAGCGCCCAAACTATCTCTTTGAAATTTTCGTCTAAATATTGACGTACAGGTGCAACAAAATGTGGAAGAGTTATATTTTCTTGAAAAGTGAGCTGACTAGATTATCATGGTCTTCAAGTAGTTGACTGATTCTAGGGTTCACAGTTAGATCAAGAAGTTTAAGATATGTTTGACCATCAATAACATATACAGTGTGACCCATTTAAGATGGAAGCACCCATATAAAACTTACATTTGTCAACCGATTTGAATGATTTTGTTTTCTTCAGTGAGACATTCAAAAAGTCTACTAGGATACCAAATTTCATGTATAAATCTCCATTTCCAGGGCCAACTAACCTTATTTTTCAAGGTCAAAAATCTAAAAAAATTACTAGCGATTTTTTTAGAAAATATCTGACTACACCACTAGATTCGCGACATTTTCAAATGGTATATATGTGAATTACGTTGAAATGCGTCAATAAATAAAAAAGTTATGGGAAGAATGAAATTTGATAAATATGCCGTTTAATCAACCCACCAATTCAATTTCAGAACGTTTATCAAAATTCGAAATACACCACTGTATTCAGGAGATCACCATATATCACTGCTCAAAATTTCATCGAAATCTGTTCATCAATAAGAACATCATAAGAAAATAAAATTGAAAATGGAATTTTAGGAAAATGTCATTTTATCTCAAAATTTCTTATTTTTTTATTTATCAACAGATTTCGATGAAATGATGGTCAGTAATATTTCAAGACACCCTGAATCCCGTGGTGTAGTCAAAGTTGTTACAAAAGTTTTGAAATTGAAGTGGTGGGTTGAATAAAAGGCATATTTCTCAAATTTCATTCCCCTATAACTTTTTTTTAATTTTACGCATTCCAACGTTATTTACATGTGAACCATTTGAAAATATCGCGAATCCAGTGGTGTGGTCAGATTTTTTCTAAAAAAATCGCTAGTAATTTCTTTAGATTTTAGACCTTGAAAAATAAGATTAGTTGGCCCTGGAAATGGAGATTTATCCATGAAATTTTGTGTCCTAGTAAACTTATTGAATGTCTAACTGACGAAAACAAAATAATTCTAATCAGTTGAAAAATGTAAGTTTTATATGGGTGCTTCCATCTTAAATGGGTCACACTGTAGATCTAAAATATGGTCTCCCAGAATCCCAGCCCACATATTCAATTTCTGGGGAGTTTGTGAATTAGTTTCCCTGTACCAATGAGGAATTACGTCAGATGGAGCTCCTCCACATTTTGTTGAACCTGTACGTCAATAGAACGGCCTTCTAGATCTCCTGATCTATCATCAGTAAACTTTTTGAATGAATGAATACGAACTGGAAGCCTTCATAATCTCAAATGTCTTCTCAGAAATCCGGAAAATTATTCGGTACCTACCAATAGCGAATCCATTCACCTTGAAGGTATTGAATTTGATTAATATAGTTATTTTCATCTCTGAGAGTTATTCAAAAATATATGTTGGTTGCTTTTTTCAAGTAACTCTCCAATGCCAGGTTGTCATTGACATTAAGAATTGGTCTGGGTTTCTTATAATATTGAGATAAACTTGAAAGATGTAACCTCCTTATATTCTAAAAACAATTATCTGTTGAATAATAGTATATTCTTTAACGAGCGTAAAATGAGGATAAACATTCGAAATTATCCGAGAGAATAATGCTCATTATACGCGAGTAGAAGACTATACTTTCTCTACGACTACACAAAAATGTATAAAGTTATGATGAAAACTTAGTTTGTGGTACTTATAGGTATCTATCACAATTATTGCCGTTATTACCAAAAAGTAGTATAAATTACAAAGCAATATAAGGAATAATAACAATTATACATAAATAACTAAATGCTTGAGGGAAAAAATTAAAAAAAAAACTTCCACCGGTAAGATTCGAACTCACGCTCTTATAACAACCTTTGACTTGTCCGTACCACTGTATTTTTGTGCATGATATATGACTAAACAAACTCTGTTCGACCAAAAACCGAGATAAATATTATTCGCAATACATTTATTCCAAGAAGATTTCATCAGGAGCTAAAGTTAAAACTAAGAAAGGAAACTGTCAATCTGACATTCGCGGATGCCAACCCGTGACAATTCCAATGAAGCTAAGCCTTCTTGAGAAATTTGTTTGGTACATTTGCTGTTTTGTCATTGGTCTAAACCCTTCAGTTACCGTGGATTCTGAAAATATAATTAACCGAGTGCCGTTGAATAATGAATTAGGATCCATGGTGTCTTGGAATCATCTTCATTCTTCAACCAAAAGTCAATATGTAATCAATTTAGAATACAATAGTCGTAGAGAAAAACAATTTTTCCGTCGACCGTTCATTTATGATGTATTTTAACGCACTCAAAATTGTTTATTAATGCCCCCTATTAATGAATGATTTTCTATTAATCAACTATTTTATTCTATGCAACCAAACATACATTGCTCCAATACATTTATATTGGTTAGTACTATCTGTCATTATTTATTTGCCAATTCTAAAATCATATTTCAGAAAATCTTCAATTCAATTTTAAAATGGTATTTTATTCAACAGACCCATTATCACTCGGAGCATAAGCAAACACTGGTATCTCATCTATACCGTACGGGTGTCGTAGATGGTAATATACAACTCGTAGCGCCGCGTTATGTCTTTGGATATAGGCTGAGACCGCATAATATAGTCATTTTTATGAAAAAAGTTTATTCTTCATATAAAATTTTTGAATTTCATACTTTTCAACTGCCCGTTCTTTCACCACTGGCTTAAATTACATGAATAAATCTTCATTTTCAGGGCCACCTATTCTTATTTTTTCAAGGTAAAAATTATTAACGATTTTTTAAGGAAAGATCTGACAATGTCACTGGAATCGCGACATTTTCAAATGGTTTATGTTGAAATTACGCTGAAAAACGTCAATCTATAAGAAAATTATAAGGAAGTGAAATTTTGAAAATATATCGTTCAATTTCAGAACTTTTATCAAAATTCGGAAAACACTACTGTATTCAGGAAGTCTTGAAATATTCCTGGTCAGAATTTCATCGGAATCTGTTCATAAGTAACAACATATAAGAGAATAAAATTTTAAAAACATGTTAATGGATTTTCAGAAAATTATCATTTTATATCATCATTTTTGATTTTTTTAATTATTGGCATTAATATTTCGAGAATTTCTGAAGTCGTAAGTTGATTGAACGGCATTATAGAATTATTATGCGATTTATAATAATCGAGTATGTTGCCAGGCGACGAGGCACTCTACGCCGAGTCTGTGCAACCTCCGAGATTTTTTAAATTGCATAATAATCTAGTTAACTGAAGTATTATATTGTAACTAATGAATTATGTGTTGTTATGATATTATGATGTTAATAATTTGTAATGAAGATTTAACTTAAAGGAAGCTTAATATCCAATGATACGATAAAACTTTTTTATTGACTGGCCTATATTTTTTCATTAGGTAGACATTCAAAAAGTCCACTAGAACACCAAATTTTCAGGGTCAACTAATCTTATTTTCAGCGATTTTTTTAGAAAAAATCTGACTACACCACTGAAATCACGTATTTTCAAATTCATGTTGAAATTATGTTGGAATGCGTCAATCAATCAGAGAGTTATAAATAGGGGAAATAAATTTGAAATATTTACCGTTCAATCAACTCTTTTCAAACATTTCATTTTGGCATGGCAAAAAATGTTTTGGTTTTTTTCTATATTTATTTTATTTCAAAATGTATATATAGTATTGAATCAATTGTATATTTTCTTGAGCTAAGAAAACATATTGTTTGGTTAAAATATGTGATCGGTAATATTTGTTCGAAATTCATAGTCTACATGGTGTCCCATTGATATTGGGCAATACTTCAGAAACATGGATTATTAGTAAAAATACCACTAGAAGTTCTTATTAATTTTTTTTTTGAGTTATTTGGCTCTGAATAGTGCGTTATGAAAGCAAACTCTTGATGATAACTTTGAATTCCATCATTTCTATGTAAAAATTTGGAAGTTACCTATTTCCGACACACTCTCTAGCGGCGAATAAGTATTATGAGGTTTAGAAAGGTACCTACAAGAAAAGAGGTTCAATTGTTTTTTTTTCAATCTGCTGTTTAAAGTTGAACCAACTAACAATATGTATGAACGTATGGGTCGAATCTTTTCCACAATAAAAATCAATTATTTTTCCTTTTGCTTCCTGGACATCTCTACTTCCTGGAATAGATGGCTTCTCAGTAAGTTTTCGTTAATTTTCCACAGCGTGAATTGAATTGAATTGAATTGAATGTATTTATTGAAACTTCTCAAACACCAATGAAAATAAATTGAAAGTCAGTGTCTGCTAGAAATCATTTGGTAAAAAATGTTATACTTGCCATTAAATTAATTAGTCTCATCACTTTTCATTTGAATGCGATATGAACGAAAAAACGACACAATAACACAAAATGCCAGAAATTTATTAATAATATAGTTGAATTTTCTTTTCCATTGTTAAATAATAAATTCAACTTATACTCGCTAACTATTACTTGCAAATGATACTATATTGATCAACAAAAAAATGAAACAAATGAAATACTTGATCAAAACCAATGAAATACTAAATTGAAACGAATGAAATACTGAATCCAATAAAAATGTATACTGCATCGAAACAAGTAAAATACTGAATCGAAACAAATTAAATACTTGACTAACTGAAATGGAATAAATTGGAAACATTTGATGAAATGTTATAAATTAAACATAACAGATATATGTATTGAATACATAGGTACACGAAACTCGAATAAAAGTACCTGAACCTAATTGACCAACTTACATGCGAGAAAACTTCTTCATATAGACCATTCCAGAACACGTGACTTTGACAATTATCTCTGGGGGGCACACATACATTTCTAACCAAAAATTACATTATTTTGTAATTTTTCGACTAGTTTTCAACCTAAATAACTTCAAATGGCATTATTTTGGAATTTTTCGAATGCTTTTCACCCTAAAAAGCTTCAAGAGGCATTATTTTGGAATTTTTCGGCTAGCTTTTAACCTGAAAAGCTTTAAATTTGACAGGTTGCCCTCCAGCGTGACGTAATACTGGAATGGTCTATTATTTTCCCTCAGGACATCTCTAACCTCACTTATTGAACAGAGCACGAAGGAAAGAACTCAATAACTTATTAATTACTTTATTAAACTATCAACATTGTGTCTAGACCTCAGCTCAGCACTTAGATATGTCAGTCACCAATACTCACAAAAAATACATTTAATTCAAATGATATGTGATTTGATTCAACGAAAAATTAAATGGGAACTTATTCGTCCTCGGTAATTACTTAATCTTTCTGAAAGTATCCATTATCAACTAAACCATATTTATATGAGTTTTCCTCTCTTGATGAAAGTTACAAATCAGTATGTACCAACAGACACCTAGTAAACTTTTTTCAAACTAAATTTCTGGGGTGTCACGTGAATAGACAATTAATGAATATAATTGTTCATCAAAAAACTTATTATAGTTATTGAGGAAAAGACGATATGAAATATGAACATGTACATTTTTTTCTTTGGTCATGCATATATCAAAGATTTATTCACATTACAAACAAATCTAATAAAATAACCAACCAAATATATTTCAGTATCAAGTAATTCAAATTCTCGTTCATCACAAATAATACATATTTGACTTCATTGAATAATTGCTTTGATTTAGGTAATTTTCAAGAAAAAATTGAAATAAACCTATTATTTGGTTGAATTAAACCGATTTATTTAATCCCAAACAATAATGTTTGAGTGAATTGAATATTACTAAAACCAAGTATTCATATTTCAAATGAATTGAAATACTAGATCCAAACATTCTTTTTTTCTGTGTACCGAAAAAAAGCATTCCAATCGGTTGGAAAATGTATGTTTCATAAGGGTGCTTCTATTTTAAAGGGGTCACACTATAAAATAAATCTTCGCCATAGAACATAACGACAGATAACCTTGTAAAATTACTGACAATACTTATCAGACACAACATATCCTCGCTAATGGTATTTGAAGAAAATAGAAATTATGTCAATAGTATCGGTATATTTAAATTTCAAATGTTTTTTTACGGCGTACTACCTACAAAAATCCATTAATCGTTGTTTGCGATCATTTCTGGAAAATTTCTTCTTTAAGTTTAGTAATACCTACCTGATTATCATTTGCGCTGACCCGTTATGCCGCGGTATGCATATTAAGCAGATACTTTCCTAGATTAAAAGTGAAAGGACAATTTTCAAATTGCATGGTTCGACTTATCTATATGAGCTCGTTAGTACACAACAATTACAAGTTTGATAGTATTTTCGTTCTTTTTTTTAAATGCCATGTGTTATATGAAAGTAAGAGTTTTTGGACTATTGCCCAAGTTGTATAATTGATTTAATGAAATACCATATTGTATACAACTATGAAAGTAGTCCACTTGAAACGCTTAGGGCCGATTTCATAATTAAATTAGAGATTCCTTTTTATTTTGAAGAACAGTTTCGGTATGATGATTGATTTCATATCACTCTGAGAATAAAGGTCCAATCAAGCAGTTCTTCAGTTGAATACCTAAATATTTCGTATTTATGAGATTTGAAAGTCCTTTTTTTGAAACCTCAAACCCGTTTATTATGTTATCATTCAAAAAGTAGGAACTTAAACTTAAAATGATTATTTTACAAAAATAGCTATTAGTATTTCATTATGAAATAGGGAAATCAGTTTATGAGCATCTCCTCTGTCAATTATTTCCAATTTTACTAGAATCATTTGTCATTTTATTTATTTTCATTTAAACAGTATCGGAAACTTTTCGTCTGGGGTATACAGTATCGGAAACTTTTCATCTGGGGTATAGACAAAAATCTACGCGAGCAACAAGGAACGCAATGATATGATAATACCACATAAATAAGAGAGACGCACTACTGCGCGCCTCTCCTGTTACCTCGCCCGACGAATTAACAGCTCAGTTGATATTCCTTCTTCGGTCTAGTAGAGGAGAAATTGTGATGCTCTCTCAACATTATAGCAGGCTATTCTTCACGCTCTCATAAAACCACCATACACCAGATGAAAACTTTCCGATATATTATCAGCTTTAGAATACCAAGAGACTGTAGTACACACATCAGTATCCACAGAATACATAGCGATTTACATCGATATTAAATCGGCGGTTATTAAATACTATACAATACAATACAAATACAAGTAGATTAATAAATAAACATTATAGAGAGGCAGGTTTCTTATTCGTATCCGAAAATGCGGATTTCTACAAGAAGAGTGTTATAAAATAGACACATCCTAGAAATAGGAGAATTTTGGACAAATATTACTTCAAGGACAAGAAATAAAAAACAAATGTTTACTTCCAGTAGGCCTCCCAGGAACCAGAAAATGAATCAAGTATAAAAGATCTGGAGAGTCAATCATACCATTAACTATTTTGTATAAAATATAGAGATCATTATTTTTTCTCTATTTTCGAAAATTAGAAAATTGTAGATATCTTTTAAGTAAGCCACAAGTGATAGAAAGTTGATAATTTTCTGTCACTATCTAATTAATTTGTTTTGAATTCTTTCAAGTCTTGTCTGTTGACCAAATACCTGATCTATAATTCAGTCTACTATAAATTAGGGCTTAGTATATCGATTTTAAATCTCGGCAGATGCAAAAAATATATCGCATTAACTTATTACATTTTTCGACTATGTAGTCGATGTGTAAATTGAAAGACATTTTGGAATCAATTTGTTTAGGTTAGCTAAGCAGCTACACCAACTCAAAGTATTCCGAAATAATACTTACATGGTACAATGAGCATAAGATGGCATACCTTTCCCACGAGTAGGTATATGAAATTTACAATAGTTCATATACCTACAAGTCGAAAATGGGTCATTTAATGCAAATTGTACCCTGAATCAAATCGGACCATTATCACAAATCTCGTTCACCATCTTTGAGCCGCCGTTTTGTTTTTTTTTTTTTTTTTTTTCTATAACAAAAATGTCATATTGCATTGTCACCGGAATTATGAACACAAAATCCCCTTCAAAGTTTCCGTTACATAGATACATACAAGTGAAGCTAATATAAACGTGTTAAAAAGTGCGAATTTTTAGGGGCTAAAGCCCTTTTTTGCACTAACTTTCCTGGGCTACTTCCCACACCAACCTAGTTTATAACGGTGATCTCTGGCCTAACAGCAATTCCATTTCGTGTGAACTATTATACAGGGTATATCTTCACGAGTTACTGCCATCTATATCACTCTAAGAGCCGAAGAGAAGTCGACATTCACCCATCTGTTAACCGAATGAAACATACTTTCTATGAAGTTTCATAAATAGACGAATACGCCAAAAATGGATTGCCTATCAAAATGTGGTCATGTCTATATACAGTGAGATTCAAAAAGTTTGCACCAAATGGAAAAAGTTTTTATAATCGATTTGTCAGAAAATTGTATTCTTCATAAAAATTAATGCATTGCGGAATACATGATTTGAGCTATCAAAATAATATATTTCTAAACGGTGTAGCGGGGAGAACAAAAAATTTAATTTTTATTAGGAGTAAATGATGGGTAGTTTACACCCAATCAAAATTCCTATTTTTGTTCTCCCCTGTACACTGTATGGAAATATAAAATTTTGAAAACTTATTTGCAAGTATTCTGTAATGTACCAATTTTCATCAGGCATAACATTTTCTGATAAATGGGCAATAAACAAGTTTTGAAACTCACTGTATATAGTCACGACCACATTTTGATGGGCATTTTAGGCGTATTCATCTATTTATGAGACTTCATAAAAAGTTTGTTTCATCCTGTGAAGAGATGGGTCGACCTCTCTTCGTCATCCTGTACTATAAAGTAAGATGATTAAACTTGGTGGTTGCTTTTTCAATTTCAATACACCGCACTATTCGCCGTCACAGTGCTTCTTTGGTAGGCACTTTCTTTTAAAACACCCTATAAAAAAGTCAAGTGGCGCGAGACCGGGTGATCTCGGTGGCCAATCCCACGGCTCTAAATGCACAAACCAACGATTGTCAAACATTTCTTAAAGTTTCCTGGAAACATCCTGAGTGGAATGAGCTGGCGCTCCGTCCAGTTGAAACCACGAATTCCTATATTCCTCTAAAGGCAAATTTTCGAGAAAATCGGTAACAGTCGTCCTTAATATTTGGAGATATCTCCGAGCATTTAGTGTGTCATTATAAATAAAAAAGCTCCTCAAAATATAGAAAACATTTATGTAAAATTTTTGTGAAAACCTATTTCTTTTGTCACATGAGGATTATGATCTGCCCAAAAAGGTTTATTCCTTCTATTAAAAATTCCATTCCTCGTTAATTTTGCATTCCAAATTATTTTTGACAAACGTTCCCGATCATCCTGTGTATGAATTGAAAGGGATTAGCAAAAATGCACTCTGCGTTTGAAGTACTCTGCTATGAGAGCTTGAGCTTGAAAATTCGTTGTATTGAAGCATATGATACACCCAAATCTTTTTTCGCACTGCAAATGGAAGCTTCTGGATATGCATAAAAATATACCAAAACGTTAACAATATTGTCCTCATTAAAAGTAACAGGTTTTGGTAATGTTGGGGGTGCTTTTAACTTTGAGCCATAGTTAAGGACATTATTTTGTAATCTTACAAACTTCCTCTCGTTCGTTGGTGTTAATTCAGTATACATTTGGTTGAATTTTCTGCAATTTCTGGCAATGAGTTGATCACACTGTCCGTGGATAATAAATTTTTTTTTTCTGTAACGGAAAAAAAGTTTGACATTTTATCTTTGTTGACAGGTACTAAAATATGACTTTTCATGAAATTACTTTCATCTCCGGATATGTACACGGATAAAGGTAGATATCTGCTATTGCAAAAGCTAATCTCGCACGCATCCGATGTTCAGCTAGGGGCTCTAACCCAACCTACTACCTTCATCACTCAACCTGCACACTACTAACCTAACCGGAGTTTATTCCTTAGTTCGAAAAGAGCTGATAAAATGAAAAAAAAATACCTAACTGTCGCTTTGAACCACTTACCAATGGCGTAGTACGCCGCAATCCTATCGATGCGGCTATGAACCGTGTTTTTACATGTAGATGAGAGATGTAGATAAGAGAAAATGTGAAAGATCTCGCGAACCGAAAGGTCTTGAGCCGTAGACATTTGATTTTTTTTCACTATTAAATCGTCGAGGAAATATGCGGAAATATGAGATGTGAAATTTTCAGAGAAGTCCTGCGTTGCTTTTACCAGAAACGTCTAACCTACCATCGAACGTGAGTCACTCTGTATATAATATATATTTTGAAGCTACTATTCAAATAATTTTTCTCCTTCTGGAAGTAATCTATACTATACGACTTTTTCTGAATAATTGTTTTCAATAATTAGTCGAGTAGGTCAGGAATTTAATATCAATAATTTGTTTTGCCAGCTACAACTCATTACTAACAACAAAGGGGCCAAACTAGACATAACTTATTTTTATCGTGGGTTCACAATCATTATTAAAAATATAAATAACATAAGTTGATAATGATATATCAATCATTGAGTCAATAAGTATGAACAATGAACTGATTATACTGATTTTCATGCTCTTCTTTTATTTTCAAGCATTTCTGAAGTATACAGCGTGACTCACGATGGTAGGTTAGACGTTTATGGAAAATGCAACGCAGGATTTAGGACTTTTCTGAAAATTTCACTTCTCACCTTTCCTTGCCTGTTCTTTCGATCTGAAATATTTCTAGAATTACGACGTTGTCACTTCTATCAAAAAGTCCTAGCAACTTTATTTTTTATTGGAACACGCCGTATATTAACAAATATTTAGAATCTCCCTTTTATTATACTTTTCTGTAAATAATCTCCATTGGTTTTCGAGATGAAGAATTTGTGGTAAATATATTCCAAACATAGCCCTAACTTAAGTAAATTAGTACTCTCAATTCATGAAGAGTTCATATTTTGATGGTAGATTGGACAACTAGAAGTATTTTATTTACATCGAGATATCGACTCCTTATCATAGGTATGTTAAAATCACTATTACATCTGATATGCATAAAATTGGTCAAAATTTCTCTTTTCCATATGAAACTCTCTTCATATTACTAAAATAATTGAAAGATCAAGAAAAATGCTTTGAGATGACATATCATGTCCCTATACCTAAATCATCAAGTTTTTGATAAAGCCGCCTTTTTTGGAAAAAATTATTTTTAAAAGGATTGAATTTAAGGTAGCCGTGAATATATCAAGCTTATGCTAATTTTGCGACTTTTATAAGTAATTTTTACAAGCTATTGACGGTGTTTCGAAAAATCTGCCAAAATAAATACAAATATGTGATAAAATCAATGCCAGAAATTGCAGAGAATTTAACTAAGTGTATCCTGAATTACCGCCAATAAACTAAACTAGAGTAATATTACCTAGTAATTTCCTTAACTATGGGTTAAAGTTAAAAATTTCCCAAACCTGTCACTTCAAATGAGGACAATATTGTTAACATTTTGGCATATTTTTATTTATGTCCAGAAGCTTTCATTCGCAGTGCAGAAAAAGATTTGGGTGTATGAGATCCTTCATCCTTCATCCGAGAGGATAGCTATAACGGCAGAGCGCGTGGGTCATCGATATCAAAGCCAAGCAACGCTATGCGAAGTTATGGTTTGGATGGAGACTTACGGACGACCTTCTTTCGAGATCTATTTTCCTTGGATTGTAGGTTGAGTGGAAGAGAATGCTTACTTGGACTATCCAGGTAGTCGAGTAAGCGTTAACTCTGCCTTTTGACTGCATACTTGTGAAACAATTTGTATTTTTTGTTGGTTTGTTGTATTTGCAGCTGCAGTCAATAAAAGCATTTATTATTATTATTATTATTAATAGGAATCGCACGTTAAAAGGTAAGACCTCGTTAGTCCTTAGCTCGCACAAGTTTCAACTTTTGAGGGCTGTCGTTCGTAGGGGGACGACAGCAGGTTAACGGAAAAAACAACAACAAAAAAACAATTCAGTAGAACGAATTTTGGAAAATCATGAAATACATCCTTATAAATTCACCAAAGTTTAAGCTTTCAAAGCAGAAGACTTTGAACGTATAAGTGCATTTTTGCGAATCCCTTTCAATGCATAGACATGAATTTACGAAGAATGAAATTTTTAATAGAAGGAATAATTATTTTTGGGCTGATCATAATCCTCATGTGACAAAAGAAAGATACTTTTTTGAGAATGGTTGTATTCAGAATACATATGGAAACAAAAGAAGTGAAAATATGGTACTCAGGTGTATCGTTCAAAAATCAAAGATTCAAGATTATATCACTTCCAGTGAAACGGGAAATTGCAGTTTTATGTCTCCGAATTTAATTTCAATCTCTTCAAAAACAAGGAAGTTATAGGAGCAAGTAACCTTCCGTGGACACCCAGTATATAATATGATACCTCAAATATTTTGACTCGTCTAGATTCAAGCGGGCTATTAGTAATATTTAAAAAATCAGTAATCTTCTAATGTATTATTTTTCAATTGGTCTTTTTGTTTATCGTTTCATTTTGGTTATAGATCAGTTTACACTAGTATAAGTACATATTACAATTATTAAAAATTATGCAATGATCATGACAAGGGTTGAGTGGAAGAGCATTTACGTGCTAACTCCCCCTGGAGATTTACGGAAAAATTTACCTGATATTATCGAAACACTTTGGAATAATGTGAGGATAAAGATCTTTATTGTTATTATTATTTTCCATTAGAAATAGCCCAATAGGGACCTGTCTCCGGAGTTCCGATATATCCGGAGGGCGCGCTGCTACAATTCACTTAGATGGTCACTCCCCACGCCCCTGGAGTGAGTGATTACTAGGTCCGAGAGTCATGTGCCCTAACCAGATGAAACCAAGAATCAAGAATAACAGCCTTCTCCATTCGTCCAGATAAGATTTCTGCAGTATCACGACGAGGCCGGTATAACTTTCAGATCAGAGAGCAGCGTGTCCTTCATTCCATCAAGTAGCCCGGTATTACTATTACTATAATTGAAATTACAAATTGAAGCTCCGACACATTCGTAGGTCGCTCTGGGGTCATCATTATCCCAATAACCATTCCCAAACTATGGGGTAAGCAGCTATTGGGTCAGGGAATCGTGTGCCCTGAACAGACGCAATGAACCGATGATAATGCCTTCTGCATTCGTGCGGCTATGATTTCTGATGTCTTGCGACATGCCAGTATTATTTGTAGGTCGAATCACACGGCCAAGAGCCTTATTTCGTCAGTGTTTCCTCCTCTTTTTGGGCGAAGTCAGTTTCGCCAGAAGAGAAAACTGTGCATGACGAACATTTTGCTTCGGTTGTCGAGAAGGACCAAAACGTATTGGCTTCCATTTGTGGAATGAGTAGTTCCAATAAATTCTGCACCTCTCATTCTCCACAACGGACTCAGTATCCCTCGGAGCGTAAGGCAACGCTATACCCATCACGCGGCTACGGCAGACCAAGGTGTTCACCTCCCTGGTAGGCCATTATGACTTCTTCGACGTTCTCGAAGAAGGCCCCATGCATAGGCCTATCCTTATGCAGCTGAATTTTTCGCCGAACGGGTTCCAGTTCATCAGCCGCTTGGGCTGCTGCCTTGAAGACAAACGCTTCAATCCCTGCATTTTCATGGTCACGGACTCGGTCACGGACCATGCAAAGAAGGGGATCCAAACTCCTGATAACTTTCCCTGCTTCCTTATTTTCGGGAAAGAAATAACCGAGGAACGAGCGATTTAGGATGCAAACTCTTATATAGGTGCGTCTTCACATCGAATTGTCGCAGTTTCTCCTGTTTCCATTCAATTACTACAAAGGCTCTGTACTAATTGGAACCTTTGGTGAAGTAATAATATATTAGAGTTTTATCCCAACACCAAACCGTTAAGTTAAATCCATCCTCCAGAAGATGATCACTTGATGATTGAAACACGTGTCGAGGTTTGAAAACTATCGGTTTGGTGTTGGGAGAAAACTCCAGTATATTAATTATTATAGTAAAGGATCAGTTAGCAGTTTACGAAAAGTGAAATAGGTCTCGGCTCGATTCATTGAAAAATTCTATCCATTGATGTTGGCTTAATTGTTAAATTCTTCACACTTTCAACTTATAGAGGGTATTTCCGAAATTGGAGCAATAAATGAAATGGGTAGAAGAAAATGACAAAACTTAACGAAATGAAAGAATACAATTTTTTGGTAATCACTACTCAGAGGTTTACAGCCTGCGCAAACCGCGCTGAAATACTGCCAGCGGGCAGAAACGCTGTGGCCTGGAGAATCAAACCAGTGCCTCCCAAACAAAGTTAACTGAAAGCGAAAATTTTTAATTGCTTCAAAAATGAAAATGTTTGCCATTTATGATTACGTTATGTTCCAAATAACAACCTATTTTCTTAATTGCTCCAATTTCCTGTATACTGAATATCTCGAAAACGAGAGTATATTGATTTTTTTCAGAAAAAGAGAACCATTTCAATGGTGATTTGCCCAAAGATGTTTTTTATAAATGGGGCTATTTTTGCAAAGCAAAGAGAGATACAATGTCTTTCAAACGATATCTCATATGAAAATAAAATTGACCTGTCTAAAAGTTGTTTTATTCGTATTCAATGGGCTGCTTTATATAGTCAGTCAAATATATGAACCCGCAAATTTTTCTCAGAAAAAAAGTTCGGATGAAAGTAAAAGGGTATTTCACTCTGCACCTTTTTGAGAATTCATTTTTTTTGATGACGTCATCGGCCATTGTTTCAATTGGACCATATCAAGTTGAGTATCGTTAGAGAGCTTGTTCTTTTCAAGTTTCAGTAGTACTAATATTATTTCATCTCACTCGATAGACGCAGTGTGTTTCGTAATTTTTTGTCCACCTCTGTAATTCACTTACCTACCTATTGCTTTATTTGTTCAAAAATTCTCTAATGTAGCCAGACGGATACTCTAGCAAGACGGCAATCTGAATCAGACAGAGGCGTACGTAACTTCTTGTGTAACTTGTTTTGATTCAAATTTTTGTATCGCTAGAATATCTGGCTGGCCACATTCCCCTGCAGAGTAGATTTTTGAACAAATCAAGCAATAGGTAAGTGAATTGCAGAGGTGGGCAAACAATTACGAAACACTCTGTATCTAACGAGAGGGTTGACATATGGGTCTCGGTGGCGCGCAGGTAGTGTTCTCGCTTGCTATGCCAAGGTACGCGGGTCGAATCGCCGCGCTGTCACCGACCTTGTGCATGGCATCACACGTTAAAAGGTAAGGGTTGCATCTTCCCTATACCTCGCACAAGTGTCTCGAAGACTTCTGGGAGTTGCTCCTAAGGAAGCAGCCGGTTAATGGAAATAACAAAATTTCAACAACAATTCAACAACAATATAAGTACTACTGAAACGAGAAAAAAAACAAGCTTTCTAGTGAACATGACATTGGGTTCCATTTAAAAAAAATGGCGATGACGTCACTCCCCCACCAATGACACACAAAAAGGATAGTTCTAATATTATCGAGAATATTATTACCTGAGAAAAATACCTTTGACCAACTCTAAAAAACATATGTACACCTACTCTTTTTGTACCATTTTGATATTTGTTTCATTCAATTACCTTCATGCAAAAACTCAGTAATCATGTACAAAATGAGTATTTTGTTAAAAATTATAAAAAAACACAAAAAATAGACAACCAACGAGTGATTTCTTTAAACTCCACTGTATTCATTTAGTTGGCCAACAAATAATTGACACAATTTCCATAGCATTTGTTTTTTTTTAGGAAGATTGTCTATTTCGAATATTATGAACAGCCATAAATTATAGACATTCAATTATCATTGCGGTTTCTCTAAAAAAACATGCTAAAGTTACCAGTCAAACAAATTACTTTGGGAAACCCACAAGTGTTTTCCCTGCTATATTTACAAAATCCCAGAAAAACTATACTCCATGAAAACGAGTTTTTGTTTTTGTAGTTTGTTTTGAATGAATCCTCTATAGAATTTTGAAATAGAGTGCTTCAAATCGAATTATTTTCCTTGGACGTTCACATCTAATTAGAATATTTCTAATCAATATCCTATTGTTGTCTACTGAGCGGTTTTTTAGGAATGTTATTCAAATATATTTTGTTTTATATTCACGTTTGTTATGATTATATGCACCATTATATAAACAGACACCTACTTAATTAATTCATATCTATACACGACATTAGGTAGATAATTTATTCGGCATAATTATTTCAAGGTACCGAACTGATTCCTAACTCCTGAGAACAACAATCAAGACGTAAATATCAAGGTTTTCGCTTGAACTATCATTAACCCATTCTAGGTAGACATGAATAAAATTAATTAGGTATTCGACTCACCAAAGTATATTTCTTGGTCATGTTGCTAAAATAATAAAAATGCTCCTATGCGGTATGTACGGATCTGTTGCACCAAAAAATAACAGCCACTGGTAGCCCAAAGCTAATCACAATTTTAAGACACACCGCGAGCAGCATGCAGGATTGAAATTCTGCAAATGTTAGTGAACTGCCCCAGAGCCAACTAAACTACACATACACAGAGCATCACTGACGGAATTCGCAGACGGTCAGAACCCAGGACTTTCCACGGTGGTTTTTATCGAAACTGGAGGTACCGAGTGTACCATCGAACGCCAGTGTTTGTTTTGAACGTGACCGATTATTATTGATAGATAATAGATATCAACTTTCCAACTAATGAGATAGTTTCGTGAATAGGAAAGTGCTCACCTGTCGAATTTTAATGTACGGCGATCAACAGAAACTAGGTTTACTTCTGTATTTTCAAAAAGGTTTATTTTTTCGATTGTCGATCCTTCAACACTCGACACCATATCCATACGAAATCATGAAGAAATGAAACAAGATCTGTTTACACAAGGAGCAGACACTGCGTGCGGAAATGTGCGGAGTATCACACAATAATGATGATAATGATTTTAGTTCGAAAATATGAATAGGATTCATAAAATCTGTTGTGGAATCATCTGCAGCTGAAAGACAAACTTTAGTCGCCATATATTCATCGTTCAAGATAACCTCTTAGGAGGTATTCATGTTGAAAAGGGGAACATTCTACATGAAAATTGAAACTGAAAATTATGATTTTCTTGTGATATCTAACAGAAAACAACTACTTCCCTAAAGCCACTCTGGACATTGAACTACATCTGATAGATATTATGAAAAGACTCTAAACTAAAAATAAAAAATCTTGAAGTGAAAATTCGCATTTTCATTCAGATAGTTGATTTTTTTAATTATCTCTAGTTTTCATTGAAAATTCATTAAATAAATTAGATAGGGAGAATGTTATTAAAAAATATCACTCACAGAAATCGTTAATTTCATTGGAGTAAGGTTCGCTTCTCTCGCATTTAATCCCTAATACATTTTGGACGACGAAAATCTATTTCGCTTTGCCAAGCTCATCAGGGAGATTGACAGAATTGGAAAGCAGGCTCTTCAGACGCAATCACACATCAGGGATGGAAATGGAAATATTCCTTCTGTTAGACATTACAAGAAAATCATATTTTTCATTTTTCAATTTTCTTGGAGAATGTTCCCTTTTTCAACACGATAATAATAATCGTTCTTCATTACAAAAATTGGAATGATAGTTCATACAAAGAATGAAATTGAGAATGTGAATGGATAATTGATCTTATAAAATGAAATAGATTATAAGAAATAATCCAGGCTTCCGGAAATTTCCTATACTATAACAGTTTTGTAGACAAGCATCGAACAGCAAATAATCCAACAGCCGCATAAGATTGTCTAATCACCTCTGCCCAACACCTGACAAAGGTTTTCTACAAAAACCCACAATGCTCTCTGTAACAACTAGCAATGGTAATGGTGATGGGTGGGGAACGCAAGCGTCAGCGACTAGGACCCAGTGGGCCCTTTTCGCAAATCTCGACATCTTCACTCATCCCATGGCGGATACCTGCTCGAACCTCTTCGACCTTGAAATGGGGAACATGTTCCATTAAACTTGGAAAATGTGATTTTCTTTATATCAAACAGAAAACAACTTCTACTGCAATGAATGAAATTCCTCCTCCTTTATAGTGGCAGCTCCGAAGACGTTTTTTCTGAGCCTGTCATAAGTCATTCTGCTCGCCACATTCCGTGCATAGTGGGTCTGCCTCAATCTGTTGAGAGTCAGATGCCTCCTGAGGCAGCAGTGGCTGGTTAGAACTCCCACCAAGAGTCGGAGTTCTTTGTGGCTTAGCTTCAGTATCTTGGCAGTCCTTGTCCTGTCGCTTTGACTGCCTTTTCCTAATTTATCAATGGCTCACTCATTCAGTGGCGTTTCCACTTGTGTCCTTGTTATGACGAGTGCGGGTTCGGGCCCATAGTGGGGTTGCCTTGCTTGAATAGCTAGTCTGCCTGCTCGTTACCTTCAATCCCTGCACGGCCCGAGAACCACATCGACGTTTATTTACTTTCCAGTCGCAAAACTCTCCAGGGCACTTCTGTACTTCTGAACCAAGTTTGATATGTTTATGGTTGCGTTCAGAGCTCTGATAGCGGCCTGACTGTCAGAGCAGACATATACATGTCTCTCTGGGCCGGACCTCACCTCTTCCATTCTGGTTGCCTCCGATGGTATACACCTCTGCTTGGAAAACTGTTGTCAGAGAACCTAGGGCATAGGCTCTTCTCTCTACGTTTTCCAAGTAAACTGCTCCGGCTTGTCCCTCCTTCAGTTTGAACCAGTCTGTAAAACAGACCAGGCTTTCTGCGGAAAAGATTACCCGTTCCTCAACCCACACTTTCCCATCTGGGATCTCAAGAGAGATCGTCCTTTTTCGCCTAATTCTGTCCGCTGCCTGTATCACTGCGATAGCGGATAGTGGGATTTCTTTTTCCGCTACCATAGCGATTTCGGTGTACTCTGTGTACCCCTCTCCTCGCCAGCTCCCTGAGTCCCGCATTCTCAGATAGGATTCCATCGCTTCCTTCTTCATGCAAGTTGGAAGCAATGGTAGACCCAGTAGAGCGTCTAGGTCTGCCGAGGAGGTCGTCCTCATCGCGTCGGTGTTTCTCCTATAACCTAGTCTTTGCACTTTTTCCCATCTTCATCTCCACTATCAAGAGTGATAGTGGAGATAACGAAGCACCTGTTCGTAACAAAACTGCGTAGCAAAAGCTAATAAATATATAAAAAAAAATGTCCTATAATTCCCTTAAGAATTCGTGAATCTGCGTGGTTTTTTTATTTGTCAAACCATTTTTTTTTTCTTCAGAATTGAAAAAACTCTGTTCACTTTTGATTCTGTTTCCGTTCCCCATAATGCACTAGAAACTTGATTGGGCCTTGGGTACGCCAGAACAACAAAATTGTTGGCTTCATGTAAATGAAAAGATAATCATCTAATTCGTTCGTTCAAAATCAAGTTTATATCAGATAAAAATATCTCTTGAACTAATAGGAATTTTAAAAGTAATATGACCTCTTATCACATCACTTAGATTAATTATTGGTTTCCCATTTTTAAAAATCCGAGAAGGCGTTGCCAAGTTATACCAGTTTTTCATTAATTGCGAATTTTTTTAAAGAAAAACCAATTACCTATATTACGGAGAATTAACGGAACCATTCAAGAATATTTATAGTCCATACCATATGCTATCATAGGAAATATTCTTCTTGTTCGCAAGTTACACAGGGTGATTAAAAAAAAATTATGATTTTCACGAAATTCTTTCTTTACCTGAATTATTAAATATTAAAAAATAATAAACTAATGATCAACCCAAATGAACAAGAATTCATATATGTTGGAATATATAAAGTTTACCATTTATAAAAAACTGATATATAATTTCGTCAGCCTTTCTTGCGCCCCTCGTATAAAACATAGTCATTCCCGAAGAAGCCTTCATAGTGCCGTATGATATGAAATCTTGATATTTGAAAAAGTCATATTGGTCCAGGAGATATTTAACTGTCCATGGATCTAGGAACACACTGTATGTTAGGATTTAATATTGGAACTCAAAAAATTCAAAACTGTAATAGAAACATTCCTGTTTAGTCATTGTTTTTGTAATAATATAGTTGTATTGTCTCAGCGAGTGGATTATGCATATAATTTTAAACTTTGATATATTTTCTTGATTACTGTTCTGATCTCTACTCCCTGAGAAACTCAGGAGGGACATTTCTATACGCTATCAAATACGCTGTAGTTTTCAAATATTTCATATTTTATATATTGATTTTTCTTTTCGTATTTCATATTATCATTTGTCAATATTTTTTTGTGACTTACATACCTTGAATCATTATTATTGTTCAAGTGGAGGAAATTGAACGAAGATGATCAGTTTTCTTCAAATATGTCCCTGCTAAATGTGTTTTAAATGTTGTGGGACTTTGGATTTGTTTCAATTTCTAGAAGGAGGAAAACTTTGGGTGCGATATAAAAAAAGATCTCTGTGTTAAAAATAAGTGGGGTTGACCATTCATAAAGACTTCCAATTTCAAAATGCAGTGTTAATCATTTATGATCTAGTCGATGCTTGATCAATTTGAAAATGTTCTATGTTTTATTGCAAACAAGTGCGGTGTCGTCTATAAAACTGTTGATATCTCCACTAGGTACTTGGTAGTCAGAACAATCCGTACAGGTATATATTGAAAAATATTGGCCCCAGTATAGTGCCCTGAGGCACAACATTATAAGTAGGTAGCTCTCGAATTATATCAGTAATATATTTTTCTCGCCAATGTTTTCTAGAGATTGCAAGATGAGTGGATCAGGAAGTATCAAAGGCTTTTGATTGGTCAATGAATACATGATGTTATCATCAACGCAGAGTTCATTTTCTTCATCGATGCCGAAATTGTGTATTCAGTTGATTTTTTTTGCCTAATTGTTTTTTAGAAAGGATCTTATATTCAAACAATTTTCGTTCCCTTACTTGTTTCAAACCTCAGTAATTTCATAGCCAGATATTTACTCTTACATAGCCAACGCCTTTTCATAGAGATGTTTTTAATGAGAACGTCTTTATCGGAGTCATTGACAATAATATTTATAGAACTATAAGCAAATGTATTGATGTTTATAACAATTCTTATTCATCTAAAGAAAGGAATTGGCAGGAACTTGCGGCAGACTAATGTTGACATCAAAACATTGTCTTTCCCTTTTTGCCATCCATAATCCTCTGGATCCAGCTGATTATGTGAGTATGGAATATGACTATTACTCCAAATCTATACTTTATAATAGCATCTATAGAAACAAAAAAAATCAAAATTCAAATCCTATCTTATTTTTGACTCTGAAATGTTACCTTAGAACATGAAAATGAAAGCCGGTGCTGTAGGTATTCAGGGTTTTCCTACAGCTGAAAAGTAATATGTCACCAAAAATAAGTAAGTCGCCCCGGAGCGCCACGGCAAATAATAATAATAGCCGCCCTCTACCCGCACAAGCTATGACTTGGGCAGTGTTCATGAGGGATTATTTTTATTGAGGGAATCCAAAGCAAATGAGTTTTTCCAAAATTTCAGCTTACAGTAGCATGGTCTTTCTCCATGAATATTTTCATTATTCCAATAAAAAAAGTCTTTCAAAAATGAATACCAAAGCATAAATAATAGTTATTTATGCAACAAGTGCAAAAAGTAGGTGTTTATTGCACTCGATGTGAAATTGTCCAACGAGGCCATCAGGCCGAGTTGGACAACACGTCGAGTCCCATAAACTCTTTTTGCACGAGTTTCATACAATATTTTTTCTACGTTCATGCAAAAACCAGAAAATGTTTCATTTAGGTGGCACTAAACTGTCAGGAAGACATTGTTTGTTTAAATCTATCTGCTGAAAGTAATTCAAAAACTTGACATGATTTTTTGAGTTTATGACCTTCCACAATCTGAAGTTTTGATAACGGAGGCAGATACAGCCTCCGAAACGTCAACAATTTTCAAAAAAAAGAGAAGTATTCTTTGTTAATTCGATTTCATTTTTTCAGATAGGCAAATTCAGTGTAGGGTACGTTACTGACAAAAATTAATTTATTTCAAGACAGCAGTCTTGTGAACGCAGTAACTAATCGGGCAAATTAATTAATTTGCCCTTCTACACTTGTACAGATTTCTTTGGATTAAAAATTTTTTCATTTTCAGATTGTGGAAGGTCATAAACCCAAAAAATCATGTCAAGAATTGGATTTCCTCCACAAAATCAAACTTTCAATCAATATTTAATTCAAAAACATTACACAAAATGTTTATTGTGTGTTTATTCAGATGATATTCGAAGGAAATAATTTTATTTTTAACAAATAGCATTTTCTAGTAATTTCATAGCCCATTATATAATGAATATGATGAAACATGCAACTATTTAAAAAGTAATACAATCTCACAGAAAATGGTATTTGTCAGTTAAATAGTGCACATCTGATGTCAAAGGTGCACATTTTTTGTAATAGATTTTTATTAGTACTATTACATATTACCTAACTTTCTACGCATGCGCAGGAAACATTCACATGGTGCGTGGCACTGCCCTCTGACCCCTGTCTTTAATTTGTGACAGGTGACAGGTGACAGTGATGACAGACTGCTCAAAGATTAAGGCGGATTAGGATTTCCATTAATGCGTGATGCAACTATGCAAGTCACGTTTAAATGAACTATAAAGTGTTTACTAGATTTACTTTTAAATATCAATATCCTTTTGTCGATATTTGATACATACCTTTTTAAAGATCTTAGAAATAGGTATTGTTTGCAAAAAATGAATACTAAAACATTTCGAACAAACGTATATTTCAATGAATGTGAAACAAATACAGTTGAAACCTATGAATAAATAAAAAAAAAACAATATATAATGAAATGAATAAATATGCAACGAAAAATTAAACTCTGGATAAAATAAATTAACAAAAAACGGAATTTACATAAGTATGTTAAAACATATGTTAATCTGATAGTTCTTCAGAATTTATGGTTTCTAAAAAACTTGGGGTATAATTTTGCAATATTTTATTAGGGCGCCATTCTAATGATCCTCCATGTAGCATTTTCATCTTATCTTTCACTCATAAGATGGCAGAACACGTTTCTCAATAATAACTGACATTCGACAGAATTTATATTTCTTCTTCTTCTCAACATTGTTGTAGCACAATAAATTTTTGATTGCCATTTTCAATGAAAATGAAAAGGGGCACTTTTTGGAAGAAATAAGGAAAGTGGTGCCGACGTGTGCAATTAGTTCAAAAAGTGCGTCAAATTGCACGATTGTGCAGCCAGGAACAACACTGGACTCATGATGGCAGAATGACAGCAGTAGAATGACAGATGAGTGCAATAAAGACCAAATATAGTTCAATGAAGTTTTATTTTTTGCATGAACGTAGAAAAAAATATATATCGGAGGTGAATACTACCTTAACTGCATAAAAACGGGTAGTTATAATAGGCGCAACATAATTAGCGGTGTCGAACCGAAGAGCCATGCGGCCCTCGTATTATCTAGAATAGATCTATACATAATCGGCAAGAAGTGTTGCTTGGGAAATTGCGCAGTTTTTGGTGAAAAAATAATTTCAGTCGGATGAATTATACATGACTTTCAGCTTTTTATTGGAAATTTTATCTTACCATGTAATAATGCTTATTTTCGGAAAATTTTTATTCCTTGGGGGATTTTCGATAACTCCTTTCAAAGTAGGCGAATAGGTCTTTCGAACAGTGAAAGAATTTTTCGAATATCTCTATTGTACTAGGAGTTATAGCGCCTTTATTTTGATTTTTGGAATATTCCAATTTTTTTTTTCGTTTTTTCCATATAACTTTTGTCGATATTGGCATGTCATAGATTTCCATTCCATGAGGGGGTCAGTCTTTAAAACGAGCGATTTCGCCGCTGTTCCCACCGGACTAATTGCTGCACTAGTCTGCGCTGCTCAGTAAGGATCATAGAAATTATAATATACTTACTCTAGAATGCCAATCCCCTCTTCGTGGGATACTGAAAAGTGTTGTAAAATTCCAAATGTTTTCATCAATGCGCATGCCCATAACCGGTCTCCTAGCTCTGCAGCGTTGACACATTTCAGAAAATTTTATCTTTGTAGTCGAGATTCTGTTGAAAATAATCTAACATTACTGTGAAGGCTACCCAAATTCCCGTTGACTTGTTGGGATCGTGCAACAGTGTTATCAGTTTTCAATTGTCGCAGAGGAAGGAAGGTAGTTTGCCAGAGCCGGTTTGGGTTAGTTTGGTGGTTTAGGCGATTTGTGTTTATTGTGAAATTAACCATTAACTTTATTGTGTTTATTTAGATGTGCTTTTCTTATTACTGTTGTTTACTTCAATTATTCATCGGTAGTGTGTATGTTATTGGTTTTCGGGTTTTTCTGTAGTGAAATTTTAATTTTGACAATGTTGACATGCTTGGTTCTATGGTGTGGAAATAAAGGAAATATTCCTGGAATCCATTATTTTTACTGAGTACCTACTTGAAAATGAATTGTTGATGGCAAATCTAATGAATAACATAAATAGAGCAGAAATAACTCCCATCTTTGATAAAACTGAGAATATTAATCCTTTCTTTACGTTTGGCTTATAGGTATAAATCATTTTAAGCTTGACGAGAGCAAGGCATGACATTTGGATGAGAGCATTGGGAAGAGATCCTACCGTGGAACATCTGACTGAAAAAAATTGCATTTGCAGCAAACATTTTTCTTCAAACGATGTATATATGAAGGGTAGTCGAATGCAGTTCCAAGTCTTTTTTACGCAAAAATTATGAAGTTCCCACCCAAGAAACAATTGATGTAGGAATTTTCAAATCTTTAAAATCTGTTCAATTCATTCATGGTGTGAGTTTTATAAAGGATTTCATTTTTTAAGGATTTCTGATTGATAATTATAAAACCACATCTGAAATTATGCAAACCAATACTACTTAACAATTTTTTTTAAAGAACTCTTCAAGAATTGCATGACCATACGATGCAAAATATAGATCCCCAACGTGTTGAAATGAATGATAACTTGGAAGTACTTTTTGTTGAAAACAAAGAAAATGTTCCTGGTGTTAGTCTTCATGTTTCTTGTATACCTACTATTGAAATAGCAGTCAGGTAAGATATTTATAATATGCATAAAATTTGCTTTTGGTGGCATAGCCTGTGGGGGTAGAGAAAATAATGGATAATATTATTGTTTGCTGAACAAGTATGTTTTCATAATTATTCAAGTGGTCCCTGTTGAAAAATCATAAAATTGATATATTTCAGAAACGTCACCAATAGTTACCTACTCAAGATATATTTTTTAATTGTAATTTTATTCGATGAATTTCGATATAATCAGTTTACTCAATATCATGATTAATTTAAAAATCTCACTGAAACCCACCCTGGTATGAATGAAACTGGTCCTGATCATGCGCACTAAATAATGCATCGAACTTTTTACAAATTACAACACTTTCGTCCCATTGAATGGGCATTCTAGAGTAAGTATATATATTATACCTAATTTCTATGGTAAGGATACGTGAAAATGTTGCCGAGAAATCAAATTGTATAGGACCAGGTACCGTTCGTCTAATTGATTGTCCTATTGAGCTACATAACCGTCGATGTAACATAGTTTCTGTCAATAAATAATTGTGAATTGTCCACACAATAACTGCCGTGAATTTTGAAAATCTGCCAAGCCGAACATCGGGGAGAAGAACCAGAATTAAATATATAAAATGCCCTGTTAGTCAACACAAACCTGTCTAGACTGTATACATATAATAATAAAATTGTCGAATTAAACTTTTTCTCGCATGACTTTATTCGTCTTCAAAGTGACATTCTCAAATAATTTATTGATAATAAAATTGAAAACAATCACATGTGTCTTGATGCTTTTTGTTATTATTTTTTTTTAATGTACTATGTTTTTGTAACGGACTAAAAAGAATAAAATAATTTCTCTAATCCTCATGAAGGATAAAACCACATACAGATTTCTAACTTTTTCTAAATCACCCTGCAAATTCGTACTTGGCAACTTTTAATAGCTACTGAAATACTTGTAAGATTGGAATCCAAAAAAATTGGGGCGTATGCAGCAGACAATTGATGCATTAGTAGCTCAACTGACAATTTTATAGCACCGCAAATAATGTGAACCGATAATTGAGTTCTTTTATTGATAGCTACTCTGTAAACTCTTTATAGTTATTTATTTCATGTGCCCCATGTGCCAATTATGAATTTTCTGGGTAATTTAGAAAAAGTGAAAAATCTGTATATGGTTTTATCCTTCATAAGAATCAGAGAAATTATTTTATTCTTTTGAGTCCGTTACAAAAGCATGATACATTCAAATTTTTTTTATTATTATTTTCTGCTTTTTTAGGGTTATGTGATTGAAATTTTGGAATTGTTTTTAAATACTTTGATGGCGTCATTACAGAGACATGCGATAAATTTCAGATTTATTTCAGTCTTTTTTTCTTCTATCTTTTCGGTCGATGTTCGTTTCACCAGGAGCCGAAAACTCTGACGAAAATCATCCTACTATGATGATGGAGGAGGACTACATCAGGCTTATTTGCTTGTGTTTAATTATATTTTTATTATTATTATTACTATTATCATTAACGTAAATGTACCAGTACCTAACACCGTAAGGGTCAGATAAATTCGGTTTTCCCTATATAAAAATGAAACGTAAAACTTTCAGGCAACTTGTCTCAGGAATGACTTTTTAATATAATGATGAAGTTTATTTGTAGTAAACAACACTCTGAAATTTAAGAAATTTGGAATTAAAATTGTTTTTTAATTTTGTCTTATTATCATCCAGTAGCTGACACCCAAGTTTTGTGCTTAGCCCTAAACCTGACTTTATGTGCACCAGTGCCTGATTTTTTTATATAATTCAAGAGAATACAAAGGAAATTGATATAAAAAAAGCCTTTATTTGAAATGAATACAATGCCATGGCACGAACAAAATAATTTGATCTTGTATTATTCAATTTTGCAAAGCACTTCAACCACTGCATACATAAAATATCCTCTTTTTCTGGCCACTTGTAATTTAAACCACTCTTCCATCAGTTTTACCAAGATTAATTTGCTTTACCTATCCTGGATACTATTGGCCATCGTATATAACAATAACAAAATCTTCTTCTTTTGTATTGTCTGCTTCTTCTGATTGAAGAGTTATTTCAACAGTAAATAGGACGAATCATCTGCGATATTTTTCTTAGAATTTGCTTTGGTTTTCTTTGCGTTTTTTTTTGTCGTTCTCTGTTCAATTTAATTTATTCTCTCTTCCGATTTCTTTCAGCTTTCTCTTGCTCTTTTCTTATACGTTATTTTTCTTTCTTTTTAAATATTGTTTGTACTTCTCATCAGAAACTACCCATGGCAAGGGTTCTTTAACTAAACGCTTCTTAACGCTTGGGGCAAAACAAATGAACCCCTGAAAGGACTTGGCATATCAACAAAGTAACAAATTACCAGTAGCTGACCCTAAATATTCCAATAGCTGAACCGTGGGTCAGGTATTGGAAGCACTACATATATAATAGTGGTAATTTAATTCTTTGATATACCATCGAATAGAGCATAATTTTCAACGATTTCATGAAAACCTATAGCTGACACAAGTGTCAGGCATTGGCTTAACCAGTTTTGTTTACTAGCCAGTACCTGACACCCCATTCTAAAAACACAAAATACATTTAATTTAAAAATTCGCTACTAAAACAACATTAATACTTAATACCCATAGTAATCAGTACAATTACTAATCAAATCAAATAAGTCACTTACTTTTTTATTCTCTATTTTCATTCAAGTATTACCTTAATGATTATATTAAGAAAACATGCCTAATCATTCCCTTCCGTGGAAATATTCTGTCAAAACTATTAATTCAGTGTTATCTATCTGAGAGTACAGAAACTCGATAGATAACACTCGTACCAACTAAAATAATTGAATATATTCAGAACATGGACAGAATATTGCTTATTTTTGTATGAATAATGAAACGTGGTCAGGCTTAGGGACAGTGTCAGGCATTGGTACATTTACGTTATTACTATTACATTAATATTGTGAAATTCTTGTATTGTCGTCGGTTCTGGAAATGTGTGCCCAATTTTAGATTATTCGGAGGATTGGTAGAGGGTGAAAGTTTTTTTGAAATTCACATTATTATTATTAGTAGTAAAATCGCATTTTTCCAAGAAAGATGCATATATAGATGAACTTAAAATGCAAAACTTCATCTTTATACAAAATTTGATCCAAATCGTTAGAGCTGTTTGCAAGATGCAAAAATTCACATCACCATTATTATTGTCAAATGTAAAATCGCGTTTTTTTTTAGGAAAGACGACTATATAGATGGACTCAAGAAGCAAATCCTTACCTGAATTCAAAATTTGATCCAAATCGTTAGAGCCGTTCGCGAGACTCAAAAATTCACATCATTATTATTATTTTTAGTAAGACTGCGTTTTCATGCAGTGTCATCCATGTCAGCAATTCGACAGCATATTCGACAGCAAAATGTATTCATAAGCAGAGGACCAGGTAGTATGAGGCGCCGCGCGCCGTTCGGGTAAAAAGTGTTTTTGCAAGTATAAATAATTTCTGTCAATATATTCATTAATTGTAGCAATATATATATATTACTTTACGTGCCGATATCAAACACAATATATTTACATTTCAAGTGTTACTAATATACAAAAACGTGAAGTCTCATATATTTTTATAAATTTGATCTATTTTATGTCGTCAAGAGATGGCGCAATCGACGCGATTTGTGACACGTTCGAGCATATGGCAACATGGGAACGAAACAAAGTCATTAGTACAGAAATTGCCGATGGCGTCAGTGTAATATTTCAGTTTGGGTCATTTAATCCTAAAGGGCCTTCGTTTGACCCACACATGGGGTCACTAAATATAAATGAAATGATTCACTTTGTATCTAGATATCAGCCAGATACTACCAAAAAACAGATAACTACCTACAATCTTGAGCATTAAAGTTATCAATTTTTGAGAAATATTCCCACAAATTAATAAGGTACGTTACCCTCTTATAAGTAAGGCAGCTGTGATTGAAATTTTAAAATCAAGAAGATACAACCCTAAACGATTTCAAACGAGTATAATCAAATTGCATTCACTTAGATTAGCACTCTCGGATGAATAATTATATTTCAATTATTGAAAAACTATTTTTAATTGATTAATTTCTAAGAAAAAATACATAAAATCAAGTGAAAATAAACTTGCAACTCTCAAGTACACACTTGAGCAAATAGCAAGTCTGAATGTCACAGATCTCTGCCCAATTAAGCGCCCAATTGTAAAGTAGAAAACTACACAATAACAAAACTGCCTCTGCTACTGCTATCTGTTAGCCACTTTATGTACTAATGACTGCCCAGTTGCGATGTTACCTCATGCCACAGCCGACTTAATCTCCCGAGCCGTGGTGAGAAAATCGGCAACACCGCATGGAAAGCAATTTGACTTCCTACTCATTAATTCTTTAATGTGAATTTCTCGGCTTATTCGAAAATTGGAAAGAAACATAGGATAATGAATTTTTAGAGAAAAGAACGACGATTAATGTGGTTATTTAATTTTTTCATATGGGAAATCCGTCAAGTTTGGTTATTACAAGCCCTAAAATTCACAGTTTGGGAATTTTTTTTTAAATATTTCTTCTGATAAGTGCAGAAACCACATAGATGATCTCTGATTTTTTTCAGATTTTTCATTTGAAATCTGACTATGAAAATAATATGTTTTTGGAAGGTGCCTATACAGAATGTGCCAAAATACCTGAGTTTGGGATATTCTTTATAATGTATCTTCCAATAACATTATTTTCAGATTTCAAATAAAAAGTTTGAAAAAAATCAGGGGTTTTCCGTTTCAAGATTTTATTTTTGTGTAAACCTGAAGATTATAAAAAAAAATTCAAGAAGAGTGGCCTCTTTAAGAGTTGAAAAACTTTTAATAAAGGAACTTTTCAAATGAAACGCATTATAAATGAATCATTTCATGCCACTCAATTATTTGTTTGTTAAGGTAGAATATTTGCTTTGTTCCGGTGTTACGTGTGAGTAATGCCCACAAAATATCAAGTCGGGATATCAGGCAATGAACATAAAAACAAGTGTTTTTATTAGGAAACAATGATTGTATACATCAACTGGTAATGAATTTGTTGAAAAATTGCTACCATTGTGTACTATAGTTAATCACTCTTTTAATCGGATAGTAGGTATTTTTTATCAACAATGAACTAGTTTTTCTATAAAAAATTGCATGATATATTTTAAATTATCAGATGAAAAAGAATATTACAGGAGCATGAGAATCATTATATTTCATTCGTTCAGTTTTATGTAACAATGTTTAGGTTATGATTAAAAAACGAAAATAGGAATAGAACTAGAGAAATGGTTATTTAACTAACAAGTGTATTAATAAGGGAGATTAACAATCGAGATAATTTAACGCGTAACCTTATTTGGTGATAAACCAAATTGTTGGTGGTTCGAAATATTATAGATGGTTACAAATTTATCACTTATTGATTTCTCAAGGAATGGAATGAAGGAGATTGGCAAAGAATTGGATGTATCAGAAGGGTTGCCACCTTCATGAAGAGGAATTAGAATACTGGTTTTCAAAAAGATACCATTGGGAGAAGAATCGTTGATGAGTTAGACTAGTGATTCCAGCACGAAAATTGGCAAATTTTCAATTATCTTTTGAAATATCATCCATACCGGAGGCAATTTAATTTTTATTCTACAAGCTTTCATTTGACTAGCCCTGTTAATATGTATGCATGTATGTGGGGTCAAATCTTGCAACTGAATTTTGACCCACTCATTTTGTCCGATTAACTTTAAATTTGGCAGATTTTTATAATTCCTATGACAATACATTATAAAATTTTTGTTAGAGAAAAATAAAAATGACGACTCCAATATGTTCCTGATTCTGAATTGGTATGTGGGGGTTTTCGTGGTCGGAGATTATGATTGTCTTGTCGAAATTCAAGATGGCGCACGAGTTTTGTGATTATGGTCCGATTTGATTCTAAATTTGTATCTGGGGGTTTTCGGAGTCAAAGATTATGATTTTTTTTGTAAAAATTCATAAACTCAATATGGCGGCTTCAGGATGGCTGAGAAGTAAATATTTAGATGACCAACTCATTCAAGAGCTAGATAGCGCAAAACATAGGAAACAGACCTTGTAATAACTATTCTTTATCGGAAATCTACAGATTAAAGCATACTTACTAAAAAGCGGAAAATAAAAATTAAAAAAACTTTATTCAAATGTAATGTAATGTAGGTTATTCTGTGAGTTACAGGTTCAAATGCTTGCCGTTTTCGTATTCAAACTGAAAACGTTGCGCGGCAAGCTTTTGAATCTAAAGAAATACATTTTTACTTTTTAGGGCATTTCAATAAAAGCTTGTCTTTGATTTTTTTTATATTTTTTTGTTTTATTGTATAGATCAGCTTATACAAATTAGTCTCATTTAAAATAAATGTATCTGCAATATATGTTAATAATAAAAAATATGAAAACAAAATTAAGCAAACAGGGTGATTGCCTAAAACAATGCACATGCACAAATTCAAATTCTAGCAGATGCATTGGTGATTCAAAAATATTTATCCACAAAAAAAACTATGTTCTATGAAGTTGTACCACTACAATGAAATATGTAGTGATGACACTTATGATAGAAAGAAGTGTCGACCGTGTTATCTGGAAAAAATTTGCGGCAGTAATTTTGGGCGACAAATATTTCAATCTATCGATTGCCATGCGGATTCTTCTGTTTTGCTCGTATCTTCGAGGAAACCTGCTCTCGAGGTTCATGCAATAATTGATCAGTTCTTGTGGTTCTCTCGTAGCTGAATCGATACAGAATATCATGACGATGATAACCGTAATCTGAAACTAAAACGACATTTTGATTATATTAGAAATCAAAAAAATCACTCTCACACTCTTTTTTCAATTCATTAATGAATGGTAGTTCATTTAATGTCAACCATCTTTGAGGTATTATCGAATAGTCATAATTTTTTGGTAGTTAAATTATTACGATTTGATTTTTATCTTTCGATGATAATGGGGAAAATTCAATAAAAACTTTTCTTGTTACTTTTTTCTTCAATATGATACATAGTGATCAAACAATAGACAAATACATAATACATCATACCATTACCTAAGAAATGCAATACTTAAACCAACACTCTCCCTAATTTCTTGATTTATTTTGAAATTTCCTAGTTACCTGAAGTATTCAAATGTCAATGAAGATTTCAGCTTGTTCATTGCTTTCAATATACTGAATATCCATCAACTGCTGGTTATACTTCTAGCTTATAAAATGGTAATTTACATTGACATGTTTCGCGCGCTTGCGAAAATCTTGACTTTTTATCGCTTTAATAGCACTCTGTCGACGAAAAGTGTACACGAATTCTGATACCAAAAACAATGCTTTTGTACAGTCTGTCCAACCATATCAAATCTTTCACAGCCGTACTTGCAGCGATATACTCAGACTCAGTTGTGGAGAGAGCTACTGTGCTTTGTCTTTTTGAATTCCAACTTATTAGTCCCGATCCAAAATGGAAAATATAACCAGTAGTTAAATATCGAACATCGCCTCCATAGTCTGCATCACGATATCCCGTTATTTTTCCGATGACATCTCGTACAGCAATCCCATGTCTGATGTTCCATTGAGATAGCGAAATATTATTTCAATCATTCACCAATGCTTGACTTTAGGATTTTCCAAATATTGGCTAGCTTGGAAACTGCAAAAGATATATCTGGTCTCGTCCCAACCACCAAATGGATCAAACTTCCGACAGCTTCTCTAGAGGGAACTCCCACTGCTTGTTCCTCTCCTTCCTCATGCATAATATCGGTTTGTATCGCTTAAAAACAGTTTTCGAATTTTCCATGCCAAATTTCTCCAATATCCGTTTGCAGTATTTTTGTTTATGAATTAATATTGAACCATTTTCAATTTTTGACAATTTTTGACAATTTCGAGATCATGGTAAAAATTCCAAATTTCATATCGAATTCACTACTGATAAAATATAGTAATTTACGTAACAAGTCCGGAAAACACTGTTGTTTTGGACGAGTGGACAAGATTCAAGGACGAGCGTAGCGAGTCCTGGAAGTCTGCGAGTCCAAAAAAACTGTTTTCGGACGTGTTGCGTACACAATTTTTTCGGTAACCGTGTAAAATAACAAATCAAGACACATTTATTTTTTATATTTCTTTGTAGAAGAAAATTTCAAACATTTTAATTCTTATTTGTATTGAATATCGAAATGCGAACAGAAGATAGGTACTAACAGAAACATTCTAATTCTTATTTATATAAATATTTATATTGAAATTTGGGAATTTCCCGGACTAGTCCGGAAAGTACGTACTTCCCGGACTAGTCCGGGAAGTGATCCGGGAAGTGATTGAAGTAGGTACTTCCCTGACGGTTGCCAAAAATAAGATATTTTCGATATAATTTTTGTCAAATGCCGCTATAAGGCCTTCATCTACGAAAATATAAACTTTTCATGATTGATGGAAACACAGGCATCAGTATAACTTTATTTGAAATTATTACTGTTTCAAATTTCACGAATCTCTCATTCCAGACTCTTGGTGCTTGTTTGAGCCCTTATATACAAGCTTCTATTCAATTTGGAAACTTTCTGGGAACCATCTTCAAATCCATAGGGTTGATCTATACAGATATCCTCTTGTAACTTACCGTACAAAACTAAATTTTTCTGTACTACAATTGCAATTATTGCTCGAATTGATTCAAATTTCACAAGAGGACTATATGTTTCTTCATAATCAATTCCGTACTTCTGGTAATGAATATCCTTTCATATCCAGTCGAGCTTTGGATCTCCCTATTTTCCCATCAGCATTTAGTTACATATCAATTTATTAGATATCGGCTTTTTGTCAGTGGTAAGGTCAGAGTCCAAGAATTGATAATTTTATGGGAATTCAGTTCTTCATGAATGGTAGTCTTCCATAATTTTCTGTCTCTGCTAGATATTGCCTCCTCAGATTATGTCTACCTGTTTTTTCTCTTTCCGCAATATTTTGCATCTCGTTCAGATTTTCATCGTTGTTTGAATGTACTGTGCGACCGATTTCCTTTCCTTGATCTTTTTCCTGACTTCTGTCCTTCATCTAATTTTCTTACTCTTACTTCTGTGAGCAGTTCTTCTGAATTTTTCTCGTTTTATATAATTACGTCTCCAAATATAATATCTCTGCAGGTTTCAACTTTATTGTTTCCAAACCAGATCCTATATCCTTCAACTGTACTGGAGTATACGACATAAGTCCCTTTTCAGTCCCATTTGAGTCACTTCTGTTTTGGATGCCGAAAACATGGATTGAATTTATTTGGAAGTATTCATCATTTCACAGCTCATATGGTGTTTTATCAGAAACGGGACAGGGACCTGTTCTGTTCAGGAAATATACCGCTGTATTTGTCTCTGCCATAATTATTTCAGGAGGTCCTTAGAACGAAGTAAAGTACGAGACATCTTCACAACAGTTCTATTTTCTCGTTCAGCACACCCAATAACTCTACTATATATCTTGTTACAATATTCTCCGCCATCATCTGTGCAGATAGTCGGTATTGGAGAGCCAATATTCTTCAGGTATATTCTGACCATGGACAAGATACACATATAGTGTGTGATCTCTTTGAACAAGACAAGACCCTCCTATTGAACATTTTTCCCTTGGGCCACAAGAATCTGAATGAATGAGCTGTCTTATTCTGTTTATTTTGGTTTTACTGACACAAATCGGTAATCGATGTTGTTTGCCAAGAAAGCAGTCTAAAGCTAAGCTTACTGAAAATAGGTTGAACTTGAAACTTGGTATGAACAGGACGTTATTTGACCAAGTACCATCCACCAAGGTTCCTATTCCTACTGCCTCCATAGAAGGACCATTAGCAATTTCAACGTTTCGCTCCTGTTGGAAGTCATGAACCTATGAACCATTCTTGATGAGACGTCATGTGGCCAGTAGCACCAGAATCAAGATACAAACTGATTCTTCATGGGAACTTGTTTGGTTGTCTCATCATGTATTTCGTTTGGCGTACAAGATCACTTCAATGCACAAGTTTTTCCAGTGGCCCTTTTCTTTCACAGCAATGACATCTACCTGATTTTCGTGTTAAATTTTTTTTCAACATGATACATAGTGATCAAAACGATACATAATACATCATAATAACACAAGAAATTCAATTTCTCGTCCAATTGAAAACACTATAGAGTGTGGAAACCACTTATGGAATAAATTGATTTCAGGCTATATTCGAAAAACAAATGAGAAATGCTGAAAATGCCCAATTCTTGTTTTGAAAGTGACTTTACTAACTCACAATGACTCCCAAATTTGTTTCAATTGAAATGTTGTCCCTATAAAAAAGTTTCCCCTTTTCGCCAAAGTAAGTAAAGAGATATATTTGACCAACGGGCGTAACTTATTGGAAGGATGGCAAAATAGATCTGAAGTAGAAGGATTCGATGACCTAACTAATGCCTAATAAAAAGGATCTCAGTTCGAAGGACCCAACTGAACCAGATGTACATGACGTATATGAATCATTGCAAGGAATATGAAGGAAAAAGGGAGTACCTGATTCATTGCTATTCGTGCACCGAGAATAGAGTTTGTGAGCTGACTACATGCTGATAAAAAAAAACTTCCTATAACAATATACTATAATATACTCACCAAGGAATAAATTGCATATATAATATTTGCCCACTGTGCCCTCAAAGAACGTGTGATTGTGATTTTTGGAACATAGTAACTGACGACTGGTGCAGTAAGAGTCGTAAGTACTACCAAACTGACGTGGAAAAGCATAGCTAGAAGAATCCATCCGAACAACTTGTTCACCAACTCTATTATTCGGTCCATAACCAAGTAGAGCTTCACAACTTTCCGAATTCTTCTCATAATGTTGAAAGCATTTATATCAGTTCCCATTAATATGAGACTTATATCTCTATATTTGTGTTTGATGCAGATGAATAAATTACCGAGGATATTGACCTGAAGGAGTTCCACATATAGCAGGAAGGATGCGATTCCAAAGTAATGTAAATTCGTCATGAAATCTTGTCCATCAAGTATGAACATTAGGTGAATAATGGTGCCAAATATGAGACTGCAGAAAATAAAGATGAAGTTTCCATTGCCTAAGAAAGACTTATCGATCAGTCTCTTCGGACTTAGATTCTCAGAATTCTCTAAAATTTCAAAATTCTTGATAATTTGTCCCCAATCATTTGCTCTTGCTGCAAGCGACCAGAATGTTGATATCAAAAATGATATCACTCCAACAGAATAGGTTGCAATATTCAAGCATGACAAAATTGAATGTTTGTGTCTGTATAAACTTCCTGCGTTGGCATATATAGTTCGTAACGTGTACAAAGCACCTGCCAAAATTGTTGCTATCATTACGAATCTCAGAAATATATACAGTTTTTTCCGAGAAAAAGGTCGAGTTTCAAAGCTATAGTTTGGAAGGATGCCAAACAACGCTGCAAGTTTTGCCATTGGCTCTATACATAATATAGTTTTTCTGCTATAGATGAATCTCATTGTGTTCATTATATGGTTCTGAGAAGTGCGTACTGTTTTAACAACGTTCACTCAGCTAGAAAATCACAAACCCCCATTAGGTATAACAAATGGTTTATCCTTATATATGAATTATGTTATAACAAATGGTCTAGCACTCATGAAAATGAAGGGAAAAAGTTTCTTACGATCGGCCTAATCGATTCATTGTATCAATTCTGGAATATTTTGTACGGGGGGTCGTAATACTATGGAAGAATAGTTGCATTGTCCTAGAATGACTGAACTAGCACATACAGAAACTTTTTTTTTTAATGATACCCTCTAGATAATTTTTTCTGGTTTTCCGAAATACGTTTGAATTCGTGATGAGATTTTGTTTCAAAATTGAAAATTTGCTGAAAAATGGCGAAGATACAGTTGATTATCCAATCAATCAGAGTTGGCTCTGAAAATCAAACAAAAATCATATCAACTGACGAACGACGTCGGCAGTTTTCAGAATTGGGGTCCGGATGGAACCCATTGTTGAAAAATGATGAATTATCAGATGACTCATTTGAAAACTTTTGAAAAATTTTCAAGAACATTCAATTTTGAGAACAGTCATAATGAAACATCTTGTATATTCGATTACTTTCGGAATTATCCAAAACTTTTCACACTAGGAATCTGATTATTCATTAATTTTCATTATGACGAAGTGAAAAGAGCATGTTGCCATTTGAAAAATGACAGTTGTAAACTTTATATATTCTTTTATTTTTGAGTTTTTTTGTTAGAAAATATTGGTACTGTAATAACATAAAAAGGGAACCCCAATTTTCAACTGTACCTTTTGATGATGAACTGATGACGCCATTCGTCAGTTGTTATGATTTGAGTTTTGTTTTCATGGCCTACTTTGTTCGATTGAACAACCAACTAAGTATAATCCCGCCATTTTCTAACCGATTTTCAAATAAGACAAGAAGTGGTATCACAAATTCCAAACTTATTCGGATGATTATAAAACATGTATAGGGTTTCATTTGAAAAACAAGGTTTGGGGTCACTTCTGGTTAAACGGGAAGTGGTGAAAATCCATCATATTCTCAACCACTTTTTTTCTCAGATACAGGGTGTTGAAGTTTTACAAAAATAATAATGATACGCCACTGCGTTTTTTCTTTGAATAAATATCATAATCATGATTATTTAGTAATTTTTTTTTAAATACGACAGGACATGTTAACAGAGACGTCAATGATAACAATATTTACTATGAAAAAAATGTTTTTTATGCGTACCTACTTTGCATGTACCAACATCGAAAAAATCGAAAGCGGTTTTAGAGGTATTGAGAAAAACTGATTTCAATACCTTGTGTATCCGGAATAAAGCGATTACGGACCTATGTTCATATGAAGAATTGTTCTTAAAATCAATCAAAAACTATCGCCTTTCAGGATCAACATTCAATTATGAAACACCTTGTATACGGATGCATCCAAATCAAATTGCCTACCAGAAACTAATACGATTTTCACAGGGTAACATTTTACAATCCTCCAAGAATAACGCTTCGTGAAATTGAGTCATTAAAATAGCTATTTATGATACGAGTTCGTAAAGTATGACTTTTTTGTGTGAGCGTGAAATTTGTTCAATGAGGCGCAGCCGAGTTCAACTAGCACGTGATTACAAAACATCCCTTTAAGAAAGTTTACAAAGTTAATTCTTCGACAGTTATTATATTGCTAAATTTGTAACAATTGTATCATTAATTTAAATGTTTTGTGTTATGAATTGTCTTCGTATCATCAAATAATGACTTCCGAGTTATATTTGACACAAAATACTGTATATTTCAACAATGCAATTGCATGAACAATGTGTAAAAATTTACTGTACGCACTGTTGATGATTTTACGCACAGGTGATTTTTTACGCACTTGTGCGAAAGAGTATCACTTTACGCACTGTCGTAGAAAATAGCTATCTATGATACAAGTTCGTAAAGTAGGACTTTTTTTGTATGAGCGTTAAGTTTGTTGAATGAGGCGCAGCAGTGCGTCAACAGTGCCTAAACACTGTATTATATCAGATTCGCTAAGTTTTCTGGAATTGTTTCGTTAAATATATGTTAATCACATAATAGGAAAATTGATCAAAAGTCAACTCCACGTAATCCAGTCATTTAATAGAGAAGTAGTATAAATTTGGGTCCCTTTCCATCTAAAAACGAAACAGCAATAAACAGAAGGAATATTACCTAACCCCACTCATGTCTAAAACCATAGGACAAAAAAGTGTTCTGCAGTCGTTTGACATATTCCAACAAAACCTGGTATCACTGTATTTGGAATGATGATCTCTGACCAATAATGAAAAATTATACTGGGTGTCCCATTAATAAATATCACCAATATAATTTTTAATCAATTGTGGTAATTCCATAGAGCCTCGGTATGGTGCAAAAACTGGCCCATCGAAGAAGATAATCCATATATATATATATTCATAAATGATGAATTTATTAATTACTTCATGTATGCCCTGTATAAGTACCTGTACACATACAACTAATATTGTAATTCCAATATAGACTTACGATCTCTGTCACTTATTCATTGAAATTCATTCAAATCCCTTTGTTATATTTTTTGCATCCGTATTCAATTTTTTTGCAACTTTTCTCAAATCTTGCCAACTCTATGATAGGCAAATTTTAGTTGACATTATCTTTAATGTATGATTCAACCTACATTCCTTTTTCCAGCACAAAAAACGGCATTCAATTCAATGGCAATTCCATTTCACCTTTCTTTTGCGATCTGATGAGTAAAATAATCAATTCTCATATCTGCATCATTGGCAATGAGTTCTGAAGCATTTTTTGAGCGCTGCTTATGAAACTTCTGTTGACGTCCATTTCTAGGAAGTTATAACCTTACCTACCTACCAAAAACTGTTTCACAGAGAATATAATCAATCCCCCTGAAGAGCTTGGCAAAACAAAATAGATTTTCGTCAACCAAAAAGTTGAGGATTAAATGCCAGAGAAGCGAACCTTATTGCTTCAATGAAATGAACGATTTCTGTGAGTGATATTTTTTAATAACATTCTCCCTATCTAATTTATTTAATGATTTGTTTCAATGAAAACTAGAAAAAATTAAAAAATCAACTATCTGAATAAAAATGCGAATTTTCACTTTCAGATTTTTTCGTTTCTCTTCAGTTAGAGTCTTTTCATAATATCTTTCAGATGTAGTTCAATGTCCAGCGTGGCTTTTGCCGGGGAAGTAGTTGTTTTCTGTTAGATATTACAAATAAATCACATTTTTCATTTTTCAATTTTCATTGTCGATGGAAAATAGCGACTTAAGTTTGTCTTTCAGCCGGATGATTCCACAACAGATTTTATGAATGTCCCATTCATATTTTCGAACTAAAATCGAAATGCAATGCCCATGACAGGTCTATGTCAAAAAATAACTTTCAAAGTGTCACCACAGAAGAAATATTTCCCTCATATCCATCCCTGATGTGTATGCTTCTGAAGAGCCTGTTTATTCCAATACTATATCAATTCCCCTGAAGAGCTTGTCAAAGCGAAATAGATTTTTGTCGACCAAAATGTATTGGGGAATAAATGCGAGAAAAGCGAACCTTGCTTCAATGAAATGAACGATTTCTGTGAGTGACATTTTTTAATAACATTCTGCCTATCTAATTTATTATTAATTAACGAAAATTAGAGAAAATTAAAAAAATCAACTATCTGAATGAAAATGCGAATTTTCACTTTCAGATTTTTTCTTTTCTTTTCAGTTAGAGTCTTTTCACAATATCTATCAGATGTAGTTCAATGTCCAGCGTGGCTTGTGCCGGGGAAGTAGTTGTTTTCTGTTAGATATTACAAAATAAATCACATTTTTCATTTTTCAATTTTCATGGAGAATGTTACCCTTTTCAAAATCTAGAGATGTTTCATCAGCAAATGAATTCGACACTAATAGTAGTCTCGTGCCGTCTGGTCTAAATATCGTTTTGAGTCTCGTCTCCAAAACCAGACAGAATCCGGAGGATTTATCATATTAAATTGTGAAGGTCAAATTATAACACCACAAATGTTGCTCGCAGATAGTAATTCATGAAAATAACAATTTCTTGCTGGGGCTGTTCGTTGAATGATCAAAAGTACTTTTTTGGATGCAACAAACCGTGGAAAATAATTCGTATTTGCCATATAAATACTTGATCAATATGCTACCGACTGGTTTTGAAAAATTGCTTCCTCTACTCACCATTGAATATATTCCCAGCATAATATCTGTCATTTCAATTATCGGAGGCATTTTCATCCCAATTGATGAATAGTAATTGACAAAAGGTGTAGTTAGATTTAGAAGTACCAACAAAGTCATGTGGGTTATTATAGTCAGAAGAATCCAACCAAAAAACATGTTCATCAGTTCGATGATTTGGTCCATGACTAAGTAAAGTTTCTCAACTTTCCGTATCCTTTTCATAATATTGGAAATGTTGGTATCGGCTCTCATCAATAAATCATCTATATCTCTATATTTTTGTTTGATGCAGATAAATAAATTTGAGAGGATGTTAACCTGGAGAAGTTCCACATAATTTAGGGAGGAAGCTAATCCGAAGTATTGCAAATTACTTAGAAAATCCAAGGGATCTAGTGTGAATATTAGGTACATAATGATACCAAATAAAAAACTGCAAATAATAAAAGTAAAATTTCCATTGCCTAAGATAGATGTGTCAGATATTTTCTTTGTATTCAGATTCTCAGGAGCCTCCAAGTATTCGAATTTTATAATCATCTCTTCCCAATACCTTGCCCTTGTCGAAAAGGTTCCAAATGTTGCCAAAAGGAACGACAAAAATCCCATGAAATAGGTTGATATACTCATATAGGTCAGAATTGACTCTCTTTCGTTATACAAATTTTTTGCGTTCTCGTATGTGGAATGAAATGAATACATGGAACCTGTAGAAACTGTTGCTACCATCAAAATTTTGACGTATGAACCAATTTTTTTTTGAGAGAGTGATCGATGTTCAAAGCTGTATTGTGGAAGAACACAAAAATATGCTGCCAGTTTTGCCATTGGTTCTATACACAATATACTTTTTCTGCTATACGTAAATCTCATTCTGTGTGTCGGAATAGACTGTTTAAAATAGAGGCTAATAATCTACAATTTCGATTTTGATACATCGATTACAACCACGTCTTTTAATTATGCATAACAAATGAATCTGTATTCATGAATTATTTCGTGACAGATGGGTTCGTACTCAGGAAAATTATATAGAATAGAACATACAAGGTTGAACAACTTATATCAAACTTTTGTAACTACAAGACTTTACAAGTTTTTCCTTACTGACCGTGTCATGAGCTGATATGAAATGAAAATAACTAATGTCTGCAACGAATGATCCCTCATCATACACCCCCTAAGGTTGAGGCCCGGAGAAAAAAGAGCACCAGCATATAATACTCGGACACTCCCCTTCCCATTCCACCACCCCCGCTCTTAAAGCGGATCCTCGAACTGATGATTGGCGGTCAGCGGGATTAAATCAGCCTTTGTTCGCCTGAAGCTCCCTTATATCTGACATGAGTTGAATTGTTACAATGGCTTCAATGTGCATGATGCCCCTAAAAAACTGGCTGGAGGCCCTGTTGTGGGAGGCCCCCGCGTGTCTGTCTAATTTCGTTGAAATCCCTATTCCTGAAACATTAAAAGTATGACTCGACTTGTTGAAGTTGCCATTGGAGTCGTCGGAGCTCCTGCATTCGTTCTAATTCTTCTGGGGTGTCGTTGTCACTAGCGTCTAGCGACAGCCCGGGTATTTTGGCTGGCGAGCATATTGACAGCATCATAACCTCCAAATTGGCTGAATGGTTGAAAAAACTGTGAAAAATTGCGATTTACGAGTTTTGAGGAAGGCAGAATTGTTGAAAACTGTAAAAAATTACTTTTTTATGTGTTTTTGAGAAATCAGACCAAGGAAGCTGCCAATTTGGAGGTTATGATACTGTCAATATGCTCGCCAGCCAAAATATCCAGGCTGTCGCTAGACGCTTGTGTCGTTGTCCAGTTGGTTAACCGGTCGTCTGCATTTGCCTTCCAACCAGCAATACCCACTCGCGGGGTCGTCAATACCACCATAACAGTTCTCTGCTGTCGACACTGTAACTAGTCCATACCTGCTTAGCAACAAAACAGGTAAGTGGCCTATATCATTCGTTTACTGATTCATCTTGACAACGGAATGTAAATAGTATCTTTTACATGCCTAGGGTAATAATGACTTTAACTTTGACAAATCCTCCACCTTCAGCTTCATTTATATCAATTTTTAGGTTATGAGACTTTTTGAATATTATTGTTGTCTGTTTATTCGGTAACTTAGTTATGCGCACAAGCAACTTAGAATGAAATAGTGAAACGAATAATCATGAAGGAAGGATAAGAAAACAATTTTCAATCCAGGCAAATTTTGGGAAATGTCAACAAGCAGCGGGAAAAACGTAATAAGGAATGTATCGACTGTTAACATACTCGGCAAGCGACAAGCCTCGGCTCGTACTCGCTCACCTCGAATGTTAACACGTCTTTACATTCCTTGTTACTTAAATAACTATTGTTATGGTGACATTTCCTGTTTTATTGGAAGTGACATCATCTTTGTTATTTTTAGTAGCATACCCTGTATTGCACCTCATTTCTCAATTGTCCTCATGATTTCTAATTCATTTATCATACCTCATTTCCGAAATAAACCGTTTTTGACTTATTCTTCTTTTATCAAGTGGCAAAGATTTGCTGACAGTTACGCAAGGTGTTTCGATTGCTCTTAGTTTATATCTTTTGCAAACGACACATTTGGGTTTCAGCATGACAAGAAAGTCTATGTTGTTCTTCAATGAGTTCCCTCACGATTTCATGTTTGGATGGTAATAAAATGGGGTATCTACTTGAAATTATAATTATCATCACCATAAAATACTAATCGTAAGGCAAAAATTACTTACTTTACTAGAGTGCTAAGTGGAATAGTAATGAAAAAAAAAAAGTTCGAATAAGTTCGAATAGTTGTGGAAGAGGCAGATGATAGCAGAATGATCCACGGACTGTCCACTCGGGCATAACATGTCTTATAGTGCTATCAAATGCGCTATGTGCATCTACAAGCACTTAGAAGAAAACTGGGTTGCTGCACTTTCCAGCACTTTAATTAAGGCCCACATACTCGCAGGTTATGATGACACAAGTAAGTGAGGCTGGAACAAAACCATCTGCTCTAAAAGCATCGTCAGAAACTTTATTTCTTCGGTTTGTAGAAGATAACACTCTGTCTGAAGAGATACCTACAAAGCAAAGGAATGCCTTATTCAAGTTTTATATCCATCATCAAATTGTGCATATGATGAACTTTGTTATTCATTATACAAGCAGAAGCATATATCACAGCTACCTACCATTCTAATCTTTTCCAATAAAAAATGGAAGATGCTTTTTTGTTTTAAGGAAACACTTCACGAAGCTATTTTCCTGATACAAATCTGCTGCTGAGAAATTATGGATGGTGCAAAGATGCAAATAGTGTTCTAAAGCTCTATCTCCACCTTAACAAAATGCCTTCTGAACTATCAATACTGTTCTCCTAGGAGGTGTAAATTGTATAAATTTCAATAGTTGACATAGACGGAGAAAAAAAGTATGTTAGCGTTACACTCAGTTTTCCATCACAGTGTTTTCTTCTGTGCCTATAAAAATATTATACAAATAAAATTATATTTTGTAGTGTGAATATTTGTGTGATTGATGACTTGTTTATTTTGTGGAAATTCATAATCACTTTGATGAAACAAAAGAACACTCTTTTGTCTTATTTCCACTAGATTTTTATTGTTACGACCGGTTTCGGGTTTTATCTCATTATCAAGTATAAAAACTAACTCCTGTGAAGTGTGAATATTACTTTAATCCAGTACGATTGGATTTTGAGACGAGGATCGATTGTAGCACCACCAAACTTGGTATGCTAGTAGTTGGAACGATGATGAAAAAAATTGTTTACCAAATTCCAAGGGTGGAACATTTTTTTTTTATTTGAAAATAATTAAATAGATTTTTGCTGTAATCTTGAGAAGTATATGATTCATCGGAAAAACAACTCGACAAGGTGAAAGACAATTCAATTCTCCACAAAAATTATTCCTAGTAATTTCTTATGAAATTCGCCCGTTTTCTCAGGAAGCGTGATTGAACGCCGACATCAACTTTCAAGTTCACCCTTACGCGCCGCTAAAAATTCTGGCGGAGCCGAATATTTGATTGGTCATAACTCTGCTAAAATGATCGGAGAAGAAAAAAGAAAAGTTTATATTGTTTCTGAAGACTCCTACATTTTCATGCAAACATAATATGCGAGTATTTGTGTATCTAAAATGTGTTTTGTCGCACTTCACGAAAATGTTTGCGGATGATCCGAAAATCATGAATAATTTAGTAAATATGGAATTATTATACTGAAGCAGCAACCCATACCCTTTTTGGACTAAATGCAACAATTTTAAAGTAGTGTGACAGGTCCTGCTTATACATGCCAAAATAAAACTTTGTTTTACTCCTGCCTCATTTTCAACTCACCCATAAAACCGGTATTCCCTGCAGTAAATGTTGAAAATAATCGCTTATTCATATCCTTCATATATTATGTTTAATAACACTATTGTGAAGAGCAAACCACATACTTCATTTTTTATGTAGGATGTATATGAGCGATTATTTTCAACATTTACTGAAGAAATTACCGGGATTATGGGTGAGTTGAAAACTGAGGCAGGAGTAAAACACAGTTTTTTCTTTGGCATGTCTAAGTGAGACGTGTCTTACTAGTCTAGAATCATTGCATATGGTCCAAAGAGGGTACTGATTCCTGCTTCAGTATAACTATTCCATATCAACTAAAATATCCATGACTTTTGGATCCTCCGTAAATATCGTAGAAGGGTTATGTGAAGTGGGACAAATAGTTATTTGTATACTAAGGCCGCAAAATGCTTTTTCGCGTTCCGAGAGAGAGATTATCGCCGAGGCCGCTCCGGCCGAGGCAAGATAATCTCGAGGTCGCGAAAACATTTCGCGGCCATAGTATACACAATATTTTTCGTTCAACCGTGAAAATTACATAATTTCAATAAACATTATGTCTCTTTAGAAAAGACAGCGTTTCAACGCGAATAGAGAAAATTACACCTCAATATCACAATGTTTCTATGGAGATGAAATATTTAGCAATACAAATCAATTTGACATTTCTCGTGAAGTCGTGAAGATGTCCGATAGCTATAGTGATATTTCAGTTACTTGCACTCCTCCTGAGCTGAGAGATCTCATAGACTCAGCACTTTCTGATTTGATACCCGAAAAATCTAAACGGAAATATGAAAAATGTTACAGCAACTTCAAAGATTGGTGTGTCAACCAAAATGTCAAGACGGTGTCAGAAAACATATTATTAGGATATTTGATGCAGCGATCAAAAGTTGTGAAGAGTTCAACTTTATGGAGCATTTATTCTATGTTGAAGACTATGCTTAACGTACGAGATGGAATTGACGTAAAGAAGTTTTTAAAATTGGTACCATTCCTCAAGAAAAAGTCAGTTGGTTATCGAGCAAAGAAATCAAAAGTTTTTACGCACGAGCAAATTGATTCATTCCTCAAACAAGCTAGTGATGCAAATCATCTACTGTGGAAGGTATATAAATATGGAAAAAAAGTGAAGTATGATGTTTTATTCATAATAATTATTATTATAGGTAGTTTTGATAATGGGAATATCAGGAGCATTGCGACGAGATGAATTAGTGAGAATGACCCTCGAAGATATTCAGGAAGACAAAACTGTATTGATAGTAACTGTTCCTGATACTAAAACTGATCAAAAGCGTGTTTTTACCATTACTAATCAAGATTATATAAGAATTTACTATAAATATGTAACTCTTCGACCAAAACATACTGCTATTCGTCGTCTATTTCTGAGATATGAAAATGGAAAGTGCTCGGCACAGGTTGTTGGAGTGCATACGATTGGAAAAATACCTAGTATGATTGCAAAATATCTCGGCTTACCAAATAGTGAGGCATACACAGGCCACAGTTTTAGAAGAAGTTCCGCCACGCTGCTTGCCGATACAGGTGCTGATATATCAGTTCTTAAACGTGGATGGAAGTCCACTACTGTAGCGGAAGGATATGTCGAGGATTCCATCCATAATAAGAACAAAATTTCCGATGCAATTTCTGGCACTGTAGCATCTAGTTCAAATGTAGTCAATCGCAAAATGTTAATGTCCAAAGAAAATAATACGTTTTTGTCTAATGTAAATAATGATTGTTCAGAAACAATAGATTTAGTTGCTTCATCTTCAGGGATGAATATCAGTAATAATATAAACAGTACAATCAATGTTAATATATATCAAAAATAAAGTATGTTTCTGTTGTGAATTTGGAAATAGTTTTTGGTTCGAAATACATTGTTATTGTCATATTTCAGAAATGTCAAATGCTGTAGTGGCGTTCAGTTTGCCGGCAGTCACTATGGGAACGGCCGTAAAAATTTTTGTCGGCCGTCACTCTGGGTAACGGCCGCAAAATATCATTTTGCGGCCTCTGTTGCGGCTGCAAAATGCTTGTTTTGCGTCCGGTTGCACGAAAACACATTTTCGGTACTCAGATACGCATGTTATATTTGCCAAATGAAATATCCATTATTTTGTTCATATTTTTATTTGAAATCCAAAATTACTGATTTTCTTTGATGAAAAGCAGTTAAGCAACTTCACCAGACGCGTGCTTAGGGTCATTCCATGAGGGAGACAATCACCCTCATTTGGGTGGTAATCAATGCTATAGGGAGGAAGGGGGGATGGAGGGGGTAGACTAAACGAACATGTGTCTTTCTCAAGACTCTTTTTCCCGACTAACTAAGAAAATAAGAACAGTACAACGTTCTTTTCTTGGTTGTCACGAAATAAGTACTCGATCATTAGATGATTTTCGTTTTCGTGCGAATCATGAGATGGAAACATAAAAATAGAAAATGGAAGCAAGCAGTAAGCTACTTCTGCTACGACCAGTGGTATGTAGAATTATGAAATAGAGTTATGAAATAGTTAGGTTTCAAATGTATACATTTAAAAAGAGTTGAACAATTTCCGGTAATTGGTATCTTTATATTGTAGTAGGTATCTATTTTTGTGGGCATGCATATGAGTAGACATTCATTCCTGATAAATTCTTAATTACATGAAACGGAAATTACTTACGTGGAAAAACGTTTAATGAATGCATTTATTGTTGAAACAAAACCACCTGTTTCGTTTGAATCCCAAAAATACTTTATCAATTAGTTTGCTTAGTTAGATTAACAATGTGTATTGTATATCCATACACAACTATAAATGCTTTAGTTCAACAGGGTATTTCATAATTCAATTTCCAATATAAGGGGATTTCTCACAAAAAAAAGAAATATGTGTTTGACACTGACAACTAAAATGTAAAACCTTACTTCAAAACAATAATGCGAAAAGTAAATTACCAGTGCGAAAAGGAAAATGGTATCGCAAAAAGCAATAATGATACGAATTAATTAAGATTCAAAGCAGTCAGCTTCGGATCATGTTAGGGATTTTGCTGGTAAAAGATGAGTTTAGATTATAAGGGCCGGTTTTCTATTATCTTAGCGTAGTATGACTGACAGCTAAATATGACTGGTAGTTAAGTTACAATGAATATGACATTCGCTTTTGAATCAGACGTGAGTTTTCATGAAAAAAGGTTTTTAAATGCTACATTAACAGTTGTTTCATTAATAAATTCCACTTACGATGTTTGGATTAAAAATTTCAAGTATAAAAAACTAGAATTAATCCAATAATAGTTGAAGAAATATTTGATATAGAGAGAAAAAACATTTTATATCGTTTTTAAACAAAATTAGTATATAAAATCCATTTATCCATCAGGTCTGTCGACATAGTCCATACTTTAGACATGACCCTATAGAAAAAAGTCAAGTAGTGTAAGATCTGGATTTCGTGCTGGCCATTCAATTGTAGCACGTTCTCTTTATATCAAATATTTTTTCAACTATTAATTTATTAGTTTCAGTTTTTGATATTTAGAATTATCCCGAACATCGAAAGTGGAATTTCTTAATGAAACAACTGTTAATGTAGCATTAAAAAACTTTTTTTTTTAAATACGCCACTGTCTGATTCAAATTGCCGTATCGCTAGAACATCCGTCTGGCTACATTCCCCAAATGAGTGAATTTTTGAACAAGTTAAGCAATAGGTAAGTGAATTACACAGGTGAACAAAAAATTACGAAACACACTGTATCTATCGAGAGATTTGAAATAATATTAGTACTACATTTCCCAGCTGAACTAAATTTTTTAATAAATCAAGCAATAGGTAAGAGGTAAGAGGTGGACAAAAAATTAATAAACAGACTGTATCTATCGAGAGAGCTGAATAGATATTCTTATCACTGAATCGAGAAAAAAACAAGCTTTCTAACGATACTGAACATGACATATTATTCCATTTGAAAAAATTGCTGATGACGTCACTCCTCCACCAACGACACATCAAAAAATAATTAAATCCATTAATTGAGGGGACCACTAATGGGGAGAAAATGTCTAAATCTAAATGAATCCTAAATCCAAAATCCATTCAATAATGCCGGTAATAATCGATTATATTGAAACAAAGGAGTAGGTATAAAGTGGAGACACATAATTTCAAACGTTATTAACGTTAACTGACAGAAAATTCAAAGCAGAACTCAAAAATGTATTGCTTAGTCATGTGTTCTATAATCTTGATGAGTTTTTCCAGTTTAGTATTTAAACCATGTTTTCTATTTATATTATAAAGTATCGCTTTGTTAATGGTTTTATTATCTGATGTTATTATTATTTCTATATAATTATATACTTTGCAAGCTAGTCACCTTCCCTATGCCTTTGGCAGTAAGACGGTACCCAATTATTTTAACACTAATTTTTTATCAATGTATATTTATGATGTATCTTCTGGGAAATAAATGTGTATGTCTATGTCTATGTCTGAGACAAAAAGTATGTTCACAGTGCAAAATCAATCCATCAGTAACAGTTATTCTGCACATATTTCTAACTAAAGTACAAGTTACTGCGCGTCAAGCATGAACTTGTTCTATTTTCAATTTCATGATTTTGTTCGGGTGAATCAGAACCAAACTGAATCTCAATTTTCAAACCGATAGGTAATATTTTTATTCACAATATATATTGATGGGACCATAATTAACAATAGTCAAACTCTAACATAAACTTCATTGTAATTATCTTTGATGTATAGTATTTCTTCTTCCATCAATTTTCCTGAATGTAAACCCATTTGTTATAAAATAATTCATAAATATGAGTAGCTACACACGATTTGTCATGTACCATGATAATTTGTTCTGATTATTTTGATTATTGAGGAGCGTTTCTATCGAATAATATTTATCATATTACATTCCACATAACAGTCCATTTCTGAAACGAAATGGGGTTCACCCATAGCAGAAAAAGTATATTATGCCTAGAACCAATGGCAAAACTTGGAGCAATATTTTGTGTCCTACCAAACTACAGTTTCAAGTATCGATCACTTCATCGAAACAAATGTTATACAGTGTATAGCTTCGTTATGGCGATAACGATTTTTGCAGGATCTTGTTATATGATTTATTCTCGATACGACGATGCAGAAAATATATACGGGACAGACAGTTCACTCTTGATATATTTGGAACTTTCGACCGATTGCGTTGGAATTTCAATATTTCTATTGTCAGCGTTCATTTCCCTTTCGAAGAAAGCAAACGATTGGGCAGAGTTGATTAATAAGTTCGAAAAATTAGAAGCACCCGAAAATCTGAAAACTGGGGAAATTGTAAACACGAGTATCTTGAATAATGCCAACTGTAACTTGATAATCTTCAGTCTCGTTTATGGCATCATTCTGTACATGGAACTGATATTGAACAGTCAAGATTCAATAAGGAATTTACGATACTATGGATTTTTCCTTTTCGTGAATTATGTGGAACTCGTTCAGATCAATCTCATATCAAATTTATTCATCTGCATCAAACATAAATTTGAAGATATCAATAAAATAATAATGAGAAGTCATATTGACGTATTCAATGTCGAGGAAAAGATAGAGAAAGTTGAAAAACTCTACTTGGTCATGGATGGAATGATAGAATTGATGAACAGCTTATTCGGTTGGGTTCTTCTTGCCATGTTCTTTCACATGAGTTTGATGGTACTCCTTGCTCTGACTTCGCCTATTGCCCACTATTATCTTTCCAAAAAAGAATTTGAACAATCTAACTCGTATTCGACAGAAATTTCGTATGGAATATACTCAGTGGTAAGTAGGTTAGGTTAGGTTTCAAATGTAAGTAGGCCTACATCAGGTCCATCTCCGCGGTGCAAGGCCTATTTTGACTTACCCTTTGTTCATATTTCTCCCAGTATATCCAATCAATTGAGAAAATTGATGATTATATTGGGAGAACAATTTGGAAAATCCGGTTCTGGCCACTGCAGGGCATGTGCATGTGTTTAGCCGTTTCATCATCCTCCATGCATAGTCGACACTTTGCATACTGTGCTAGGTCTTTATTTATGGATGTTCAAATTTTTTCACCTACTTGGTGTGGAGATTCGATCGTGGATAATGAAATAATGATGCTCAAATGCTTTAAATAGTCGTATTCACTAATGAAAAGTACAGCAAATTCTTGCACGGCAGTGTTTGGAACCTGCTAAGGCCTAAGGTAAGTGCTGTATCTTTCCTAGCTCGCACAAGTCTGAGATTTCTGAGAGTTGCTCGTGAGGGGGCAGCTGGTTGATGGAAATAAAAATTTTCACAACAATACTGGAGTTTTATCCCAACACCAAACAGCTATTTTTAACAGCTTGGCACGTGTTTCAAACAACAAGTGATCATCTTCAAGAGGGAAGATTAAACTAAATCTACATACAGAGTTGTCCTTATTTATACCAATTAGATACCTCTGCTAGATATTACTTATCTACTATTCAGGTAAATGTGAAATTGAATGGATATATGCTAGTTAAATAATGTTATAACAAGCAATAATTGTTTTAACAATCTATACAGTGAACTATTGGTATTGGTCCACCATCCTATTCATAATTTCATTATATTTATATTTTTCTAAGCTTTCATCGGCATCCAGATGCCTGTTGTTGTTAACTTGTCTAACCAATCTCAATGAACTAAAGTCTAAGAAATAGTTTTGTTGCAAAACATGTTGAGCGACTGCTGGTTGTTCTGTTTTTCCGTATTTTAGATGAACTAAGTGTTCTTTATACAGTGAGGACCAAAAGTCCGTCGCCCTCCCCGTCACCTATTTATTCTACATATTGAAAAAAAATGTTGAATGCATAAGTTTTGGGGTTTCATTCGATCTCTTTAATAGTTATAAGTTATACAGACTGTCTCAAAAAAGCGCAGCGACTTGGAAGTTCATTTTTTTTAATAGGACACCCGGTATTACATTTCATATCATAAGAAATCCAACAATACCAAGTTTGATGCTGTTATCTCCAAAAACTACGGAGATATAGCCATTATTTTATCCATGAGCCCAGTGAGTCTCACACTCATTAAGCTTATGAATCAAATAATAGGCGATATATCCGTAGTCTTTGAAGTTAACAGCATTAAATTCAGTATTTTTAGATTCCTCATTATCGTCCCTAACCGATTTTGCCATGAAATACAGGGTGTCTTATTAAAAAAAAACTTCCAAGTCGCTGCGCTTTTTTGAGACACTCTGTAAAAATAAAACTTATACCGTTAGAGAGATCGAATGAAAATGAAAAATAAAGAAGTTAAGGGTGGAGCGACAGACTTTTGGTCCTTACTGTATATTACTCAAATAGATATTTCAGTCTGCCCATAACATTTTGCATCGCAGTCCTTACATTCAATTTCGCAGACTTATATTAAAAACCACCCTCGAAAATATTTTCAAAGTTCTTGGTGCATTGGTGGTATGGAACTGAGATATATTCATCTTAGTTCTTATCATTTCTAAAAGTCAAGATTTCTTAACCCAAACTTTCCATAATACCCCTCGAGAAACCTCACTAACTGCTAATACTTGTATTGTCGCGTTCTCTTTGTCAAACCTCTCCTGTGTAAGAAGAAACGTCAAAAGACGCACAAGAAAACTCAAACTACAACAGTGATGTGAACTGTCAGGAATATAACTGTAAGTGCTAGTTTCTTTCCTAAATACATCGTATTCTAACAGCTTTCCACATTGACTATACTCATCACCAAAACGTCAAGGAATGGAAGTTATTCCTTATTTTCTAATACATAATATATAGGTATGTGAATTCAACTGGAAATCAGTCATTTAAGAAAGGGACAAAGTCTCCATATTCGATTTTCAATATCATCCACTTACCTGAGCCATAGTCTAGGGAAATACTTTAACGTTTCTTTGGCTTCCATTTCGAACTTGCTTGTGAATAGGTTAGCAAGGTTGAATTGGAAACTTGTAACCTTCTGGATCATTCCTGGATAATTTCACATAAGGTCCTTCAACGATGAGAGTATTACCCCTTTTGTAGCAGATTTATCCAGAATTACCACTTTGTTACCTTTATCGGTATTTATATAAAAGACGTCTTCGTCTTTCAATCGCTTGATGAGTTTCTTTTTGTTTTCATCATCGTTTGTGAATAGTTTCGGTTTATCTGTTATCATATTCCTGGAAATTTAATTCCCGACGTTCTTTTAAACCACTTCCTTCGAAGAATCAGATTTATATTGAATATAACTTTCAACACTAAGCAAGGACTTTCTCTGAAGACGGGATACCAAATTCCAAACCGAATGAGATGAAAAGGCTAATCCTTATCAAACGATTGTGATAAATAATTTTCCACAATGTTGATGATTTCTTCTGGTTTATTCTTAGATATGAATTCCTGGTTGATATATTTTGTTTATCATCCGATACATTTCTCTCTGAAAGTCAAAAATACCTATAGCAAAGGTGTCTAATGGGTATGAATAAGGACAACTCTATATGTAGATTCAGTTTAATCTTCCCTCTTGAAGATGATCACTTATTGATTGAAAAAAATCTTGAGGTGTTGAAAAATTGTGGTTTGGTATTGGAATAATACTCCAGTATATTCTTTTCAGCAAATTCATTCAACTAGTTCAGGAAATCATTTTCAATATCTTTAGGTAACTCTTTAATAACCCAGAGCCTGAAAAACCTATAACACAGAATAATTAGTGTTCATTTCGAGTTACAACTCGAAATCAAGACTGTTCAATAAGTTTTGCCGGAGAGTAGATAATTTTTTTACCTTCTCGTTAATTTTTTGATCAAACGTAAGGTTTTCCGGAAAAAGAGTAAGAAAACTTTTTTCCCTATTTTCCTAGCTTCATTTCTGGTTTTCTAATATTTTTTCAATTTCCAAGTTTTTTTCGAGTTAATTACGGAAAAGCGTCGAAAAACCTGTTGAACAGGATATTCTGGCGATTTTCACAAAGTAGGGCCCAGAACTCATTGGATACCTGTTCCTCTTTTATTAAAATGACCCCCTACCAAATTTCATGGACTTCCAATTTAATTTACAGTTTCAGTAATTTTTTTAGTCTGAGAGCTGGACTAAAATGCCTTGCGGTAGTCGATCCAGGCCATCAAAGGTTACGCTTGAACTACACAGAGTCCTGCGTGACATCCATCGATGAGCAGGTTCCTTGCAGCCAGCGACCCCCTTCTTTCACCCTCTCTGCTCATATATCTATTCATGCACCGGGTTAACTACGGAGAGTATTGGCATATACAGGATGCGGGTTAACATATTGTAACATGCATTCAAGCATTGTATCGGTCTGTAAAACTTTGGATCAGACAAGTCTCCGTTTTAGGGGATCAGCCCCCCAACAAACGAGTCCAGAATCTGCTGCTCCCCATCTAGCCATGAGAAAAACCAGTGCCAGATAGTGGTGGGTGCTTAGACATGTCTTTTACCAATAGTTATTTATTCCATCAGGGCCTGGAGCAGCAAAGACTGCGATAGGGCATTAAGTGGTTGCGGATACTCATAGATATTCTTACAGAAGGTGTCCACCAGATCAGTGGCCGAAGGGTTATCCACAACACGTGGAAGAAGGTTAATCGCGGAACTTCATGTTTTCCACCTTACTTCTCGCACGCCTCACTATAGTGACTTTTCCGAAGCCACCAGCATTCGTATCCTATCAAGACAGTGCTATTCGATGGTGAACAGCACGCCTTGATTCAATGTGTGGTACGCTCATCTCAATTTATTATTATTATTGTATCTGTTTGATTATACCAGTCGGGACCTGTCTCCGGAGCTCCGACACATCCGGAGAACGCGCTGGTGCCATTTACAGATAGCCACTCCCCTCCGTTATCATTATTATTATTTTTTTTTTTTAAAGGATATTCCAGTCAGGCCCTGTCTCCGAAGCTCCGACACATCCGGAGGGCGCGCTGGATCGTTTACCCAGATAACCACTCCCCACGTCCGTGGGGTAAGCGATTACTGGGTCCGAGAATCATGTGCCCTGAGCAGGCGCAGTGAACCAAGGATGACGGCCTTCTGCATTCGTCCGGCTAAGATTTCTGCCATATTACGGCAAGCCGGTATGATTTTTAAGTTTGAGAGCATATATATAAACGGAACCACCATTTTAACAGAATGGTTTGGGTAGAGCCTGTGGAGGTCAAAGAGTAAATCTCGATATTTAGTCCGTTTCTCCTCCTCTTTTCGGACGATGTTCGTTTCACTAGGAGCCGAAAACTCCATGACGAAAATCGTCTTACTCTGATGGTCGAGGAGGACTACATCAGGCTTATTGGCTTGTATTTGCCTAAGGGTGGGGAATGAGTAGTTCCAATATATTCGGCACTTCTCATTCTCCACAACGGACTCAATATCCCCCGGAGCATAAGGCAACACCGGTGTCTCGTCTATATCGTACGAGTGTCGTAGATGGTAGTACAATACTCGTAGATCCGCGTTATGCCTGTGGATATAGGCTGAGACCGCATATGCTGGACATGCTGAAAGCAAGTGCATAAGGGTCTCAGGCGCCCCACGACACGCTCTGCATCTAGTGTCGGAGATCTCTATATCCATCACGCGGCTACGGTAGACCAGAGTGTTGAAGACACCATCCTGGCAAGCCATTATGAATCCCTCGGTCTCCGACTTCAGCTCACTTGACCTGAGGAAAACAAAGGTCAAGTTTTTGGATAAGCTTCAATGTTCTTGAAAAAGACCCCATGCATTGGCTTATCCTTGTGCAGCTGCAGGAGGACCCCAGTCTCCGCAGCTTTGATGTGAGCTTTTTGCTGAACGGTTTCCAACTCAGTGACAGAGTTATTATTATTATTATTATTATTATTATTATTATTGTACATACATAAGCTTGTAAATGCTACTTTTATCAATCAGATTGATTATGTCTCTAGTGTTCACTAAGAAAATTAACATTGCAAGTTTTATTGAAGAGTTTGGAAATAAAAAAAATACACAACACAGCTACATAATATGTACAGTATATTGTGTGAATCGTAAAATACATAACTCATTTGCATATCACTGGATAACCGACCAAAATAGCGGTAAACAATTCCTGGTCATTAAGCGCATTTTTCTAGAAATTTCTATATCGATCTGGAGAATTCCCGAAGAATCTAGTGGCTTCGAATTGAATATATAAGGCGACACATTCCACTGGAAGAGGAAGTTTTTAACGAAGGAAGTTTTATCGAGAGAAATATTATTGAGAAGTTGTTAGTTGAAAAGTTTAAATAACCCAAGTGTTGCAGTTGTATTTTTATAGTTAATAAAAACAGTTTAGTGTGCTCAGAGTTTTATCATTTAGATATATCGCAATAATATATTACGTTAAGAACATGTTCACAATATAATAAAACGCCTATTAGCTATATACATTGTCAAACGCCTTCTTCTTGAAAACTCCAATTACCATTTTTTTTATTCCATCAGGTAATGAATAATTGAAAAGTTTCTGTTCCATAATCTGAGGAGTAGTATAACAGTGTTCTACTGAAATATATGTTTCTTGTATGGTAATGACATTGTGGGCATCTAATCTTATTTGAAATATCTAAGTCATACAGATATAGCATGATATACAGAATATACTGTATGTCTCACTTCTTTAAGAAACACACCCGTAACTTCCGTAATTTTTCATGTAGAATTGTGAAATTTTCAGAAGCGATAGATAAGTACATGAAAATGATGAATAAAATGACTCAAAAGTGGTATTCTCAAAGGATAAAGCAGCGATGAAACCTCCGAAATTTCCGAAAAATAATAGAAGGAATCAAAATAGGTCAAAAATATCTCCGTATTAGTAATCAGAACAACCATTTCGTTGCTAATTCACTTTGTTCTAGGAAAAAATTCAGTTCTGAAAAGTTCAAATTTATGTTTTATTTTTCACGGATACTCTACCTTCATTCCCTTAACTTTTAACGTAGAATTGTGAAATATTTTAAATATTTGTACGTACGCACCAAATGGTTTTCAAAAGAAAATTTGGTGAAATTCTTCGTATTTTTTCAGTATTGTTAGAGGAAATATGTTTTCCAGCAATTTATATCGGAAATGTGCCGCAAGAATAACTTACTAAACTCTGTTTTTAGTTACAGATAATAATGATTTGTATTATGGTATTCTGCATCGACTCAGCCACAAGAGAACCGCAGAAGCTGGTCAAGTTCTGCATGAATCTCGAGAGCAACTTTCCTCTCAGGTTTGAACAAAACAGAAGAGTCCAGATTGCTATTGATAAGTTGAAATGTTTGTCGCCCAACTTCAGTGCAGCAAATTTTTTTCAGATAACTCGCTCAACACTTTTGTCTCTGATAAGCGTCATTACTACATATTTCATAGTAATGGTTCAACTTCATATGGGATAAGTTTTTCGTAAATCATTCTTTTATTGGAAGGGCACCACTATGGTTGGATATATCTGCGAGTTTCTTTTTTTCATCACACAATGAATTCTCTAATAAATATAATTGTTTCATTTTATTGTTTGGAAGTGAAGTGATCGTACTATAACGACCTACCAAATACAAAGAAACTCACGTCCCTTATAGCGTTTTATAGCAAAAACTCACAAATATAGTATTATGTTTAATAAGCAGTTTTTGTTAGTATTCTTATATTCCTTGATAGCATTATAATATTTACCTACTGTAACACATTTGTTGTCATTTTCATTTTCACAAATATGGATAAATTTCATGAAACTCATTGTATTCAATCCTAATATTGGAGCCCTTAAATTACTTAAGTTTCTTGATAAGTAGGTTCACCTGGAGGACATTTTGGATTCATTCAAAATACAAATAGGTACTAAAACTACCATATTATATTTTAATAACGATATAAAAAATATTGAATGAATCATCAGAATGTTTTGCTGTTTTCCTTGATCTGACAGAAGCATTTAACACCATGTCACATTGTTTAGTTGAATAAACATTTTTGGGTACGGCCTACGAGGAAACAGTTTGGATTCAATGCGGATTTATTTATCACAAGGACAACAAAAAGTTGAGATAGGTGGACAACGCAGCAATTCAGAAAACATATCTGTGGTGTACTTCAGGGTACAGTTTTGGGTACATCGATGTATATCTCGAATCAATAGTTTTCGGGGACGTATTATTTGTTATGCAGATGATACAGACAGCGCTCACATTATGAGGCGAAACCTGGAATGACTCTATGGAAGTGTATAGAAAATGATCTTAGAAACTCACTCATTTTGCTGAACATATAAGTAAGACTGAATTTATGATATTGTGTCTAAGTACCTACCAGGAATAGTTCTCATAACGATATTTGAAAGATAAACAAACCACATTGTAATAACAATATTAAAATAAAAATAAATTATGTATCCATCATCCGGCTCCACCCCTACGAACAACACTCAGAAGTCCTCAAAAGGCTAGTGCAAGCTGGGAATGATGGGTCTCACTTTTTAAAGTACGATCTCAATTGTTCAACAATAGAGAAGACATCTTCGACTCGTCCTTGGGTGTCACTTATGACCGAATCTAGGGAAAAAACTGTAAAAAAAGAAAAAAAAACGAAAAAAAATACAAAGAAAACCACCTGGAAAAAATAAGGAGTCATTATTTAGTCTGATGTAACCAGAATGAACTAACCTTACGTAAAAATTTGCGTGCGTGGAAATTCAATACATACATTTGGCGGGGAGTAATTATTCAGTCTGATCTAACCAGAACGAACTACAGAATCCATATTACGATAGTGTATATCAATGTATGAGAGGAAACTTGCAATAGGTCGCTGAATACCCTAACAATTATGCAATATTTCTTATTAAAAATAATGGTCGAAAAAAGACGATTCTTAATCATTCAAAAATTATAATTAGAAACCAAACTTTTAAATATAAGGGGGCTTTTCTGCTATCAATGTTTGATTCGGATGTTTTCTAACTCGAAAAAATATTGAAATAATAATAATACGACTTTATTCGCACATTTGCTTTGTTATACCTGATAAAAATGACCATTAATAATAAATATATATGAATTGGCGAAGTGTCACTGTAGAAGCAGTGTATTTTCTGAGCTTGTTAGCAATTGTCTATATTTTTATTTGAATTAAGAATATTTGTGTCATCCGCCAATAGATGCAGGAGATTATTGAAAAGCATTATTGCACCAGGTCATTTTCATATCAGCAAAATAGCGTAGATCCCAATATTGATCCCTGAGGTACACCACATTTAAAAATTCCAAATTCAGATTGAGTATTTAATTTAAGAAAGAAGTACTCTTCTGTGTTTTCTCTTCCACATACACACAGATAAGATTCAATCCACTATATGATATGACACGAATACCATAATGCATGAAGTAATTTCTTCAAAAGGATTGCATGACAAACGTAATCGAACGCCTTCAATAAATAATCGCAGATTATGGCTAGTGGTATTGATAATTCTACACTAATATTTATATTGATAAGTAGATCAAATACAGGGCTCTTCTCTGATCGAAAACAATATTAATTGTATTATCTTTGTTATGTTGTGTAAATCTAGATAATTTGTTAACTGATTGTTCTTCATAGATTCAAGAATATTTGATAATACTGCTAATAGAGACATAGGTCTATAACAATTGGGAATTTCATTTTTAATCTTTTTTGTGAATAACTGCTATTTGCAGGCAATCTGAAAATACCTGATACCGAAGACAATGTAATAAAATGGTGTGTAGGTATGACAGTTTTCAGTATTTAGATACAATGGTCGAGTTTGGTATTTAATCCAGTAACGACAGACAAACTCGAGCAAAAAGTGAAGAATGCATTGTAGCACTCTGAAACTCGGCACATGATATCTCGATATCATGTATTATTAAAAAAAATTGTTTATCAAAAATGCAGGGGTGGAACCTAAAAATGTTTTCATTTAAAAAAATATTTTTTTTTGTTGTTATAAGATTTATCAAAAAACGATTTCGATAGGTTGACAGATAATTCAATTCTCCACAAGAATGATTTTCAGTAATACCTTATTTCTCAAAAAACGTGGTTTGACGCCGACGTCATATTTCATGCTCGCGCTAACCCCCACTGCCAGTTCAGGCAGGGCCGAAAATTAGATTTGTCATAACTTTGCTAAAAATTATAGTAGAAAGAAAAGAAAAAGTGCATATCGCTCCTAAAGACTTCTACTTCCTCATGCAAATATTACATATGAGTATTTGAGTACCTAAAATATGTTTTGTCCCACTTCACATAACCCTTCTACGATATTTACGGAGGGTCCAAAAGTCATGTATATTTTAGTTGATATGAAATAATTATAGTGAAGAAGGAATCAGTATCCTCTTTGTACCATATGCAACGATTTAAGACTAATGAAACAAGTCTCACTTATCATCCGCAAACATCTCCGTGAAATGCGACAAAACACATTTTAGGTACTCAAATACTCGCATATTATATTTGCATGAGAAGGTAAGAGTCTTCAGAAACGATATGAATTTTTCCATTTTCTTCTCCGATCATTTGTAGCAGAGTTATGACCAATCAAATATTCGGCTTTTCCAGAACTTTCAGTGGCGGATAAGGGGTGAACCTGAAATTTGATGTCGGTGTTCAATCACGTTTTCTGAGAAAACGAGCACATTTCATAAGAAATTACTAGGAATAATTTTTGTGGAAAATTGAATTGTTTTGCACCCTGTTGAGTTTTTTTTCCGATAAATCATTTACTTTCCAAGATTACAGCAAAAATCTATTTATATATTTTTAAACAAAAAAAAAATATATGTTCCACCCCTGTAATTTTGGTAAACAATTTTTTTCGTGTTTATCATGGTTTCACATTAATCGAATCAGTCGGTAATAAACGAACGAAATGGACATGAACAGCGTGTGCTTGACTTTAACAGAATGCTGTTAACCTCTATTAACATTTAAATTTGAGTTGTATTATTTTGTAAAAAAACTTCAAGTTCGAAAGTTGAACTATAGTTATTTCAAGCTGATTATTTCATTTCGGTTTGAACTAATGGTATTGGTAATGGATACTTTACCCATTTTCTCTCTTTATAAATCCCAAAAAAGGCGGACGCGCTGGTATGAAACTTCATTCTATACTTTCAACTGCACACGATTGTTCAATGTGATAACCATACTCTCAAATACAATTTTTACAGCAAAAATCTATTTATATATTTTTAAACGAAAAAAAATATATGTTCCACCCCTGTAATTTTGGTAAACAATTTTTTTCGTGTTTATCATGGTTTCACATTAATCGAATCAGTCGGTAATAAACGAACGAAATGGACATGAACAGCGTGTGCTTGACTTTAACAGAATGCTGTTAACCTCTATTAACATTTAAATTTGAGTTGTATTATTTTGTAAAAAAACTTCAAGTTCGAAAGTTGAACTATAGTTATTTCAAGCTGATTATTTCATTTCGGTTTGAACTAATGGTATTGGTAATGGATACTTTACCCATTTACTCTCTTTATAAATCCCAAAAAAGGCGGACGCGCTGGTATGAAACTTCATTCTATACTTTCAACTGCACACGATTGTTCAATGTGATAACCATACTCTCAAATACAATTTTTAAATTCGTTCGTTTGAGAATTTGCTCCCACGAAATTGGTTGCGTTACCTGAATAAATACGAGAGAGCTCACCTCGTCTACCTATGAACTTTTTTAGAACTAACATAAACGCTTTACAAGTTAACTCAGACACCAATTCCAGATAAATGGCTCTGCTTGCGAAACAAATGAACAATGCTATATAACACTCATTGATTTTGCAACCTCTACTTATCACGAAAAAATGGCCTGCCTATTCTTCCCCACCCACTTTGAAAGGTAATGCAGTTTCAAATCGACTTAATGGTTATTTAACGAACAAGTGTATTAATAAGGGCGATTAACAATCGAGATAATTTAACGCGTGAGCGGAGCGAGCGCGTTAATGTTTGAGATTGTTAATCGCCATTTTAATTCACGAGTTTGTTACAAAACTTTTCCGTCGACAGTAGTTTTCGAAAATAGAATCTCACTTTCAATGTTTATTTATTTAACGTTACGATAAAAAACAATCACTATTTCCTATTTATATTAACTCTACTTAAAGATAGTTTAATTTTTCTCAGTGGTAGTTTTATTTTATTTTTTATTATTTATTTTCAAATTGAAATAAAAAAATAAAAAAATGACCCTTGGTGGGTTTTGAACTCTCGACCATAGTGTTGCAAGCCAGGTGAACTTTACCGTTACGCCACGGGACCATATATGGTTTTGAGTGACAACTGGTGTAATGAACATTTTCTGAAATTTTATTTGAAAATTGACAAATAAATAATGACAGATAGTACTAACCAATATAAAATGTATGAAAGCAATGTATGTTGGGTTGCATATAAACAAATCGTTGATTAATAGAAAATCATTCATTAACAGGGGTCATTAATCAACGATTTTGAGTGCGTTAAAATACATCATAAATGAACGGTCGACGGAAATGGTAGATTACCCATAATCGGTGTAACATTTTTGGGGTTGAACCTAAAGCACACTACACATTCTCATCATTAATTACTAAACTTGAAGTTGTTGAAGTAAAGTCATCGAAACCTTCGCGTAGTTCAGTTGTAGAACTATCTTTTTGCACCACACCATGGTGAGGCATATAATAAACTATTTTCGTGTCCACCGACTCAGATACCTTTCTCATGTTCCCCGATTTTTCGTAATCCCGCGTAAATTCAATATATTGTGTAGGTAAATTGACATTGCGCATTAACCTCTTCTCCAAATTATAAAATCTTCGTCTTGCTTATTCTTTCAAGTCACCCAATTTGTCGAGATAATCTTTAAAAATAATAGATGAATGCGAAGCGTCCGGAAAGATCACGTTTCATATTAATAATAAAGTTTTGTTCACATAACTTCACCTTCATTGAAATAGTAGCTAGACCTGAAAACTCTTCAGGTTTTCATAATATCGCTATTCCAGTCTGAGTTTTTCACTGTAATTTGTCTGAGTTTTCAGACAAATTTACAAATAACAGTGAACGTGATTCGATACCCTGATAGAACCTGACAAAATCCTTCCCAAAGTGGACTTTTGTAGTATCGGTTCATCAGCTCCTAATGGATTTTGACCTATATAAATTAGTTCCCTGAAAATATTTGCCCTTATCAACATATTAATAAAACTATAAGTATCGCGAAAGAAGGATCAGCTAAAAGTAGTTTTTTTCGAATACCCAAATTTTTTATATCAATGTGTATGTTTGGAAGCATATCAGTGATCTCTTCAGTGGTGTAGCATGTTGGATGTGTCCAAGATGCACTCTGTTACGCCTGGATATGTACTTCGAATTTGGAATTTTTTTAAGAAGGATAGTATTCAAACAAACTCCTGCCATTGTAGCTTTAGCTGATTTCAACTTCAATCGACGACACAGTTCAGCAGTAATGAAACTATACTGTGAAGCAGAGTTCAAAAAACTGTATTTCATTTTCAGCAATAACTTGGATTACAACTGTGGCTAAGACAATATGTTCTGAACAAGAATCATGAGTTGCTAGAGATGCATTTGGACATTCAGAAACTCGTTAATTTTTATGCATTTTTTCAGTTTTGTCTGAAGAGTATTATGCCGCCCGTTACATTTTCTACAATTACTGAGTCTACACCCTGTATTACGATGACGAACTCTCAAACAATTGAAACAAAGATTCAAACGTTTTGCGTGTTTTTTTCGGTCCCCTACAGAATCGTTAAAAAATTCTAAATAATTCCTACTGAAACGATCGGATTTCTTGCAATAAATTCAAAGCATATGGCTTGTATAAATCGATGGATTCGTATTCACGGGATTATTATCAGATATGAACAACTTCGTATTCGATTTGGAATTATCCTCATGAATCAATAGGCGAATATCAATAATTGTGTTCAATCTCTAAAGTTTCCATAAGACTTGGCTTTCAGAAACGTTTTCAAATGATCCATGATATGAATTTCTTTATCAATTCTTCCTCTTCTTATTATCTTACTAGTTGCATTCAATTTGGGAGTTATTATGTTTTTAACTAATTTAAAGGTATCCTATGTATCTGTTATTGGTTGATTCAAATGTTTCAAAAGATCTCGAAATATTTGCATAGAGAATCAATTATTTCATATTCTTTTCGAGGATTCTTCCAAATTGAACAGTGCCTCAAGGTGATAATGATAATTTTGCGCAGAAAACACAAGAGATGCAATAACTTACGCCGCACCACCTACTAGTAATTCCTTCAAATAATGGAACTTTTGAATATTATCTAAAGTATTATGTGTATGGATTAATGTGTTGAAAGTTTCAAGGAACTCTACTTAAGACTCATAATTGCCACAAAATTTTGAAAGGACAGGGCACAAAACCCTATATATAAAAATGGCTTTCAGCAAAATTTGATATTTGTTTGATATTTTGTTTGGTCCAAGATCCTAGTCAATTTTGACAAGTTATAAGAAGATCGTATGATTAGGAGAGCCGCTAGAGGGTGCCAAAGTTGAATAATTCAAAATGCCTTGTTATAGTATTTTTCGAGAACAATCATTATTTATTTGACTGTGATACGATACGATAAAACATATCATCAAATCAAAAGTTAGTAATATGTATTAGGGCCAGTTGTACAAGACAAGTTCAACAATGGTTTAAGTGAACCGGGTTCAGTTGCTAGGGGTTAGCCAATGAAATTTCTAGTTCGTTAGCAACTGAACTCGGTTCACTTGAACTGTTATTGAACTTGTCTTGTACAACTGGCCCTAAGTGTACATGGAATACTAAAACTCAATAGGTTGGGTAATTACAAGTAGTAAAGGAGATGGAATAAGAAATAAAATAGAAACCAACTTGAAAACCTATGCTTCTCAGTTGATTAAATGAGTCTTCCACTTAAACTATTAGGGTCATCAACTCTTGCCTATTTGCAGAATTAAATAGGGAATGCAATAAATACGTTGGTGGACAATTTATAGGAACGCTCTTTACACCTGCAATATACCGCATACCAAAAAAATGGAAGTGCTGTATGAACTATGTATCCACCGTCCTAGCACCAAATTGACACGGGCAGTAATATACACTTTCATATTCACTCTCGTTATTGAACTGAATGAGAAGGTAATGTTTCACTGCGATTCTGTATCTGCAAAAAAAATCTTGATTGATAATATGTACGCTCCTGTTCTGATTGTTTTCTAGGTTTTGCCATACATGCTCTTCTTTGGTTAAAATCTCCAAACGTTTCAAATGCAACTGCCGCAGTTCTTTGGTTAAAATCTCCAAACGTTTCAAATGCAACTGCCGCAGTTGCAGTGAAACATTACCTCCTAATTCAATTCAATAACGGGAATGAATATGAAAGTGGACATTACTGCTATGTTAATTTGGTGCAGGACGGTGAATACATAGCTCATACAGCAATTGCTTTATGATATATGGTATATTGCAAAATATGAAGAGCGTACCAATAAATTGTCCACCAACGTATTCATTGCCTTCCATATTTGATTGTGCAAATAGACAAGAGTCGATGCCCATATAGTTTAAGTGGGAGACTTATTTAATCATCCGGAGAGAAGCACAGGTTGTCAAGTTGGGTTTTCTATTTTCAAATGTATTCGAACAGAGTGCAGAAGTATATGAAGATAATTCGTTTTATTCGCCATCAATCAGTCTCAACCTTTATGGTGATTCTCACCTTCACCTATTACCATTGAAAACTTCGTCTCAAGTATGTTTGTTCATTATTCATTTCCATTCACCATATAATTTGACAATGATGATGTAAATTAAGGATAGGCGAGGACTTTAATTATTTGACCTCGAACTTCACGAGAAAAGTAAATAAATAATCACTTACTACTTATAGTCGATATGAACAAATGTTGTTTCATCGATGAACAAGTTTGTTATTTGAAATCCTGCTCTTGCTGCAATTTTAAAGCATAAGTTAGGCTATACTTAGGCTCGTATCACCTCGGCGTTTCATCAACCCATTAAAGCCCATGGAGTCGGTAATGACCATCCCATGTTATCAATTTATATTTGTGTTACAAGTTACACAACTGCAAGTGCATATTCATCTAGATTCACTTTGCTCAATATTTTGATTGTGTCGAATGAAGAATTGAACAAAGGAAAATTTCACGTGAATTTAATATAAAGTTTTTGTTGTCACTCAATATATCCTTGGTGTATGAGGGGTTCACAGAAAAATGCCGACTATTAGATAAAAGAGATTTGGGATAGCAAGAACAATGACGATAAAAGTAGTTCTATAAAATTGCCGACGTTTCGACGTGTATTTGACGTCTTTTTCAGTGCTGCAAGGTCTGCACAGCATCAGTTCCATACATATATTTTCTGTAAATCTAAACACTTTTTATGGGGTACGCCGAATAATAGAATATATCGAAACGAAATTGAAAACATAGAAAATCATAAACGATTTCGCAACACCACGCGAATTGATATTTTTAGAGCAAACTAGTCAGATGTTGTCCTGTCTATTTATGCCTATGTTTTTGTTTCGCCGACTAACCCTCCTACCCTCTTATATTAATGTTATTGTCAAGCTTATTTTATGGCGAAGTCGCAGGAAGCATCTGCTACATTCAACTTATAAATAAAAAAATTTACCACAAAAACGTTTTATAGTGGACCAAATTGTGAATCTAAACCATTATCGAACACACACAATAAATTTCATCAAAATCGGTTCAGCCGTTAAGAAGGAGTTCAGTGACAAACACGCGCAGAGAAAAATTATATATACATAAAACATATACAAAATCTAATTATTTTTCGATGAATGATTTCAAAATTTTTTGTTGATTTTTATTCGCAATTTTGCCCCAATTTCAACCATTTTTTATAATTCTATAACTGTGTTGTCACTATGTTTAACAAGAACATGTCAACCAACCTCAAAATTGATTTTCCTGGAGATGTATATGAGTAATATACGAAAGCTTGAAATATCTCTATAGAGTATACTTTTGACCTGCTGCAATCCCCAATATTAACTAGTTTTATTCTTAACTAGTCAGCAAAGAGACTACCTACTTATATATATATACATGAGTTTTTAATATTTGGGATATGCAGCAGGCCAATATGAGTACTCTAATGCACTTGTTCCAAGCTTTCAATAACTTTTTATTATCATCTTCAGGGAAGCTACAATGTGGAAAGACATTCATGAGATTTCAACAATGAAAAACAAGGAATAAACTTGCAGTGCTGTGAGGTTATGTGGGGTATATGTTAGAAATAATCATGATATATGGACAGAACTGGGAGTAAAACTTCATTTAAACAACAAGAGTTCACTTAGATGCAAACACATTACTGATCTTAGTGAACTCTTGTTGTTTAAATGAAGTTTTTCTCCCAGTTCTGTCCATATATCATGATTATTTCTAACATATACGCCACATAACCTCACAGCACTGTAAGTTTATTCCTTGTTTTTCATTGTTGAAATCTCATGAATGTCTTTCCACATTGTAGCTTGCCTGAAGATGATAATAAAAAGTTATTGAAAGCTTGGAACAAGTGCATTAGAGTACTCTTATTGGCCTGCTGCATATCCCAAATATTAAAAACTCATTTCCTAATATATATATATATATATATATATATATATAAGATAATAACTTAGAAAAACTACTGCGTAAATGTCTGGAACAGCAAGGACGTCGATTGGAGAATTTATTCTGGTTGATATGATTATTTATTATAATGAGTGATATTACTTATAATGACGAGATTTCAATGCATAGACTAGAATTTGAATAGCCCTGTCTGTATGACAGTACGTAGATTATCGCGTACAAATGTAATCAATAAATGTCTATTCCGATAAAAATTCTATTACAAAAATAAATCCTTGACTTCCTTCCCGCGAGTTAATATAAATATTTAATTGTCCAACAATAACACTCAGTAGTCGATGTTGATGAGATACAATACTAATTTACTCAATTACGTTTAATGACATTATACTGATAATCCATAACAATAGTATAGTTCAACTCGTTATTGTTTGTTTACATCTTGTGAATGATTTCAGTTCTACGATATAGCTTGACATAAATGTTTTGAATTACAGGAAGGTCACTTTGGGCCAGAATAAAGGCCGCTATGCACTTTGTTCTTATCTAATCATTCCTGGAACATTGGTAGTTTTACAAAATCATATTGGTCCTCCAAATGATAACACCCAGAACAAGATCTCAGCAACTTATAAGAGAATTACAATTTGAATATTCCAACTAACTGTTATAATATACCAACTACCGAAAGGAATTCAGTCTTTATCATACTGAGGTCCAAGCCATAGCCAGGACGGAGTAATTAATGACCTTCATGGGAAATGCTTCTCGACATTGCCATGTATAAAAGGGCAGAATTTTGAAAGTTCAAGCAGTTCAAGCATTACTTTCACTTATGTTGATCAAGTTGAGTCTGTAAAACTGGAAAAGTGTTTCCTATTTCTTTAAACAGTTCTTGGGATTTCTTCAGAGCATCGACAAAAAGAAGAAAAACGAAAAACTTGAAAGAAAATATAAAAAAGAACTATCCCGAATTGAAATGACAAAATCTTACAGCAATGTGCGAAACTCGTTGGGTTGAGAATCATGATGGTTTAATTGGATTCAAGGAAATTTTCTATGATTACTAGTGAATTTGTAGTGATTCTTTGTTGCTTGGCTATGTTGTTTTTATTCACACTTCCACTTTGTAAAATACTCCAGTCACCTCTCTGTGATTTGGTAGCCGCTTTGCAACATGTTGATTTGATCATATAGATAATATCAATGATATTCGAAGAAATGTCAAATCAAAATTCGACAACATTTATAAGAGTATTCTTGATTTGCTCAAATCGATGAATGAAGAAATAAAAATTCCACGAAGAGTGTCGCGACAGTGTCACACGGCAAACTGGAACCGAAGATCCAGAAGAGTACGTTAGAAAAAGTATTATGATTCCACTTTTAGATGATTTTTTGATCAACTACACTCAAGATTCCAGAAGCATACATATTCTTTATCATCTTTATATATTTTGATTCCATCAGTTTGTTGTGAAAAACAGCCTAGTTTTGAAGAAGACGAGTTCATATTGCACAAAAAGTTTTTGGAATGGGACTCATCGAGAGGTGAATTAGACCTATGGAAATTGAAATGGGTAAAATAACCCTTTTATCTCGACCAACATGTTCTATCGAAACACTCGGAGGATATAACCAAGAGTTGTTTCTGAATATTTATAAACTTTTGAAAGTTTTGGCAACATTACCCGTTACAACATGTACTCCTGAGAGGTCATTTTACTCGCTGAAACGCCTCAAATCTAATTGAGGAATTCTACACTTCACGAGAGACTGATTGGATTGGCGTTAATGTCAATTCACCGAGACGTAAACATTGACAACGAGATCACTGATTTTTTGCAGCAAAAATCTAGAAGGCTCAATATTATTCCGTAATGTGGATCTGATATATTTTGTTTTGTTGTAGAATAAATATTACTGCAAGCAATGTCAAATATTATTTTATGAGTAAATCTGCAACTTGTACTTGTAACTTGGTTAATACGGAATATCCAATGTGATGATTGTTTTAGTATAACAGCAAAGTCATTCATCTTGAATACTGTAGCACTATATGGAATCCTGCGTATGATAAATACATTAAACGTATCGAATTTGTTCAGAAAAAGCTTGTTAATGTTCTCAATTACAGGTTTCATCGGTACAGACATTACTTTTCATACCAAAGTAATTTGATTTTTTATAGGCTAGAGAATCTCACCATGAGACGTGATTTTATTGACATTTATCTTGTGTTCAAAATTTTTAATGATCTTTTAGACTGTCCACACTTAACTGATCGCTTCTATCTTAGATGTAACCCCTATAATACTCGTGTTAAACAAACCTTCCATATTCCTTACTACACAAATAATTACTCAGGCAATGCACCCATCACACGCTGTATTTTAACATTCAATACCATGGTAAGTGACTCCTCCATTGATATATTTCGAGCCTCAAAATTAATTAAGAAAAAATTGAAGGAACTTCTCGTTTCGATGTATGTTGCTCTTCCCTGACGAATGTGATGAATTTATCAAGTTCGCATATGTTCGTATTTATATCAGTGAATAGTTCACGAATTAATATTTTGTCGGCATGTGTATTTTTATTATAATGTTTTACTTAATTTTTCTCTTTCCTAGTTTTGCACAATTATTATAAATACTGTATACTTACATATAACTTACAAAATGTTCATTCATAATAGTTATTTACCTTTTGTTTATTCTTAGGATTCTAGATTTAGGTACGCATATGTATTATTTTTGTAATATGTGCCTCCTTGTCATTGGGCTTGCGCCTGTTAGGGGGCCTGCACATAAATAAATAAATAAATAAAAATAAATAAATCTCAAGCTTAAGTCATTGCTACGGCCTTGCTACGGCCTTGCTCAGATTCTATTTCGATATTGTTAATTATTGTACCTGTGTATTTTTTGCCAGTTCGGAAAATTGCATTCATTCATTGTCCGAAATTTTTTTGCAATCCGAAATATGTTTCAAAGTGGCCGAGCAAATGTAATTGTTTTTTACTGAAGTTGAAACACCCCGTATAAGTTAATTTATTTCAGTATTTTCTTTATATTACAGGTATTTCAATTAGGGTAATATTACGTTGACATGAAGCAGAAGTATATTGGTATGGGTATTCGACGTCGGTCCGTATTCGACGATTCGAGAGTTTTCGCAGTATTTTTCGAGCAGGGGTTTCTTGCCCGCCAACGACATATTTTATCACCGTAATTTTCCACGTCAGAAAATTTTTCGAATTCCTGCGCGTTCTCATCTCGCCTTTAAGAGGGCAGAGGGTCAACACTTTTTTAAATTAAATTATTCGACGGTCCGATATTTTTTCGACAATCGCAGATATCACATACATAAAGTACACTCGATACTTCACTGATCATATATTATTACATTACATTACATCAAGGATAGAAATGATGTAAATATTTCTTCTGCGGCAACACTTTAAAAGATATTTTTTGACATAAACCTGTATGGGCATTATGTCAAAAAATAACTTTCAAAGTGTTACCGCTGAAGAAATATTTCCACCATTTCCATCCATGATATGTATAATTGCTTCTGAAGACCCTGCTTTCCAATTCTTCCAATCTCCCAGATGAGCTTAGCAAAGCGAAATAGATTTTCGTCGACAAAAATGTGTATTAGGGATTAAATGCTAGAAAAGCTAACCTTGCTTCAATGAAATGAACGATTTCTGTGAGTGATATTTTTGAATAACATCTCCCTATCTAATTTATCTATTTGATAAATTTTCAATGAAAACTAGAAATAATTTAAAAAATCAACTATCTGAATGAAAATGCGAATTTTCACTTTCAGATTTTTTCTTTTCAGTTAGAGTCTTTTCACAATATCTATCAGATGTAGTTCAATGTCCAGCGTGACTTTAGCCGGTGAAGTAGTTGTTTTCTGATATTACAAAAAAATCACATTTTTCATTTTTCAATTTTCATGGAGAATGTTACCCTTTTCATTTTGATGATATATCAAATCGGAAACATACGAATAAGCGAGCGTTTTCTTGATTTTGTCGCTCTAAAGCAACAATGCTGTCAATGACATTCCTCAGAAAATATCAACTTTGCGTTGAAATTTGAACGCGCCAGAGGCTACTTTGATATGTAGTTGTCCAGAAAATTATTTTACGGTGTGCCATAGACTCAACACTTTAGTGTTAAATCGTGGTTTTGCAAGAATATCGTTACGTTAGACCTTAGGATACATGAAATGAAACATATAGTATAGTATCAAAAAAATATATATTGGGCTGACAAGACAATAAATATGTTTTATGAAAATACATACAATTTCAAAAAGATAAATATAACACATCATTTTGTCAATAATTTCAATTTACTACACAGCCAATTGATTACTGAACAAATTTCAATTACAAAAAGCGACAGACACTGTTGGTAAGAAATTTACATCTAGGAGATTCTCAGTAAATTAAAATTAAAATATTTTTTAATATATGAATGATAAACTCTACATACAAAATAATCTCGAATATATAAAATAATCATGAGCAGATATAATCCTTATTCTAGTTAAATCTATCTGAAATGTTTTGTCAGTATAAACTACTAACAAGGAAATAATAATTATTATTTTTCAATTAATTAATTTAGAGAGCAAATAAGAAAATGAAGGAAATTTTTAAAGATTGAATAATCAATTTTATGTATGAGATCCCATTATGAAGAGCTGTTAATGAGATTTTTTGCATTGAAAAATACTAAGCGTATAAAATGAAATATTTAAAATGTACATATATGACAGAATTTACAAATTATTTCTTTTTGTGAATTTCATAATTTTTTGGCTCCTTGGAAACAGTACATTACATCACTTTTCAAACAATTCAGTAGCTTGATATGATTTTATATGCAGTTCTTTGGAAGATAACGAAATTAAAGGCAACATCAAGTATTTTCCAGAAAAGTCAGACAATGCATTGACAATATCATCCAAGAATCTGTGAAATCACCAAATATTTGGTATTTGTACATATTGAAATGATATGATGACAAGTTTTCACCTCAAAAATAATGAATAATAGGATGCTTAGTCAGGATATCTCATGAACAACTCTCTAATATTTATTTTATAAACATCAAGCTCTTCATTAAAAATCTATATATCTTTAGATAACAGGTAAAAATTACATATTTTCATTGCAGCTAATTTTTACAAAAACTTTTAAGGAACTCCAATTTTCTTTTTCCATACCGTTATTAAACAAATTTCTCAAAAAGAATTGATGGAACTAAACCAAATCAACATAAAATAATAATGACAAGAATGCTGGTACGGGTGTGGACGAATAACAGAAACCACTATCATTCTGTTGCCCACGTTTCGACTCTTACAAAGTCATCTTCAAGGCAATTAACATAAGATTGCATTGTCAATAAAAATTCTAAATAAGGTAATTTGCACGTATAATAATTCATCTTATATAAGTAGAGTGTTTACTTTTTCAGGACTGATCTTTTAAACTGTAGGTGCCAAACGTTTCAAAAGAACACTCCTCGAGAAGCAGGATAAACAATTCATTTATATTGCTATGAATTCTAAGAAAACAAAAGGACCACATTCTATGTAGCCTTATTAAGACCCTTTTATCAACAAAACAACATTATTTTTACTCCCCTGAAGAAGACTATATAGAAGTCAAAACGTCTGCAACAGATCAATACTGGTTTCATTTCGTTGAACCGACTTTAACCAACCATCGTGTTTTAGTTTTTTTTGAATATTTATGTTGGTAACTCTGAAAAATTCACGATAAGAACATTACAACCTAGTAGACATCTATTTTTTTACTCTGTTGGCTGTTGGTAGTCTAGCATTTTCAGAGCTAAGCGAGTTTGACACATTACTGATTAAAACACTAACATGAAAATCAGATGAAATCTCACAAATTGTGATTTTCCAAAAGTAATTGGAGATTCGATTTTATGAAACATAAAATATATTCTGTGCCAAACTAAAATTAACAGAAGAAGATTCAAATTTATTAGTTGAGAGAATATAGTATGGGATAGATCAAACAGGGTGTTTGTACAGGCTGTTGCAGAATAAGAGGGACAAACCCCAATGGTAGAATCATCACTTTCTTCGCCCCTCTCAAACTACCTATAATAATATATAATATACTTTGTCTTCTTTTCTCAATTTTCTAAATTTTCTCTAGAAAAAAGGGCTAGGTCTCATAACTGAAAATTACGACGGTTTTTAAGATATTTTGTTCTAGAATAAGCGCATGCATAAGTGATATTCCTTATTGAGTATTTTGTTAGAAGTTGTTATGTCCTTTGTTTTGAAATCAGGTATTTTGGTAAAATTTTAAATTAATTATGTTCACACTCCCACTATTGCTAATCAGAAAACGTGTATTAAAACTAAGTGAAATACATTCCAAATGTTATCAAAACATACCAATTTCTACAAGAAACTATTTATAAAAAAAATCATATTTTTCAATTTTAATGGAGAATGTTTTCCTTTTCAACATTTATAACAAATAAACACTTTAAAACGTATTTATTCAACTTCAAATATCTTGAATACCGTTCCTATCACTTTTTTTAGAAGAAATTCAGAATTAAAAAAACTCAGAACACACAACAATGACCTGATATGAGTTTTGGAACATATGAAAATCACAATACACTGGTTATCATGGTACACAAAGAATAAAACATACTGTTCCTGCAAAAACATGCAAAAAAATGCTATAAATAATATGACAATAAAAAATAGTACTGATTTTCTGCTTGGCTGTAAAGCAACTCTGTACCAATATTGAAAATTGTCGCCTTTGGGCCTGAGAGGCCTACGTGTTTTAACTTTATTTTCTCCTTCAACAGACAGAACAGTTTGCAAATTTCATCTTAGATGTGACCCTCAGCACCACAGTCAATGTGGATGTAGACATAAAAAAAATCTTGAATCTTTGCCACAGTAGAACACATTTCTCAGTAAACAGCATAGTACAATCCAAGAAAAAGTCATTTGTGAAAGTAAATCTGCTGATATATTGAGGAACTAAATAAAAAATAATAAAAATGAGGGAATACAGTCGTGAAATTGTGCAAAAATATTTTTAATTTGAAACAAGAGACACAAGAAAATGTTTAAAAAAAAAATTGTACACATTCAGTAAAAACGAATTTAAACAAGGCAAAGACACTAAGAGAGGAGAATTGTTTAGCTTCAGTATGAATAATGAAAATAAATAAAACAAAAAAATCGATTATGGATGATTATGATAATAAAATTCAAATATATAGACTTCTTATTACAACAACGTCAACCCAACAGAACTGGGTATCTCTCAAACCATATGTAGGCAAAGAAAAATAGAACAAGTAGTACCAAAAAGCCATAAAACTGAAAAAAAAATTGAAATTAAAACCAGACATATATATATATATAGGAGTGGATGAAATATGTATCCATATAATACATGTTGAGATGATGATGACTTCACTTTTGATGTAACATCGAACATGATAATGACGTATCCTTAAAGAGTATTATGTTTATATTTCTATCTATTACTTATAACAAAAAAAATATTCATCTTATATATTACGCATTGAAAAATGAAATTGCTGTTATAATGCAACAACTATTACTTTGATGCCATGAAATATCACAAAATTTGCTAAAGGATATAAATTCAAGAAAAAATTATGAAAACAAAAAATTTTCAAAGAGTTTCAAGTTTATAAATTATTTTCTAATTCAATAAATATTCAAAAAATCACAAGGATACTTAAAAATTAACGATTATAATGTCATGTCATAAAATGTGAAATACTCTGATTTTAATGAGAGGATGACAAAAAATGGATTGTCTGTCCCTTTCACTTCTAGTGCATCAGTTCTTTATCTGCAGATCTTCTAAGATGAAATTTTAACAAACGGTTAATAGACCAAAAACTTCAAGGATAGTGTGGGTGTAAAATTATTGGCAAAGCATAAAATTACCAAAACAAAACAATCTTCACACTACTATATGAGTCCACTACTTCCAAAAGAATGCGTTTGACAAAAAAACAAAAATGAGTTAAATCACGGATGATATCGATTCCACAAGGCGCGTTTCGTGGTGTAACTATGTCAGAGTCAAAAAAATTCCTTGTAATAGATAACTTCATATAAATATTTGGGTCAGTTTGTAATGAAATTTTTGTCTCAAAAGCCGGTGTTTGCAATCAGCCAATAAAAATGAACCAATGGTGGTCACGTGCGCCAATGATCCTTGAGAAGTCCGAAGTCAGAGTATGATTTGATTTAAAATATTATTTTTCTAATATATATACATATATATACTTTGTTGAATAAAAAATAGTGTTTATAATTTCTTAGTAAAATTATGGGCTACGAAAATTTTCTGTATCGATTATCAAAAAGTTGCCAGTATCAAAACGATGTAAATGCTTGATGTCAGTGTCAAAACGATACGTTTTGAATCGATTTTTCTTTATAACGTCAAAAGTTGGTAACCATGAGCATAGAACGCTGTAAATATCTATTTATGGCAACTAGCTCCATCGTTTGGGACATACATGCATTAATTTGACCATACGATTTTTCGTGTTTATCTCCGAACGGCGATCATGCAAAGGCATTCTTTTGGAAATAGTATACTAATATAGCAATTCAAAATCAGTTCATTTGTATGTAGACTCTTTCATAATATCCTTATTTTTAATAAATTTCAATATCTACTTCACTATTATATTCCTCATATTCTCTGCAACTTATCAAAAATATCATACAGCCCTTGAATAACAATCAGTTCGGGTCTTATGTTATGATGTGATATTTACAAAAATTGATAAACTCCATGTACTATCTCATCGTTTCCGGTAGAGAGTAAAAACATTTATCGACAATTTGATTAAAAGTTCGTTTTCCTATTGTGGTACTAACTAACTGTATACTTTTGAATAACTGATCCGAAGAAATGTCATCGGGCAGGTGAGTTAGGAACTGAGCTCCATGCAAAAAGTCCATTTCCATCAAGTCATCTTGGTGCAAATGTAGAATACCTAGAACATACAAATAGTGGCGTCCAAAAGTGCTTTTATGTGCAGTGATAAAATTTGATTGTTCTGGAGCTTACAGAATTTTTTGGATATCCCAATTATATGTACTATATGCGCAACCACAAATGATAGTAATAGCCATCATCTACCACACAGGCTATGTCTTTGGGTTCATATAACTGTTTACAAGAAATTTCAACTAAAACTTCTTGAATGAACAATTGAACTTTTCCGAGTGGAATTTGGACACCAATAAATTGACTTGATATTCTAATACGATATATAATCTAAGAACATAAGTATATTTGATATCACTTTTGAAATTTTATGACACTTGCGAAAATCAACTTCCTTGGTATCTCAAATTAGACATTGCCTATAAAGAATTCAGAAATTGCATAATGGAATATGACAAATCAGTTAACTGGATCCTTATGATGCAAAATGAATGTGGAAAACTTTGTTAAACCTTCACATAACTTGATACCAAACGAAATTTTTTCATGACCAACATTCGCTCAATAATCAAAAATGAAAAAGGTATCTTTACACTGAGACATAGCTGAGCAGTTCGTTGTAGGTTTTTATTTTTCAAGATTAGGCAACTGAAAATACAACCTTTTGATCTCTTGTATCTTCTTCGTTTTAGATAAAAACACAAAAATTCACTTCAACTCATTTTAAAAACTACGAAAGCGTAGGAGGGCCACAAGAGTTTTTTTTTTATCATTTCAAAAAGTAGAAATTTTGACTTTTTGTTCGAAATTTTGACTTTTTGTTTGAAGTTTTGACTTTTTTCTCGAAATTTCGACTTTAAAGTCGAAATGATGAATGAAAAAAAAACTCTTGTGGCCCTCCTGCGCTTTCATAGTTTTTAGAATGAGTTAAAGTGAATTTTTTTCTCGAAAACGAAGCCATCATCAAAAAGTTGTATTTTCAGTTGCCTAATCTTGAAAAATAAAAACCTAAAATGAAAAAGTCGTACTTTTTTACAATATTGTTGGTTATGGTGCTTACTTAGACGCCACTGGAATGATGAAAAAAACTCTTGTGGCCCTCCTGCGGTTTCGTAGATTTTAGAATGAGTTGAAGTGATTTTTTTGTTTTTTCTCGAAAACGAAGCTAGATATGACGAAAATACAAGGGATCAAAAAGTTCTATATTCAGTTGCCTAATTTTAAATACTTTTTGCAAGTGTAGGAAGGCGCCGCCCCTGGATGAACACACATAAAAACGCAGGGTCAGTGTTTCTTCGTTTCTCCTTAATCAAACGAGGAACTGAACTGAAGCCAAGGATGCTAAATAAAGAATTTTTGTAGAACACAACAGATCACAACTATAAAATTTGAAGCACGTAATATTGGTGTTGAACGAACTTTCCGTACACACATACACAGTGTTCTTTTGAGGCCTTTTGAACGATCGATTACCGAAATTACGTCGAAATAAATAAAAAGTTGTTATTTAATCGCATGGAACCACAGACATTGACAATCGAGATGTAGCATCTATGCTGGGACACAAAATATAGGTTGTTCATTCAGTGGTGCGTCCCCGAAGTTTGCGAACAAAGAAATATATGAATCTTCACGCATTGTTCTGAAATTTCATAGGTGCGTTTCTACATTTTATTTTCGGTAATTGATCATAGTTTACCCTTATATACCTATCACATCTGCGCTGATGTCAGTTTGATGACTATTTCGATGTGATAAAGACTGAAAGACAAAAGGTGTTTTTCAACCTCCTTTGCTCATATATCCGTTCATACACCTGGTAAACCGTTGAGAGTTTACGCATATATAAGATGCAAGTAAACATCTCATAAAAGCATTCAAATAAGTTATCTATCCTTCTGTATTGTGCAAATAGGAAATTATGGGTGTCATTCAATATCTGCCAGTCCCAAACAGTTTGTGTGGGAAGTAATTCATAATGCCAGTTAAACCGAACCTGGACAGAAATTTCTTTATTTTAAATGAAACACCCTGTACTTTACTACCGTTTTCGCGATGACCTTCAAAGTGAGATTATTAATTTAATGAAAGTTCTACTAGGTTCATTCATTCGCATCGAGGTGTAGCATAATTTGGTGTAATTTACACCACATTTTAAATTGAGTGTAAATTACACCAGGTGTAGGAAAGTGCTACACTTCAATGCAAACGAATGAACCTTATGTCTGGTCAAGAATCTCTTACAAATCAGGTTTTTGAAAACCTTGGAAGTTATTTTTTCAAATAGAATGACCTGTATATTATTGAATAACTGAATGCACAATTGAATTATGTGCCAACTGGTACAGGCTTTTACAGGTTTTTCGAACCAGATCTAAAATAACTGCCTGTCCTAAATGCTTACAAAATGCGTTCACTTACCCAAAGCAGTTCGAAAAATAAACTCGCATCCATCCCTGAGAAATACATCCCAAACTCGGCAAGCAATATCCAACGGCATGGCTTTGGCAAAGATCGTGTAAATCCAATCCAACAAATAAAGATCCGGAGTGAGCCCAGACCTTTCAAAATGTGAGTATAATTTTGGAAGATTGTTACAAAAAATCTGATTATACGCGTTATAATAAGCCTGCATTTGTTCTTGATTCAGAGTGAACGCAGACAAGTGTAACGGCTGGTTGAGTAAATTAGCGAAACAAATGAAAGCGTCGAACGCCTCCATGTTCAATATCAAAATAGCAGCTATGTAGGACATTCCTTGAACGTAGCCAACGTCCGGACGATAGCACACATAAGCCGCGAGTAGGGAATGTAGAGTTTCTGAGTACGGGCCACCCTCTTGAAAAATACACAGGTGGGGAAACGTTCTCGAAATATCCAACTGAATCACATCCATACTGCTTTCCTGGTCGATTTCGGTGTTACACTGGGGTGGTTCCGGGCTATTCAGTCTATTTTGAGCACGGCAAAGGCAAATTTCGTAGAGCTGTTGGGTGAGATTCAAATCGTTACCTATTGCTAACTTCCATACTTTTCCACGAACACTGGACGGAAGGCCTTGCCACCACAAATCTACGGTTTTTTTGTTTGAGTGCCTGAAATCACACAAAAATTATCAAGAAGAAATCAATATCAGAAAAAAAACTTTTGCAAATACACAATACAATACAAATTTATAATTTATCATTACATACAAAAGCTTATATTCTCAGTTTCAAAATAGTTTCATGTTCATAGTCATAGTCATAGTGGTGATGTTCAATCTTATCTGAGCTAATAGGTAGAGAGGAGAGACTATCACCATTGTAGTTTTTAATTAAAACCTTAATCAATAAATTATGACATTATCGTTTAATTGAAATGAAGCTCTGTCTATAAGATTTTATAACTTGTGACATAACTTCTTACTTAATTGTTGAAGGCATGCAACGAGTATCTATGAACAACAGAAACATCAACCCTGGAAAGTATACAATAGTCATACAAACACAAAACCCTCTCAGTACTTCAAATAATTTTTTATACCAAATTACAAAAGTAGGAACTATTTCTGACGAGCCGATTTTCAGACATATCTGGCTTAATCAACTGAATATTGGGTACTTGGGTTATAATTAATATCTTGAGATTATTATCTCACATAATCAAGAATCACGTAGAAGCCATTTCAGATCTATGGAATAGACATGAATATCAATTTCTAACAAAAATTCTTCATTGAGATGAGACAAGTTTCCAGAGTTCTCTACTATTTACTATAAGGGTGAAGGGCGAGAAAAAAATATATTCCCTTCCATTATTTGAGATGATCATCCATAAGACAAAAGTTTATCAACATTTTGAAAACTGTTTTTAAAATGGAACATCTGGCAATACCCAAAAAAGTCCCTCTTACTTTAGTTGGCTTTAATTAATTGAATGTTTCACATATATGTGGGGTTTTCAAAATGAAAATATTGCTGTATAGAAGATCTAGCTTCTTTGAAAACTATGCATTAATTTCATTGTAATAATAGATTATTGGATAATGTACATTTCAATGGCAGGGATGGACGAAATTGCTCCCAGATAGCGGTGCTGATGTAGTTGGAGTAATTCGTTTTTGACAGCCTGTGCTTTTTATATGACGGTTATTGTGTTTTGTACTATCTTGTTATTAAAAAAAAAGACATAAGAAAGGTAAGCTTGTTCATAATTTCAACTTCATCTTGTTTGCAGTCAATAACAATGATTCTGTTAGCTGTATGTATTTTTTAACGTATGTTATAATGTATATTCTGTAAAAATTATATAAACGTGAAACCAGATATGATATATGTATGAAAATTAACCCAAAGCTTACAGAATTGCCACGAATGCATGATAAATTGCAATTTTCAGATTGGAATAACCATGTTTATTTAGACTGCTACAACAGATTGCACTATAAGATTACTGCAATAAAAATAGATACTCACTTTGCTATTGTCAAATAATACTTTCGATTTACAAGGACAGACACCTTAGGCATGATATAGTCTCACTGAACGTATAATTGCGATAATTAACACATCTATGAGCAAATAGATAATATTTGAATAAAAATAAACTGATATTTACAGTTGGAATTACTCCAGCCTGACCATCGCCACCTACTTCAAGCTTTCCAGACTGCCTGCCATTAAAATGTTCTCTCAAGTAATCTTGTCTATTACTTACTATAGTTGCCCAATAGATCAATGCATGAAATTACTTTGCATGAAAACATAGGATTATAACAGCAGACATACAATAAATTTTAAATAACTATAGCAAATTCTGACATTTCTGAATAAGATATTACAACCACATACCCCTAGCACGATTCTCAATCTGTAAAAAGGTGGTTAATAAAAATACTCTACCATTTAAAGCTATATACTGCAAACAATTGATTTATTGTTAATTTTGAATCAAATATCAGATCAACTCGGTTTATAATTTTATTCTTGGTTGTAGCAATAATAATAAAATAACTTCATTTCATAAACTGTTCATTTTTAATAATGTGACTTCGAGAGACTTGTACAAGCTAGGAAAGACGTAGCCCTTACTTTTAAACTTGTTATGGTCATGCACAGTGAAGGATTTATACGCAGGAGGCTAATTCTTGAGATGCCTGATCAATGAAAATTCTTCAACTTCCTTTCCTCATTTTTAACTTGGAAAACTGCTAGCGAAGAGAGAGCCACAATGTTTTTTTACCATTTCAACCTTATAGTTGAAATTTTGAAATGAAACATCAAAATTTTTACGTCAAAGTCGAAATTTCGAGAAAAAAGTCAAAATTTCGAAATAATAATTATATTTGAATTTTTCGTAAGTATTCGGTTTTGCCTGACTGACATAGTGAAATGGTATAATAGTAAACTCTGTTATAAATACTACTGTGAATGAACCCAGAGACTGGTATCATTTGCTGTTAAGAATGACTGTAAACTAGCAATAGTCGTTAATGACCTTATTTTTAAATTTTTTTTCTTTCTTTTCTTTATGCCGCTTTTATGAATATCCTCATAAGACTGTAAATCAATAAGGGACTTTATTATATTACTGTCAGTCACCAAAACTGTATAATTACAAAAGTTTTTGATCCATCGACTTCTATTCGAAATTTCGGGTTCTTTTCTTGTAATTTTGACTTTTTTTCGAAATTCAACTTTGCGAAATTTCGATATTAATGAGTAGGAAAAAATTATCCCCTATCCCCTACTGAGTAGGATGCCGATTTTTTATATTCGTCAAAGAAAAGTATGTACCGCAGTCGCCTGTACTATTGTGTTCAATGCATCACTGCCACTCGAGATGAAACTGAATTTAATTTTCACAAAAACAGAGTCCTATTCGGTTGCAACTTGTGTGTTTGCTTGAGAAGGCAACGAAGATTACTGCTTGCTTTTTGACAGCTTTTTAAAATTTCCCGCCATCAAAATCAACTGCCAGGAGCTATTAGTAGCATAGCCTTCCTCTAAATGCAGGAGACTGGTATCCGTGCAGGGTATCGAACTCCTACCTATGACATTTACTTGTGAAAATTAAAATCTCTTGTAGTTTTTTAACCCCATAATAAATTAACCAAGTGGTAGCAAATAACTATTCTTATAAATCTGGTTGCAATAATTGAGCAAGTGGCAACATAAGATATTTCCTCTAGATAATTTTTTTATGATGATAACATTTCCATATAAACTATACTCTATTTACATAGGCATATACCCATTACCCACCAAATCAGTTTATTTTATTTATAGGAAATCAAATGACAGTTTCCTCTGAAAAACTTTGTCTGGCATTGTACAGAATGTAAGAAATTGTGTGTTTGTGAATTTTAATTATTATTTCGAATCAAAGTTCAAATACAATTGTAAGACTTGCTTTTTGTAGATAAAAAAAACTTTTAGTTCAAATCTTATACCTACAACTTACATAGCATCCCAATTTGGAAGAACAGAATGAGTGAAATGTTTTGTGGCAGCAGCTAGCTGTTCTTCCAACCTCAATTGGAGCTTTTGTTGTTTATGCCTAGCAGCTGAAGTTTGAGCATCTTTCTTTTTTGCTGCAGCTAGTATTGCCTTATATTCATCCCTATGCTTCTGTTCCTCTTCCATGGGTTTTGCTGGCAGATTGGAAGGTCTAAAAACAATTACATAGATTTTTCTTACAAATTAAATCATCGGTAATATGCACCTCTCATTCTGAATAAGAGCAGAAGAACTTGCAACTACATTAATCGGGGAAGATGGGAGACTCTGGATTGACTGCTTATTGAATATATTCCAAACATTGCTACTGAAATTTGTTGGTTCATTTGAGATTCCTTTCCAAGAGAACACATGCCTGTAAAAACAAGAACATGAAAACTGCAATACTTTATTTTCTAAAAGACAAAATGTGGGGCTTCAAGTAGTGTTCATATGTACATTGAACATCCGCATATCTGCTAAGTTGGTTAGACGGCCAATTTTTAGATACCGGGTGAGAAAGGTAACTAAAAATAGGATCAACCTATCTTAAATTCTGATGACTGTAAAACTAGGGTGCAGATAGTCACCTGTTTTGTAGAACATGTTCTAGTTGTTACCAGGTGTTGTGCAGGTATAATTCGGCAGTTGTATGGGGCCAGAGAATTATTTTCTGTTTGATGCTTGCCAACAAAAGTATAGAGAATTTGAGAAAAGCTGGATTATTTATAATCTATTATTTTTCACTCCATGGACTTGACCATTTAATAAAATATAGGGTAACTTGGTTAACAGTGGATCAGTGGTACACACTGAATCAGGCTATAATTTGAATTATCTAATGAAAATATGCAAGGGCTGGCAACTTTGTTGAGTTTTAGTGTGTTGTTGGTTTAGTATTTGAGATGCTGTAGTGAGAATTGCACGTGTTTTGGTTAGTTAACCCGAGAACGCTCGCGCCTGAAAAGTTACGTTAATGCTCATGTCTGGTCGTTTTGACCAACTAGGACACCCTTGAATTTGTCAGTATTTGTGTTGTTTATTGAAGGTATTCAGCTATTGATATACTTTTTATAGAAACTTTATTGACTTTAAACATAGAGTAGGTATGTTTTTGAACAAAAATGAAAATGACATACTCATAGTGTGATAAATCTCTTCGTCTGTTGCTACTTCCTCATACAATCTTTGTAAATGTTTGATTTCTTCTTATTGATCAATTGTACAAAATATATATTCAATGATTGCCTAATATCCGGGCCCTATCCAGATCAAATGAAGTTAGCTTTAGTTTTACCCCTATACAAAAAAGGCGAAAAAAATGACTTGACTAACTACAGACCAATAAGTCTGTTGTCAGCTTTTTCCAAGTTATTAGAAATAATTATATCTTTGAGAATCATGAATTTTTTCGAAACACAAGGTTTGCTCAATGATTTTCAGCATGGCTTTCTCAAGGGAAAAAGTACTGAAACAGCTTTGTTCAAGTTTATAGATGAAATTCAACAGTTAATCGAACAAGACTCTTGCGCATGTGGTATTTTCTTCGATCTCAGTAAAGCATTTGACTGTGTTGATCACTCCATTTTACTTCGAAAGCTGTTCAATTATGGAATCAGAGGAAATGCTTTGAATCTCTTAAAATCTTACTTGAGTAATAGGAAACAAAAAGTATGTATTAGGCAACAAAATACTGAGTTCTTCTCAGGTTTTACTGAAATCGAAAAAGGCGTACCACAGGGAAGTGTTCTGGGTCCTTTACTATTCATTGTATATGTTAATGATTTTTCAGAAATTTTTAAACAGTCAAGTACTACAGTCGTGAGCTATGCAGATGATTCCAATATCATTTTACCCATCAACAGGCAACTTAATCTGGAACACTCGATTTCAAAAAACATTTCAACAGTATCTACATACTTTCGTACTAACAAATTATTATTAAACACCTCTAAAACAGACTGTATACTTTTTAAAACTGTTCACAAAGATATTGCTATTCCGGACTATGTTCAGCTCGAAAACGATAGATTATCTTTTTCAACCAGTACAAAACTGTTAGGAATCTATATAGATGACAAACTAAATTATGAGATACATATTGAATATCTCGCAAAAAACCTAGCTAGTAAATGTTATGCAATTAGAGTTTTGAAAAGTCACTTGAATTTCGAAGCACTGAAGACCGCATATTATGGGACTGTTTATCCTTTTCTGAAATATGGAATATTAGTATGGGGAGGGAGTACCCAACTAGAACGTATTTTCATCATGCAGAAACGTATCTTAAAGACCATGTTGAATATGAAATATACAGATTCTTGTCGTGGTACCTTCAAATCCAACAAAATGCTTACCGTATATGCCATTTACATATATGCTTGTGTACTTTTTGTATATGATAATAAATCAAATTTTGAAGCAGACACATACAGACATGAATATTCTACAAGACAGAAAACCAATTTTATTGTTCCTAAGCATAGACTTACAAATACAGAGAAAGGGCCACATTATGCATCCATTAAATTTTATAACAATTTACCCTTGAATATTAAAGAATATCGCACAAGACAAAATTTTAAAAAACATGTTTTTGATCTGTTGTGTGGCATTGAGCCATATTCATTGAAAGAATTCCTAGATAAGAAACCTTATTTGTAGTTAGAGTACAATTTACCTTTACCAATGACTGTGATATACAGGGTGTTCCTAAACATCATGTACATCCGAAAGGGGGTAATTCCTCAGCTCATTTTAAGACTAAAAGTTCATATAAACATTGGTCCGCAAACGCTTTGTTACCGATCTACGGGGTGTTGAAATTTCAAGATTTTTTTTGTTTTTTCTTTATAGATCCTGCAGTTTTTGAGATATGTGGCTCAAATTTGAAACATAGATTATGTTATAGGGCTTACATCGATGGACATCTCAAATGTTTGTGAGAATCTATAGGGTGATAATTTTTTTTGGGTCATGCCCCCTTTTCTCCCCCTGAACTTTTTTGCGGTGCGCCGTTGATAAATTATAATATACAAAATGAATTTTTTCATTCATTTACAAACTTTTTTGTGTCTTGTAGTTTTTCCGTATCTAAAACCGTTGTCGAGAAAAAATGGAAATAGCAATTTGTGTATTTCGAGCGCAAAGTAATTGATTGTCGCTCGACAAAGAGAGTTACCGTGCAACGCGAAGCGGAGCGCGGTAATCTTTGGAGAGCAACAATGACACTTTGTGCTTGAAATACACACATTATTTTTTCTACAAACGCATCTTTCAGACAAAAAAAGATCGACACTTCATTCAAATAGGCACATAATATTATAATAGTATGAGAAAATGAATACTCAGTAGAAATTCGTAATGTATAAGCTATCCAAGTATCCAATAATTCAAATCTCAAACAGAAGAAAAAAGTGAAATCATTGCTTTAAAAAAATCCGATGCCGGGATCTGTTCCCGGGACCTGGATTTAAACCGACCAACGATAAGCTTAGCTCCAACGCAGATTCTCAGATGGCTATGAGTGTATTGTCTATACTTTCCATCATGAAAGAATAGATTTGTTTTCAAACAAATGCAGTGGAGAGCGAGCGTTTTTTGACAGTTCGTATGTGGAGTCGTTAGGTGTCTTTACATGTGTTTAAATTGTTAATTGTAAGGTGTAAATTTGTTATAAATACTCGTTATAGCCTCGTAACAATGCCAAATTATTCAAATGGCGATATGGCTGATATGCATATTATTTATGGCCTTGCGAATGGAAATGCAAGAGAAGCCAGACGTCTATACATGGAGCGTTATCCCAATAGAATAATACCTGATCAACGAATATTCTCAGATATTCATAGGCGTCTTGCAGAAACTGGAACATTTAATAAAAACACTAATGATGGAGGTAAACCATGTACCGTTAGAACACCACAGATCGAAGAAGCTGTTCTACATGAAATAGAAGAACAGCCAGACACTAGCACCAGAAAAATCGCTAAAAATTTAAATATCAGTCACCAAGTTGTTTGGCGTATATTGCGTGAATCTCTACTATATCCATATCACATTCAAAGGGTGCAAGCGCTCCTTCCTCGAGATTTCCCTTCAAGAGTTAATTTCTGCCAGTGGTACCTTAATAGGATAGCAGTAAACCCCAATTTTGACTGTAAAATCCTTTTTACCGACGAAGCCAATTTTTCCAGGAATCAAATTATAAATTTTCATAACAACCACATATGGGCCGAAGAAAATCCACATGGAATTGTCGAAACTCATTTTCAAGAGCAGTTCTCATTGAATGTATGGGGTGGTATAGTTGGGGATCATTTGATTGGTCCTTTCTTTTTGCCTGGTCGGCTTACTGGAAACTCATACAGGCATTTTTTGCAATACGAATTACCTTTATTACTTGAAGGCTTACCTCTTTTGCTCAGACATCAAATGTGGTATATGCACGATGGCGCACCAGCACATTTTTCTGTTTTGGCTCGGCAATATTTAAATGAAGTGTTTGGGGACAAGTGGATAGGACGGGGTGGACCTCAGTTATGGCCCCCTAGGTCCCCTGATTTAAATAGCCTAGATTTTTTTCTATGGGGGCATCTCAAATCTCTCGTGTATACAACACCAATAAATACCATCGATGACTTACGAAATCGAATATTAAATGCATTTGAAACTGTAAGAAATACTCCGGGGGTGTTTGGCAGAGTACGGGCATCAATGAGAAGAAGAGCGGACGCATGTATAAGGATTGGAGGAGGTCACTTTCAACAATTGTTATAACGTTATTTCCTTGTTATGTCTTTTATTTGGATGTTTTGTATAATAAATCGTTATTGCAAAAAAAAGCCTTTAGCAAACAGCGGCGAACAAAATAATTTTAGCGAATTACAAAAAAATTTCAATTTTTTTTTTCTCGATAACGGTCTTAGATACGAAAAAACTACAGGATACAAAAAAGTTTGTAAACAAACCAAAAAATTCAATTTGTACCTTAGAATTTACCAACAGCGCACCGCAAAAAAGTTCAGGGGGAGAAAAGGGGGCATGACCCATAAAAAAATATCACCCTGTAGATTCTCACAAACATTTGAGTTGTCCATCGATGTAAGCCCCATAACGTAATTTATGTTTCAAATTTGAGCCACATATCTCAAAAACTGCAGAATCTATAAAGAAAAACCAAAAAAAAAATTGAAATTTCAACACCCCGTAGATCGGTAACGAAGCGTTTTCGGACCTGAGTTTATATGAACTTTTAGTCTTAAAATGAGCTGAGGAATTACCTCCTTTCGGATGTACATGATGTTTAGGAACACCCTGTATATATATATAAATTTTTTATACTTATGGTAATTGTGTATTTTGGTTATATTTGTGTTTTGTATTATCTTTAGTGTGATGTAAATTATTGATGATTTTTTGTACGACTTGAGTTTTCAACTGTTTAAATTGAAAGCTTTAAATAAATCTATCTATCTATCTATCTATATATGTATCTAAGTTATCTGCCATTATCTATTTGATTTTGCCACATTTATTTAATTATAACCCCCAATTTCCTTGTAAACAATTAATAATTTGGTACAAATATCAAAATGCTCGCGAGTCGGTGAAAGCAACCAATTGTCAATTTTCAGCTTTTAGCAACACTCTCTGACAAAAACAAAAAGAAGGCTGGCCTGCCGGTTCAACTCTCTTGTATTCAAGTGATGCTCATTTGCAGACTCGAGGATTATAGATAGATAGATCTTTATTGAATTAGGCACCCTAATAAACATAATATTCATAAATACAAATAAATAAACACATTTGAGCATGATATATGATAAAAATATTACAATATACCCATAATATTGTCCCCATTTTATCCTCTGTAGGGCAATATTCTCTTGCTGAGAAATTTTAGGATCTATGTTAGTAGTCTGCAGAGTTGGGTACTATCCGAAAACTTCTATATTTTGTCGGATATCTTCGAATACAGTGAAATAGAATTTTAGCAGATAAAAGAACGAATTACATGAATACCCAATATTTAAAAAAGGGGCACTCAAGTCTAATACATGCTTACCTTCCTCAGCACCAGTAGAAAGACTTTTCTCTTTTGCAACTATGATGAACACTTTGAGGTATTGGTACTGACGAAGGCAAATTCAAACTCTATGGGCGAGTTTTTAAATTCATCGATGGATAATGCGCATTGGGGCTGTCATTGTTATTTTCCATTAGTTAAATAAGAATACAATGCTCATCTATGGATCCATCAATGAATTTAAAAACTTGCCCAAAGGTACTATTATAGATTATAGATATAAATGTCACATCTAGCAAACAATGTGGTAAAAGCTAATAAAATATTTTTCCTACGAGCGTGCGGAAAAGTAACTTTTCCGCACGATTTTTTGTTTTGAAAGTTGTAGTTTTCCGTACGATTTAAAATCGTTCGGAAAAGTTACTTTTCCGCACGATTTTTACTTTTCCGTACGATTTTTACTTTTCCGCACGATTTTTGTTTTTTTGAAAATGATGATATTTAGGACTAACTAAATGATCTATGTAACTATTCTGTCTTATTAGTCATTTTGTAGCATTATTATAAAAACTTGTTCATTAAAAACCTTGTTTTTTCATAAATAAGATGGACAAAAACACTCTTAGGAAAAATATTGTACCTAACTCTTACGGAAAATGTCTTTTCCGCCCTTAACGGCTTGTCCGAACTCCGCTCCGCGTCGTTCGTGCAACTGCCGTCGCGTGCGGAAAAGTACTACTTTCCGCACTTGTTAGGTAAATAACTATTTTTCACTGAAATTGTTTTGTTTACAAAATAAATATAAACAGTTTTTTGAGTTTGTTTTATTTCCTATCTTTTTTTATCACTTTTTTTTGTGATATTCATGCCTAGAATTTTTACTTGTATACATTAAAACACTATTTTAACGAACTCTAAAAGTATCAGTAAAAGTATCCGAAAAAAGTATCAGAATACTTATATCCAAGTACATTTTTAGGTGAAAGTATCGTAATTTTTAAAAAGTATCCGGATACATTGAAAGTATCTGGTATTCGGATCCTTTTTTCCTGTATCTGACCCAACTCTGCATATGTGACAACTTACTTCGTGAAAAAATTGGTGAGACTCTTTTTCCTTGGTTTTGTGCTGGAAATATCAAAACTTGATAAAGACTGGTCGTCAGAACCCAATAGACTACCAGACGTTGACGGGTCACTGATGCCACTCAAAGTTGAAACTGTACTTGAAAATGATCCAGCCTCGATTCTTCTGTGTCCTAGTTTCTTTGCTTCGGTTTCTCCAGTTTTACTTGCTTCATTTTTATACTCATCCTTCTCACTCGCAGTCTGATCACTTTCAGTGACTTCGGATTTTTCAACTAAATGTAATTGCTTTGTTACTGGGCTATAAGCTAGAGATATGTTTTGCAACGCTTCACTGAAAGTTAGCTTATTCTTTATATTTTTATTTTCACTACAATCATGGGGATTTACTTGAGTATGAATTGGACTAGAATTACAACTTTTCAGTTTATCGCAGAGTTCTGGCCAAGTTCTGAACCATGTTTCACCATCATGGATTATTGCATCAGTCTTCTTTTCTATGGGATCATCAAACATATCATCCTTGTTGACACATTCTGGTAGACTATGACTTGCAACATCATGATTACTATTGCTGAATGTTGGAAGATTTTCATAACCATATCCATTTTGTCCCATGGATATTTTGAATCCATTATTATTCCTGATGAGCACTCGTTTATCTTCTGAACAGTTTTGACCTCTTTTATCAATTAATACATCTGTGGATCGTTCAATATCTTTTATTTGCTCGTCAGAATCAAAATTTTTCATTTCTCATCGGATCAGAATTTTTAAAATGATTATTCTTTGGGAGTTAATTGAAAAGGCCAGCATAAATTTAAAATGTAAACAAATAATACAAAAATGTTTCCAACATCACAAACTGACAATGACAAACTCCATTTCTCATCTTTTCTTTTTTTGCAAAGTCAAACCTTAAACGTCAATGTCAAACCTTCAAACAGTTCAAACTGACAGTAGTGGCAGTGTTGGCACTGTTTGTAACCGCGTTCGGTATTTACGTCGGACTGATCGGATTAATCTGTATCGTTCGTTTAATGAAACCGATTGTAGACCATAGAAATTATAAGGGTCCATACATATTAGCAGAATGAAAAATATCCTACAGGTAATTCGTCATATTATACAAACTCATAACCATAAACAAACAGAATCGTATAATGTCAGAACCGTACTTTGGCGACCGGACAACTGTCAATTGTACATATGACGATTGCATCCTGTCAGAAATTACATTTCTATAATGATAAAATGGAGACTGCATTCTGTAAGAACGATAAAAATGTAAACCAGTAAAAATCTAAACCAGTACTAGAAAGAAATGAGAAATTATCAGAAAATGATTCCATCGAAATAGTATTACGTCAGAAAATGAATACAACAGAAGTGCATTTGAACAAATTCGAATTTCATCAAATTAGTACTTTGTCAAACCGGATTGTGTCGACCGAGAATCCCTCAGATTGCATGATCCAAAACAATGCGCCATCAAACACAATAGCAGGCAACACATAATGCAGACCCTAGGCGTGGCGGTGTTGCCAAGCTGCACAGTAATGATTCCTCGAATAAAAGGAAATTGATTTTGTATTGTATTACGATTGAATTTGAGAGTCAGTTTCTAGTAGAAGTACTGGCACAATTTGATGGATTGTTATCAAAGGGATTCAATGACGATTTGTTTTATTTTTTTTTGCTATGATTCGAAACGTGTGATGGACTGGCATAATATTGGTGATTGATTTGATAACACAGTTTTAAAATTACTTTGACCAGCAGGTATTATCAGTGATAATGTTCAAGAAATAATCAATCCAGTCAACTGCGATTATTAAGATATAATACTTAGTTTTTGCACCCTACTTAAGAACTAAACCTAAGAACGTTTCGTGTTGTTTTCCTATTAGTGAACTCTTATTTCTTAGTCTTAGGTTTAGTTCTTGGGAGGATGCATAAACCAAGCATCGCTTTTGTCAACAACCAGTGTTCAAGTGTAAGAGTTGATTTTTGAAATAATGTGTTTAATTAAAATTTTGGTATCATAAATGGACTGGTAATATGAATCTAATTTTAATGATATATAATTTCAAACTCACTTATGGTATTATAGCATGCATGTTATATGATGGCCGGCGCCTATTTAGGAATGAAACCTGCAAGCTTATATGTTTGTTTAATGGTTAACTGCTTTCAAATTCTGATAAACTCTTCGTAAAAGAATAAGCGTAGTGGCGCTATGTTATCGGAGACAGATTATAAGATATCATTAGAGCCAGTTCTAAAAAGGTTTATACTGATACTTTCAGTTCATTCAAGTTTATTAGATTTTCCTGATTTGTTGTTAGTTTTCGCATTTTAATAAATGATATACCTATACCTACACCGTTCTTGATGGGATATAGGAATTGGTAATATGAATTGAGTCACCAGAGTCGATAAGGGGGGGTTCTGGATGACAGTACCCCCCTCGACTGCATTTTTTTATGTGAAGAATGCCATACTACTTGTCAACCACCTTTTTATAATCTTAATTCCAGTATTGAGAACCCCCTGGAAAAAAGTGAATCGGTGCGGCTGAAAAGCTTTTGTTTCAATTTTGAAACTTCTTCAGGGTCCTAAAATAGATGATGGTAATTACAATTCATTGGAAATTTTGATGGTAATACTTACAGTAATGTGAGTGAAAGCACTGAATTTAAACTAAGTAAAAAACCATAAAAATGTTACGATTCATGGAAAAGAATGGTACTATATCTTCACACTGACAGTTAATAATATATCAATTATTGTGAACTCCAAGGTGACAACCTACTATGATTGACATCAAGAAAAAATGTAGGTAACTACTATTTTGAAGTTTGTTTTAATATATTATGAAAAACCTTTTTCCTTTCATGTTGTTTCGTGTAGAAAAACAAATTTTTGCCGTAAGGTCATAAATACATATTTTATGGGCACTAAATTTTCTAGGGAAATTTGACAGTTGTTGACAATCAGTCTACCTATAAATGACTTGGTCCTGCTTGTGCAGTTATGGTATGGTTGTTTGTACACACAACTGGTGTAATTTTAAATGGTATACAGGATACCACAAGCATTTATATAATTGACCGGAAATGACGATTTTGACAGTTACATTTGACAATTGAGGGAGTAATAAATAAAATATTAAATTTATTAAATGAAAATGCATACAAAATACGAGAGATGCTCCGATTACGACTAGCGCTTAGTGCGAAGAAATCATACAGCGATACAAATGAATTCGTCCACAATAATTAATTGATGGAAGAATTGGATTATGCTGTGTCCTCAGTTGATCGTATTGCAATAAACGGATTATTATTATTATCTCTGTATCCATACCACCAGTTCACAGTTTATTTTAAGTGAAATTAAATGACGCAAGTCGAACTTTAAAATATTACTATATATTATTATACAAGAATCAATAAAACATTCTAGAATTTCCCCAGGAAAGGTCCGAGTGATGTAAAACCACAATGAAGAGGAAGGCCCAACAACAGAAAATGTATGAAAACTCACTTTTTGGTCGTTATTCAAAGACGAAAGTGACATTAAGATTGGTTTTATTTGTTTACAATTTGTTTACTTTTGAAGAAATCTTGCAAGTGGAGAGGAAAGAGATTCCTAGGAATATTGTGAATCACAATAAAACACTCTGAAAGCTCCCAAGTAACATTACGAAGGTTAGATGATCAAGCTAAGTGAAGCCATAGCTATTCTACAGGAGGGCGCCATGCACCAATATCAAAGTAATTTTCAATCACTATAAGGTTCCACTAGTTGGGTGAATGGTTCTCTGAATAATGAAATCTATGGTCACATTTGGTGACTTTTAAAATACTATTGAATATATCGGTAGAGGTTAAATAAACATTTGAAGTATGGTAGAAAGTTTCATTTAGGTAATACTTGCAGGTAATTTTACTTGAATTAGTTGTATCAGTTAAAGAGTTTATCAAATAACTTACTCTAAACTCTTAGACATGCACATTGAACACATTGAAAATATAAATGTTACTCTAAAATCAACTTTCGAATAATAATAACTTTATTATTCCCAAGAAAAATATGCTCATATATTAGGGAAGTAGATTTATCAAATCGTAAATAGGTGAAAAAAAATGTACCTGATAATATATAAGTGAATCCGAATTCAATAAATTCATTCCTACATATAAATTTTCTGTTGGTTCTAGATAGGGTAATTTATACAGTTCGCCCATTTTTCTCAGTAATATCAAAACCATCGAAAAAAAAAGTATTTCACTCTGCACCTTTTTGTGAATTAAAATATTTTTTTGATGTGCCATTGGTTATTGGTGAAAGAGTGACATCGATATTTTTTTTATGGAACTTATGTCATGTTTACTATCATTAGAAAGCTTGTTTTTTTTCTCGTTCCAGTAGTACTAATATTAGTTCAACTCTCTCTATATAGATACAATGGGTTTCGTAATTTTTTGCCCACGTCTATAATTCACTTGTCTATTGTTTAATTTGTCCAAAAATTTACTCAGTCGGGAAATGTAGCCAGGCGGATATTATAGTGATAAAGCGATTTGAATCAGATTTCATAAAAAAAGGTTTTTAAATGCTACATTAACAGTTGTTTCATTAAGAGATTACACTTACGATACATAGGTATTTGGGATAGTTTTGAATATCAAAAACTGGAACTAATCCATTTTATTATTTGAAGAAATATTTTATATAAGGAGAACGTGCTTTTTAATCGAGTGACCAGCACAAAGTGCAGATCTTGTACTGTTGACTTTGTTCTATAAGGTCATGTCAAAAGTATTGTCTATGTTGACAGACCTAATGGACAAATGATTTAATACACTAATTTTGTTTTAAAAAAAATCTTTTCGTATCAATAATTTCTTCAACTTCCAGTTTTTGATACTTAAAATAATCCCAAACATCGTAAGTGCAATTGTGTAATGAAACAACTGTTAATGCAGCATTTAAAAACTTTTTCATGAAAATTTACGGACGCCACTGTCTGATTTAAATTACCGCATCGCTAGAGTTGAAATAATATTAGTACTACTGAAACGAGAAAAGAACAAGCGTTCTAACAATACTAAAAACTTGACATGGTTACATTAAAAAAAATTGCTGATGGCGTCACTCCTCCACCAATGGCACATCAAAAACAATATTTGAATTCACAAAAAGGTGCAGAGTGATATACCCTTCAACTGTCAACCGAACTTTTTTTTGTTCTAGTATTAACTGAGAAAAATGGGCGGGTCCATACATTTGATTAACTCCTGTATATGGATTTGATTAATTTGTTTTGAAGTTTGTTAAGTGGTTTTATTAAAAAAGTTTTGGCAGATCCCGATATAGAAAGTGTTGCAATGTAGAATATATGAAACTGAAAATAATTATTCATAGAAATTTTCCTTTCTGATTCTGTGACAATATAATTTTGTTAATTTGCATTATTTATAACAGATTTGTGAATAGAAAATAAATTGTTTATTGATTCTTGAGCCCATTAGTTTTTTATTCTACGAAATAAGGTGTTTTGGTATAATGAATTTGTAGAATGATAAGGTAGGTAGATGGTACAAATTTTATTTTGTATATAGACTACTATATTAAGATGCAAGCTGTGAAATTTGAACACAACCTTAATTGTTTATTTAATCTAGTGACAGGAGGTATTGTAATCAAGAATTAGGGCTGTTCCACCCAACTCTTACAAGATACCTATCATTTATATAAAAATCTATATTCATTTACAATAACAAAATTGAATAAAATATAATTTATAAGTGAATGCGAAATAGATTTTTCAGTTCAGTTTTTTGCTCTTGATGGTATGATGACCGACACGTTTATCATTGAATACAAAAATAGAATACAAATAAATTCAAATCGAATAGCAGAAGATATAAAGCCCGTGTAGCTCACGGTTAAATTGTTTGATCAATTTATCTTCAAGGGGTGTAATTCATATTGCTTTACTTCATATAAAACTTAAACAAAAGGCAGTGCGAAACAAACCAGTTGACTGTGACGTTATCCCTACATTGAAGACTAGCAAAAATATTTCGGATATTTTTGATGACGAATGGAAAGATCTATGCAGTCGAAAAGTTACTTTGGTATTTATATTCTATCTTTAAATGGCATGAATTATAAGCGGTAAGTATTTCATATCCTTTGTGTTACACAATAAAATGAACATCATGTACATTTGTGAAGTTAAGTTGCTGCTAATTTACTCCTTCGATACTATTGTATTTATTGAAATTACTTACGTATCAGCTTTCATTATTGTCATCCCTCCGCTTGATCCTCAAACTGAGATAGTCCAAAAATAATAACGATTCATTTATCTCTCTATGCAGATGAATTGATGGCGATAAACCACTTAGTATATAGGTACCAAATGTAGAGCGATATAAAAATGTCCATCTAGGTACGAATTTAAAATTTTATTTTTTCGTCAGGTACAGATATCAACATTTATATTTGAAAGGTTCATGCCTTACTCATAAAAGAACAGATCAAACACCACCGCATATATCAAAATATTGAAGCAAATTCAAATATCCATCAATCATGAACACTATTCTTGTTGATCCATTGTGTGGGTGAACGCTCAAAACAAGATAATCTTTTTAAAAATTAAAAACTTACGTTTCAATTATACTTGAAACAAATGAACAATTCACCAATTTGCTTTCCAATCACAAGCACCGGCAACACTGTACGAAAAAACCGTCAGTCGCCAAATTCTCAGTCTGACAAAGTACGATTCTGCTGTTTTCACTTTCGGATAAAATACGAATCTGACCGAATATCAATCGGCTCATATGTCGGTCGGAGCAAGTCCAATCGGTGTTAGTACCAGCACAGTATAGATATTTGTGGGTCTGTTGAGTAGATGGTTTTGTCAAATACGAATCGGATGATGTACGAATTTGAAGATTTACTTTTCTGTTAATTCCCCTTCTGACAATAGTTATTTACCTATCAAGTGCGGAAAGTAGTACTTTTCCGCACGCGACGGCAAGCCGTTAAGGGCGGAAAAGACATTTTCCGTAAGAGTTTGGTACAATATTTTTCCTACGAGTGTTTTTGTTCATCTTATTTATGAAAAAACAAGGTTTTTAATAAACAAGTTTTTATAATAATGCTACAAAATGACTAATAAGACAGAATAGTTACATAGATCATTTAGTTAGTCCTAAATATCCTCATTTTCAACAATACAAAAATCGTGCGGAAAAGTAAAATCGTACGGAAAAGTAAAAATCATGCGGAAAAGTAACTTTTCCGCACGATTTTAAATCGTAGGGAAAAGTACAATTTTCAAAACGAAAAATCATGCGGTAAAGTTACTTTTCCGCACGCTCGTAGGAAAAATAAGTTTTTGTAAAAATTCGGATCATTTACACGTCGAAATAACAATCCAGGAAACTACAGTCGAAATTTTTTTTCTGCCAGTGTCCAGTCTGATGAAATACGGTTTGATGTTGTCAAGTTTTACATTTTGCAGTAGAGATAAGTATGGGCTTGTTTATTTCATTTTTAGATCAAGTAGCTATCTGATGGAGTAAAGTTTGTCAATTTCTTTATTTGTTATAGTTCGTTTTGACAATATGAGTGTCCCTAAATTATAATATATATATACTTACTGAGTTACTGAATTTCAATGGGAGGTACATCTTGTACGTTCGGTTTTTCCGTCCGAGATTGATCTTTTTGCTCGGAGAATTTTGACGGACAAATACGATTTGTCCGTTTCGTTCGTTTATTACCAACTAGCAGTGTTGCCAATGGATGAGGGGGAAAATTTCCTCCTTTGAACTTGAAATTATCCAATATGTTGAAAAAAAAATCAAAAATGGTAAATTACTGCCATATATTGAAGTTTTGTACAAAATTAAAGGCATTAGGTATTTTGTAGCAAGCTCACATACTTCTCTGGAACATCGCAGAAATTTTGGCGATCTCTGTCTCTGTTTTATGGATAATTTCATGGGCTATATGCTCTTCCGAAATATCATCAATCGTTCCACCGTTAGCGGTCTCATCGAGATTGACCCGTCGAGCCCAGTCCTCACATCCATATGCAGTCACTTTGGAGACAAGCCGCGCACATCTGCTTCCCACGGCTTGTTTTTCCACAGAACGACAAAGCTTTGCGGAACTTGCTGCCACGGAAGGTGTTCCTTGAGGCATACAGCCTTCAACTTTCGAGGGGAATACAAAAAGATTTTTTTTATAAACTCTCAATTATATCAGTAGTTTGTGATTTGGAAGTATGATTGTGATATATGTTCATGCCGTAAAAAACAAATTACCGTAAAATTACCATTTCCATAGGAAAATAAATCCTGGGCAGTCACATGCTCCATGAAAAATGTATGGCAAACAAAAAATGACATCGTTTCATAAGAGTTTTCAGATCATTGAATTTGGTTTAGTGTCAAATAGCACAAACTATACTAGTTTAGGGGTGGGGGGTTAAGTGCGGGGCTCCTCACCCCTATACCATACCCCCAAATATAAATTGGGCTGGGCTTGTAGTCTAGTATTACCAGTTTGTTTGGAAAGGTTTTAAAAGCTCCGCCCACTTGTGACGTCAGGCTATTTTGTATTATTTCTTACCTCACTTGATTGAATGTTCGTTGATAATTTAATAAAAGTAATCAAAATCACAAGAGGAAATGAAAAAAAAAAAAATCGAATATGTATCTCCATACGCGAGTATGTATGCACCTGCGGGCAATTGGGGGTACAAGCAATCGAAACGTTGTAAAAAGTCAGGCAATATTAAGACTAAGGACGTCCGAAATGTAAGTGATCAAACTACTACATTGTCTACAACCTTCAAATAAATGTAGTTAGTAACCAATGTGTTTATTGATATAGGTATCCTAATATAAACATATTACATCATAATACTACATTAAATAATTGAAATCTTTCATCATTGTATTGATTGGACTTGTTTGCTAGATGAATTCCAATTTGAGATAGAAACTCATTATTCCTTCCATTACTATGATCTGTAAAAGAAATAAGGTCAAAATTTCATCAAAATAACTTATAAAAAAATTATAATAAGTATAATTATTCAGAAAATAAAATTATAATCATTTTGATCATAGCGTATATTAAAAGCATCATGAGTCGCTTCTACAAAACTTAAACACTGCCCTTAATGATCAAAAGAATGATTATTCAGGAGCAAATGTCTATTATTTGCAAACTATGAAAAGGAATTAATTATTTTGGAATTTGAACAGCAAATTGACAAAGATGGAGATACCAGCTACATACTTTATTTTGTTATTCCTCAGGATTCTCCAATAAATCACATGACAGGTTGTATTCATCAACAGAGGACAGGAATTGAGAAGCCAGTTCTTTCAGTAATAGGCACTTCTAAAACAAAAAATTCTGGGTTACAAACTCAAACAAGCAAATGCAGTCACTCATGCATAATTAGATTATTCAGAGAGGGCAAGTTATAATCAAATATGTAAACACCTCATAATAGCGTATATGTTTAGGCTCATCATGAATTGAATGCAAGAAAAACAGTTATCATTGAGCAAAATTATATTTCAAAAATTTTAAACTCTTTGAACGAATTTCTCACCTCTGATCCTGGTGTAAATATTCCAGATTCGTACAGCCCCACTACAATCTGGAAATAAAGTAACAATGAGTAACGAACAATAATTTAAGTTCTTTTCAATTTTGAAATATCCAGTTTTTCAGGAGTTACGTTATCATCAATTATCTTAAGACAGGGATAACTTTGTCATCATAAAAAAGCAACATTATTATAGAATTTTTGCCAGTTTAAATTATTCAACATGAAAACTATGAAACCCAAAGATCAACGGAATTTTCTGAATGGAAACCTGAGTTATACTCATAACACATATTGGGATATATACAATATTCAGCGTAAAATTCGCACCACATGGAAAACTTTGTTATTGGTTTCTCAGAAAATTCATGTATTGATAAAAACCCCTGTTTCATCTCAAAATTGAAGTGCACATAATCAAAACCGAATTTCATGTTTTCAAGAAATTATGATCTTGTAGCTGTATTTCTCGAAGTAAAAAATAAGAAAGATAAAATGCGGTTCAGAATAAAATATTCCACTAGAATATTGGATTAGGTATAATAATAATAAATAATACTCCCTCATAAAACCTTTCAGAGTGTAGCCAAAAAGCATAGACTGCGAGGATAGAGATCTATTACAACTATTTGCCTTGTCGCTCTTTGCTCATGTACATTCTAACAATGAAGTATGTTGAGAATGAAAGAATCCTCAACAACTTAAATACAGAATATTCCTGGAATTTTTTTCTACTTTGCAAAAACAAGTTAAATGATCGTCATTTCTTAGCAATATTTTCTCCATCTGTTTCGAATATGGTCAAAGAAAATGAAATTTTGACAAACTCAAATTTGTTTTGGGTGAAGCAGGTTTTTATAGAAAGTAAAAATGTCCAGATATTGCGAACTTTATACCGGACACTGTATATTTAGGTGCATCATGAACGGAATGAGAAAATATAAATTTTGAAATAAAATGATGGTTTCACAAAAGAGAGTATGCTTTATTGGGCCAACTGCTACGGGTTATAATATTTTGCACACTTTTAGGTCTGTAAAAAAGAAACATTTTTCCCAAAATTTTAACTTCAAAGAAGTTTTTTTAGAGCAGAGTTTGGGAAGGCAAACTATGAAATAGACATTTTGGCAACAAAGCGTATGTTTCAATCAATGTACAATAGATGGGAAATGTTAGTTCTGACAATTAGTCAATTAATTCAAGAGCATTGTTGCCACTTTGTATTTTTTGAAAATAATAGGAGAGTAAATTGACCGATGGGGACGTTACTATCACTAGACTTAGGCAGTCTTTCTTTGTTTACATTTCTTTAAGTGAAAATATGAAATCATTTGTAGATTCGTTAATTTTATCCTGTTTGACTTATTATTGTAATCCCCTCGAGTTGTTTTTCATATCCCTCAAGTGTTAGATTGAAGTGTTATAAAAATATCAAAGGAAATAATAACTGTGATATTTACAGGTTAAGTTGTACACAAACAAAAAACAGCTGATTAGCATGTGCTAGCACTTACTCGACAGATTCAAATATATCCCATTAGGGGTCGTGACCTAATGCTAAACTCTCCAATTGTTAGGAAAAAAATTAAAATGTACTACTACATTACTCATTTCTAAGTATTTGAAATAATTTAAATGTTTTTTCATGAATAGCCCAAATTTCAAAAGCCGACCCTCCTTTCTATTCAAAATTCAGTATAAGAACAAATGATTACTTACTTTTCAAGGTGATCCTAGTGAGAAGTTTTCTTATGTATTGTGTACAGGCCCACTGCAATCAGACAATAACAAGTTACATTGGAGTAATGAACAATTGAAAGTAATGTCAATTTTGAAAATGTTTTAATTTTTCAGGAGTTACGTTATCATCAATAATCTTATGACAGGGATAACTTTGTCATCACAAAAAGCCACATCATCTTTCAATTCTCATAATATTAAGAATCTCATTAAGTTTCAACTACATCAATGACTGCTATTACTGAAAACCCGAATATACTGCAAATAATAATAGCAATCCTTTACAATAAAAAAAAAGATTATGAGGAATAATCTGTGAGCATTTAGTATGAAACAAAAAATATTATTATTTCAATGTTGTTTTGGCTTCAAAAAACATTTTTTTTTGTACTGAAAAACCTAAAGAATTTCTTGAAAAATTTCTTTGAAAATTGTTTATTAAGGAAGGAAATAGGAATGATTTTTCTGGATTTCCAAATACAACCACTTTATGTAAATTGAAAAAATATTCATCAATAATGTTTTTTCAATGACCAGATAAAAAGCAATTAACTACTAGCATACATATTTACCTCTTGAATCAGAACTGAGTAATATTTCTGCCTCATTGAATACTTCCTTGCTAACCCTCCTGAAAATAAATAAGATTTTCAAATCTATTCATGAAAAAAAAGGAAAATTATTTATATCAGAATAAATCAGTTACAAATAAATTGCAGCCATAATTAATAATCATTAATTTTCAGACGGTAATTAGTATCATCATAAGAAATTACATATGGATATGAACTTTTTAATAGTTTTTGTTCTGTAGTTTTAATCAAGGAACATAAAGAACATCAACATAAATAGATCTGAGCTCTCAAAGTTAATTACCGGTAAACTATAAGTTTAAAAATCGAACCATATTGAAAAATAGATTTCAAAACTGAATAACTTTTCAAACATTGAAGGAAGTGGAAAACTTCAGAATAAATTTATTACATAAGTGTGAACAGGCCGTTTTTTGTTAAATTGTATTTGATTTGACCTCATCAATTTTTTCAATTCTGAAAACTATAATTTTGTTTGAAAAATATTGCACAACTCACAATACCTCACAATAAACTAAAAACATTTTCACACACCTTAGCAAATGTCCAATTATTTACATGGGATAACTTCCAAAGTACTCAGGCTTGAACTCTGGATTCCTTTACAGAATGTTCAAATAACCGGCTTGCCATCTCAACATCTAAGGAAAAAAAGTACTGTTTAAAAAAATTGAATGAAATTCATATTCAAATAAATGGTGAAGAATAATATTCAGAGAGGGCAAGCTATAATCTTGAATGTTTGTAAAACACTTCATAATAGCGTATATATTTAAACTCATCACATTTACTTGAAAATAGATAACTTGAATAAAAAATTTCGATTTTATTTTTCAGTTTTTAACTTACTTTGAAGTTTTGATGTAATTTGGCAGCAATCATAAATATCCATAAAGTTGATTCTGAAAATAAATAAAAACTTAACAAGGCACCAAAGATCGAGTATTCTATATATATGTTCAATATTTTGAAATCAGTGAAAATTTTATCATCAATATATTTTTATGACAGGGATAACTAAGTCATCATTATTAAATCTGAAAGGTTACAAACTATACCCAAACAAAACTATTGGCTATTTGAAATCAAAAATAGGCTTTTCTATTGTACTATAATCTGCTTGCTATATGTATCTAAATGGGTTTCATTTTCATTCTCTTAACAATAAGAGCCAATATTTTTTCTATTACTTTGCCAAAATTTTGTAATTTCAAGTTTGATAGTAATATACTAGGGGCCAGTACTGAAATGATATTCCGGACAATTTGGAATTATTGAAAAAGGAATAACATTTAATGATGATGTATATGAACTTTCTGAAGTCAGTTGAACGAACTGAAAAAACTGAAAGGAACATAATAGGATTTGCCACTATCTCATAAACCTTTAATTACGTGAAATTTCACATCTGTTATTTCTGGAGTGAATGAAGATGAGCAAATGCACACGTCAAGTTTTTATGAGACATTTATTTGCATTAAGGTAGGACAAAGATAAATCTGTAGTTCGAGAATTTTCTGTTTTATTCACTTGATCCATTATAATAACAAGTGAACAAAATGAGTAAACATATTCAACTGACTTCGGAAAGACTTCAAAAATTAATCTGAATTAGAGTTAGTTTTAATTCTCTTATTCCTATGCAATACCATTAAACATGGCTCTTTAGGGACTAGATAATTTGTATTAAATTGAATCGTTTTTCAATAATTATCTGGAAAATTATTTTCTTTTACAAAACTTGTGATTCTCATATTCAATAGTAAATTATTATAATAGTTTTATAGATTTTTTGTCACGCTGACAATTTCTTGATAGAAATCCAAACGTCTTGGATAAATTGATACAAAATGAAATTTATGTATTCAATGGAGTAAAATTTATAATCAAATAGAAAACACAATATTTTATGCACTTTGTTGGATTGAATTCAGTAACATCTATTAATAAATGCACCTTATTTTTCTAAAAATAAGTATGCCATTATATTTTTTCATATTAAGTAGCCTGTAAACAATATAAAGGAACCGCCCTAATTCAAAATATGCTTTTAGTTACGTTTTACCAATCAAATCATTTACCCAAAAATATAGTGCCATACCTTTCATAGCAATCTTTGCTGTGGACCTGTAGGCGGCACTGAAGTAGCTGCATGGAGGTGGAAAAAAAATATGTTATTCAAATCTAACAATAATTAAAATATTATTACTTATGAATTGGTCAGTCCACAAAATGCAGCCAAAATTATTAATCATAATTTTCAGACGGTAATTATTATCATCATTTTAGTTTTTTAATATGAATAATATTGAACTCATACCCGTAAAATAATAAAGTAACGAGAAAAATCAGTGCCCATCAAATAATCTACCACTCACCCGAAATATTTTGGGCGTGCCACAAGTCATTCCTTGAAGAGTCCTGTCATCTGCTGGATCAAAAAAATAATTAGCATACTCTTTTATATTCCAGTACAATGTAATAAATTAGAGGGAGGACTCATAATATGATGATGTTTTCTTTCATTATATTCAAATAATGTAGGTAATTGATAATCATGGTAATTTTCAGGTTATAAAAAAAAGGTAGAAAATTAGTTGTGGAGTTTCCTTTCAAATTATCTGATGTTGGAAATCGTTTCATTAGTAAAAAGTGAGAGGTAATATAAATTTTAGTAAATGTTCATTATCAATAATATATCCTTTATACTTACATAAAGTAAATTATCTCGGTCTGCAAGTATTCATCTTTATTTGAACACTGAAAAAAAATATAGTTTCAATTTCATCTGGGAAATTTCAAGGAAGTTCTAATAATAATAAAGATTTATCAGCAAAAAATATCAACATAAATGATTCAGTCATATGCTTGTCTATTAAACCATCACTAAGAAACATTATTTCTATTGTTTGATGGGAAAACATATTTTCAATTAATTTGAACCTGTAGTCTAGGTAATATATTGATAACTGTGGCAATTCTCAGGTGTTAAAAAAGTTATGAAATTAGTTTCTTTTCAAATCATATCTGATGTTGGCAATTATTCCATTAGTAAAAAGTGAGGAATAACTTAAATTTACTAAATATTCATTATAATAATAGTTCTTTTATACTTACAATAATGTAAATTCTTTAGTTCTGCCACTTTTTATCATCATTTGACCACTGAAAAAATAATTATAGTTTCAATTTCACATGCAAAATTTCAAAGAAGTCTTCTTAATTATTATACACAGATTGATCAGAAAAAAATATCAACATAAATGATTCAGTCATATGCTTGTCTAATTATTATATCATCACTAATGAATTTCTTTTATTTCTATTATACACCTATTGGGAGAAATTATATATTCAAGCCCCTAAAAGTTTTGAAAACTGATATCAAAAAAAGATAGTGTTCATAGTTTCAGAATCAGTTAACTTGTAATGGCGGAAGTAGTCAAAAGTTACTTTACCAGGCGTATTTATTCCGTGCAGCAATGCTGACTGCAACATCAATAGTATGAAACACAAAGTTCATTTACATTACTTTGCAATAAAAATCAAAGAGTAATTAAAAATTGGCAATGCCTGCATAGATGAAAATGTCTGATAAACTTATTTCAACTTTCAACATCTTTAGTAACCTTTTCACTTACGGAATTTGGCAAATGTTCACCACTAAATTGTTCCATTAAAAAAATCATTTTCAACAGCAGTTTACTAACTAAGATTTGATGAAAAAACCCTAATACAAATTTCATTCAGTTCAGAAACTAATAGGGTGTGGTTACTTTATTGAATACACAATGACTTTAATAAATATCAAGAGTAACAATACTTACCATTACTCAATAGTTAGGCTGTCTAGAGAGGAGAACACCCAATATTTGCTGAAACAGAAATTTACTTTTGAAATTTGTTTTTAGAAAATAAAAAATCAATTGATATTTTCAATGATTTCAGTTCAAAATTATCAACATGGCAGATTCAGTCATATGCTTGTCTATTAATAAAATCATCATGTAAAATATGGGATCAATTTTCATTGATCAAATGGTATAAGTGTATTCACATGTCAGAGCAGAAAGCAAAAAAAAAATAATAAATACATCAGTTCCCCTTGTTCTTCATGAGGTTATTAACTTATTAATGCATGATGTAGCAGCAGAGGTAACAATAAGGCATTAACATTGTGAAAAAAATTTGTTGTATCCCGAAATTTTGCTCCATTTGGACACAAATTCCACTCACAGCCTAATAATACAATGGTGGATATCCACTCACAGCCTAATAATACAATGGTTGATATCATTTTTAACTTTTTGTGAAGAACAAACGTATCTCAAATGGACAATGATATACCTAGCAGACTAGGTAGAAAGGCAAAGATTAAAAATGCCCACATTATACGAAAAATACAAAAGGAAATGTCCAGATATTCTTTAACAGAGTAAAAAGCATTAGCTTATGAAAAATTGTGTACTGCAGATAAACTTATGAAAATTCGGAATTGAACCAAATGTATTTACAAAGTTATTTTAACAAGCAATACTTTGATTCTCTATGTGTGAGTATTGCTCCATACTCAGTCTCGAGAATGGTAGACGTAAATTGTGACCTTACAGGTATTCTATTCTACTTCATATAGTTTGATTGTAATTTTTTATTTTTATTATGGCTAGGTAAATATAGATTCATGGTGGAGTGCTTTTCTCATGTCATTTTTTATTTGTCAACAGTTATGCCACATTTTAGATACTGAGGCAACTTCTGCAATTGAATTGTGATTGACTTCAATTAGAAGACTGAAATAAAGAGATAATAAAGATATTTGAGATGGAATAGCATGTGAAATGTTTGTTATGAGTGTGCACTATTGGTAGAATTCACTTGCAACTGTATTTGATAAACTTATGGAGTTCAAAAGTTATTGATTAGCTACCAGTCAAAACGACATTTAAAAAAAATCAAATTGATCAAGCTAATATATGCATGAGCATGAGTAGTGAATATACATAAACTAGTTGAAATGAGGCTGTAATTTGTGAAACTCGCTATTTGACAAAACCGGTTTGTTAGTAGTTTCTTTTGAATTTTACAGAGGAATCAAATGATAGAATCAGAATCTACCAAAACTTTCTTTAGCATTCTAATATTGTCAAAAAAATTATAGTTATATGCAAAACTTGATCTTAGCTTTGACATTTTACCTGCAAAACTGGCTGGTTGCTTTGCCACCAATAAAATTTGTCTGTCAAACCACATGATGAACACGTTATCCTGAAGTTGTTTATGAGAAACAGATTTCAGTAGATAGTTTGAATTCAAACAAGACAAAGCAGGTGTTTCTCTGTTGAATTAGAAAAAGTGTTTTATAATTATTATGGAGTTAGGAGTAGGTGAAAATATTTTGTTTGTTGAACCTACCTAGTCAATGCTGAAAAGGACGCAAAAAGGTTCCCCAGCCAGAAAAATATTGAACAACTAAGTTGTCTTTTTTTATAATAGATATTATATATTTGTGAAACTGGCTATTTCCAATATAAATATATGAAAACTGAAAGTTCGGGTTGAACCGCTGGAGTCATTTTCAAGAAATGAAAAAAAGGATAAAAAAGGCGGTGAAACGTGATTCTTGAAACGTCGAATTTCTACTAATTCCCGACGCGGTTCAACCAGAACTTCCAGTTTTCAAATATCTGACGGCGGAATATATATATTTAAAGGAAGGCATTAATAGGTATTTCAGGATGCAAAGATATAAATTCCACTCCTAAAAACTTCAAGCAACATTTGTTACTTTATTTTGCGAAAACAGCCATACTAAATAATATGCTATTAAGTTTTTTTAATTCCCAAAATAATGCTTCTGAACAAATAGACAGTTTTGCAAGTAATGGCCTCAAATACTACCCTCTGACCAAATGTAACCTTGAAGTTACTGATTTTATTTCTTACCCTATGTATGCTTTTCAGGAGCAATTCAGTTATAGCTGAATGCATCTTCATGTATGAAATATTCTGTATCTGAAATAGAAAATAATTGTTGAAAACTTGGAATATTCCCAAATGAAAGTTTTATATTCTTTCAATAATCAGAAATATCCGAAACGATGTAATCATGTGTTCATACGAACGAGACTAATAAATTCATCACAGGTTCTCAAAAATATTATTTTATATCAAATGAAAAACAATCTAAAATATTCTTAGTGAAGCTAAATAATGAAAAATATCAATGATGGTTCTGAATAATACTGATAATTTATAAATTGACTAGCCCTTACCACGTCTTCGAAGTAAAGCAAAAAGAAATTCGTAACTTAAGCTATGATATATACTGACTGCTACTCCTCCATAGTGCCCAGAGACCATATAAAATTTGAATATGATTGGAAACTTTTTCAATACGTTTTTCGCAAGTATTGAACAAATCTGACGACTGCCAATAGTTACATTTTGCGGATAGTACTCACGTTCATTGATCACGTGGTCACTTTGGAAATAGTGATGAGAGCAATATAGCCGGAAAAATACATACGGGACCCCGATATGTCTTGGACATCTGAGATACCACAAATTTTCACCTCTTCACTTCGAAGTTTCAAACAGAAAGAATTTATAAATTAAAAAATTTCAGAGGAATGTGGAAGAAAGTCAAAAACACGTCAAATAGAAGAGAGGGGATTCAGACTGCCAACAGTGCCAACCAAAATTTTTATATATCGCGTTCCGAAATTACTGACCCCGTCTTCTATGGGGGAGAGATAGAGAGAGGGGCTCATTTATTAGGCAATATGCACGTTTTTTAATTCAGCGATGGCTCCACTCATCCACCAACTGCGTTTTTATATTCGTTGATATACGGAACATAACAAAGTATTGACTGCACTATTAGCGTCAGAAATTAAAAGTTTCATTATTTTACACATCATAAATGTTAAATTTCACAACGAATGATTGTTTTTTAGATGCTAATAAGTGAGTTCAATACATTTTCTATCTTGTCAATTTTTGCCGATACAACAATGTTAAATTAAAAATCGATTGTCAGTTGTCAGATGTGAGGAACTGCGTTTTTCAATGAACCACTTGTGACTCCACCACGTCGTTGCACCAGTGACTGACGTCAGCCAAAGGTGAATTAATATACGGTGGAAATAAAAACGTGCCCAATACCAGGGTTACTGAATGGGTTTATTCGTTTGCATCGAGGTGTAGCACTTTCCTACACCAGCACCCTGATTCCGAACTCTCGATTCGAGTCGAAACAATATTTTCATCTTCTTTATTTACATGCTATAAGTTGAAGAGGTATATATCGTCTCGACTCGAATCGAGAGTTCGGAATCCGGGTGCTGGTGTAATTTTACACTCGATTTTGGAGCCATATTTTCTCGATACATGGTTTTGATATATTTCAAAAGTTTACAGTTGCACATTACAATGAATTTACAATAGTATTCCCAAATATGAACATAACTTGGCTGGATCAGTGTTAACTTTTGAAATTATTTCAAAACTATGTATCGAGAAAATATGGCTTAGCATTTGTTCGCAAATAAATTTCATATATTCCTTTGTTTGAACTGCACTCAGATACACTCGATTCAAAATGCGGTGTAAACTACACTACAGTACACCTTGATTCAAACGAATAAACCTTGTGGGACGCAGCTTCTAAACTGGCGGGAAACAGGGTTGTTCTATATAATACTGACAGGGTTACCACGAAAAACAGTTTTTTGAGATTTCGGGGGACACAGAGACGTAAGGTGATGAAAGAGTGCCACTGCTGCCAACATATTAGAATTACTGTGGTTGTTCCTATCTAACTATCCTTACAACTGACGTCATCAAAATGGAGGTTTCGCGGTAACCCTGTCCAAAGAGTAGAATTGTCTACTGTCTACTTTATATTTTTAGGCTGCGTTCATCAACTTACTCTGGGAGTAGAGTAAGAAGTATGGCCACGTGATTAGAAGTATATGTCGATCATTACTCCCGAATAGTCGTTCAAGAACTCTGCAAAGAATGCAAAGTATCAATGACAATAATGATTCATGAAATTCAGATTTTCTTTATCAAGGATTCCAGAAGTGAAATATCGTTCATCACACTTCCCTATTTTTAAAAATTTTCACTCTGAAGGCACATAGAAAGGTGAATATTCAAACAACAACGAACACATCCTATCGAATAAATTACCTGTCTTTGTAATTACTGTCAGAGTATAGCCGTTTTTGATTGGCGTTTGGTTCTGGTAGCGGTTGACATAAAAATGACAGCGGTTTACTTTCTGGTATTGTTAATGACGTTATAGTGAATAATGAAACGAATGTGTTGATTGATTACTGTAACCACTAACCAACACATTCGTTTCATTATTCACTATGACGTCATTAACAGTACCAGAAAGTAAACTGCTGTCATTTTTATGTCTACCGCTACCAGAACCAAACGCCAATCGAAAACGGCTCATAATAACCCTGGCGGGAGTAGGCGAGGTGGCGCAGTGGTTTAGCGCTAGTCTCATGATCCAAGGGTCCTGAGTTCGATTCTCCAATGAACCAGACTTTTTTTCATTAGAAATTAACTCTGGGTTATTGAAGAATGCCTTTCCCACGTTTTCATGATTGACGGGACTACGAATAATCATGCTGCTCCATAGGTGGCGCAAGGAGTTAGTAACAAGGCCTAGTCAGAACACTTGTATGAATGGGTTATATGTTGTGACACATGCCGCCGTCTACGACGTGCCAGCAATATTCAGGAAAAAATATTTATAATATGTGATGTTGAAAAATACACTTGGGATGCAGTATGGTTTCGAGCCAGACTACTGCATTCCCCCGATACACCTTAACTGTCTACGCCGGTTGAAGGCCGGATGGCAACGGATTTGCCGCAGTTGGGGATGTCCATATAGCGCCGTAAAGGAAGCTGAGGACAATAAATGATGAGAGAGAGAGAGAGAGAACCCTGGCGGGAAATGAGAAAATGACATCAGTCACTAGATTACCTAACCTCAACTTTCAACTATGTTTTGAATTTAAACATTTATTGAAATAATTTCAAATTTAATTAAAGTATGTTTCAACAGAGTATAAGGTAAGTTGAGACTAATGGTCAATTTAATGAATGTAATAATCATTTTGTTTTTAAGATCTTTCTTCAATAGAGTACCTTCTAAGGAAACCGAAGAGCCAGGGTATGTCAAGTTTAATGATTTTCTTTGAGCAAAGAATGAATTCAGTAACATTCCGTAGCGTTCCTAATAAATTAATCAGCCACATTAAACATACTGTGTTGGTTACATCATTTTGCAATACGTGTTCCTTAAGTAAATCCAGTACCTTAAGTAGATCCAATGTTACTTTAAAACAATATACATTTCAGAATGAAAACAGGAAATTGTGTTATTATTATCCACTCATGTGAGTATTAAGTGGAAATGATATCATCAAAAATGATCTATTGTTTTTTCCAGGTCTCCAAACCAAGATAAGAAAAATACTGATCATTTGAAAGAATCTCCTACAGACACCATTAAGTAAGAAATATATTATACTCTATTTCAAGAATAACATAGAGTAAATTCTCAGAAGTAAATAGGCATATGATATGCACACCAAATTAGTTTGTTATCTGAGAATTTACTTTATAGCCATTACACCATTTCCGCAAGCCTCATTTTTTTTGTATGTGTTGTGGATGTAAAGGCCGATTCAGATACATGGTTGTCCACCTACGGTTTTTGACCCTGCATGATAAATTCCTCCAGTATTAATAAAATTAATACTCCTGAACAAAAAAAAATATGACTTTGTGATAGAAAGGTAAGTAAAAGGAACATATGTGAACTGTCTAACAGTTTATAGGCACAATTATCAAAAATATTTGCTTGTAAATTGCACGTGCTTGAAAAACCTGTTGTTCAAGCACGTGCAATTTAAAAGCAAATATTTTTGACCCTTGTGCCTCATAAACTGCAAGACAGTTCACAAAGTCATATTTTCTTCGGATCAGAAGTATCAATTTTGTTGATACTAGAGGTATTTATCATGCGGGGTCGAAAACCCTTGGTGGGCACCCATGTATCTGAATCGGCCCTAACGTACAATTGTAATATAAATGTCTGCCACCGCATCCTCGCGACAGGAGGTTACAGGAGGGTAACAATTGCAGCAAAAAATTAACAAAAAAACTGTATAGCAGCTTACTTGAAACTTATTGTATGTATCAGTTGAAACATAAGAAGCTTAGAAAATATCGTCTCCCATATAAATTCCACAACAAAACTCATCTGCCACTCACATAAGTAAACAAAAAATATACTCGCTAGTATGAAAATAATGAAATTTCAGATGCTTTGGTTCCACAGGCATCTACAGTTGCCCTCTCTACAGCTGAGGCAGAACATAATGCTCTTGCAACAACAATTAGCAAGTGTCTTTGGTTGAGAGGGTTGTTGAATGAAATGAATGTTCTGATAGTAGTTGTAGTAGTAGTAGTAGTAGTAGTATTGATTCAGGGCAAATTTCTTTAAAATATATTTCGTCACAAAACCAACGTGCTGACATTTTCACCAAGGGCCTATCTTTATATTTATTCAATTTTCATTTGTGTCGATTAGGTTTTTCATGAACATAGATTAAGTGAGAGTGTTAATATATGCCTATTGACTAATAATCTATTTTCATGACTAGATATTCTTTATTATTATATAAATGAATGTTTTTGTTTTAATGTTGACTGTCAGACCTTGAAATAAAAAATACATATTTCTTGAGTTCCAATCTTTTCTGCTCATTTATCAACTATAATAACATTAAAAGAGTATCGGTTGTTAAGGACCTTGGAGTATTATTTGATGAAAAACTTACATTTGTTCTGCATATAAATTCAACTGTAAGCAACAGCTCTCGAAAATTAGGTTTTGTTCTTAGAAATACAAAGGAATTGTCAATTATTTCAACAAAAACATTATACATGTCACTCATATATTCTTGTCTCCAATATGCGTCTCCTGTATGGAGTCCTCATTATCAAGTTCACATCCATCATCTTGAGCGTATACAAAACAAGTTTTTGAGAGGTATTGCCTATGAAATGGGCTTATACCAGGGTACATATACAATTATTCCCAAAACTAGTAGAAATCAATCTGATTTAATTTTATTATACAAATTAATTCATGGCATTACATCATACCCAGAATTGTTGGCACAAATCAATTTTAGATTTAATAGAACACCAACATGTAATTGTGAAACTTCAGCATTCCTTTTCACTATACCAATTATGGCTACAATAGCAGTATATCTCGTGTTATGAGACCGGGTAATCTACTTAACACAAATGGTGTATGTATAACTGGTGTGAGCTTGTGTACTTTAAAAAAGTCAATTAATGAAGTAGCTACTCTGTGATATGTGATATATATATATTACTATCCTTTTATATTAATTCCTATATTGTATATTGTTTAAATAAATAAATAAGATACCACGAAGGTCATCTGCCAAACCTATGGAGTTGCGCTTGGCATGCAGTGCGCGAGCACTGAGGCCGAGACCGCGGCTACGACGCTGCATCTTTATCGGTCTGAAAGACAATCGTTGTTTTGTTGAACGGCTATCATGAAGTTGTTTTTTATGTTATACATATGTTTACTGAAATAATTTAATAATTTCTGGCGAATAGTTATGCTAGATCTTTTCCGTGAAAATGAAGACTTAAATACAGGGTTGGGCAAATCTTGATTTAAAAAAAAAATCAATGCTCATTGATTTAAATAAAAAAATCATGATTTTTTGATTATTTTTTTATTTTATGAATTTGAGTATTATAAAATTAAAACAAAATATAATTCACAAAGAAAGCCAATCTCAGTAGAACGATGTGGGTCGACCGACATGTCTGTACAAAAAAATTCCTGTAGCCCTTCCGCGCGTATAAGTCGCATAAGAATGATTTCTCTCTGGGCTAGTATTTTCTAACTTTTACGTATACGAATTTGATCAAATGTTTCACTCCAACACACATGAAGTGTGTATGTTTGTCCCATTTCATTCGTAGACGAATTGAAACCGCACGGTTAAAAAATAGCAGCATCTCAGATCATTCTCCCATTGAACATTGAAGTACAAAGTCCATTGTGCAAGCGAGAGGAAATTTAAAAAAATAAAATATAATGCTCGTTCTTTGCCCTTCAAAAACATCATGTTCTCTGAAGAAATTATGAAAAACGTCAGTGGAATTCAGTGGTGGCTATCACAAGATGACGATGATTCAGAAATCAAAAAACAGATACCTGTGTTAAAACAATGGGTGGTATGAATAAAACCTAGCAAAAGCGTTTACTATAGGTTTGTCTCTCTCATTAATTAACAAAATAGATAGATCTGTTTCAAGAAATCTAAGTAAAAGCAATTGCTTTGGTTTATTCATTAGACCCAATTTCTTTGGGGTGTGGATAATTTGCTGACCAAAAAATAATTCTGCCTTCCAGAACCTTGGGAAATATTTAACCGAACCAAAATCTAAAACTAAGTTGTATATGATGAGTTGTTCGTGCCACCATAGAAAAAATTCAAATCAACTCCCTTATAAGGGTAGTTTACACTTGTGATTTTTCGAAAAACTTTGCAGACCGGGGGTTTAAAGTAGAGATATTTCATTGAAACACCAGAATATGATTTATCAAAACGTACTTTTCATGCCACCATAAAAAAAAATTGGATCAGACCCCAAATAAGGGTAGTTTGTACTTAAGGTTTTTCGAAAAACTTTGCTCACCAGAGGTTTCCAGAAGAGATATTCCATTGAAATAGTAGAATATGATTTCTCAAAACGTGCCTTTTTTGTCACCATAGAAAAAAATTGTATCAACCATCATATAGGGTAGTTTATACTTATGATTTTTCGAAAAACTTTCCTGACCGATGGTTTCCAGTGAAGATATTTCATTGAAACTGTCAATAATGATTATCCAAAACGTACTTCTTGTGCCACCATACAAAAAATTGGGATCAGCCCCAACTTGAGGGTGGTTTATTCTAGTGATTTTTTAAAAAACTTTGCTGACCGATTATTTCCAGTGAACATATTTCATTGAAACAGTATATTGTAATTGCTGAAAACGTACTTCTTATGCCACCATACAAAAAATTGGGATCAGCTGCCGCATAGGGGTAGTTTATACTTGTGATTTTTCGAAAAACTTTGCTGATCAGGGGTTTCCAGTGAAGATATTCCATGAAACTGTAAATAATGATTACTCAAAGCGTACTTTTTATGCCATCATACAAACAATTTGGAACAGCTTCCGCATAAGGGTAGTTTATACTTGTGATTTTTTGAATGGTGGCATAAAAAGTACGTTCTGTGCAATAATTAGCTATAGTTTCAATGAAATATCTTCACTGGAGACAATCGGTCAGCAAAGTTTTCCGAAAAATCACAAGTATAAACCACCCTTATACGGGGGCTGATCCAATTTTTTTCTAAGGTGGTACAAGAATTACGTTTTGAAAAATCATATTTTACTGTTTCAATGAAATATATTTATTTTCTGGAAACCCTGGTCAGCAAAATTTTTCGAAAAATCACACGTGTAAACTACCCTTATGTGGGGGCTGATCCCAATTTTTTGTATGGTGTCATAAAGAGTACGTTATGGGTAATCATTATTTATAGTTTCAATGAAATATCTTCAGTGGAAACCATCAGTCAGCAAAGTTTTCTGAAAAATCACAAGTATAAACTACCCTTATGTGGGGGCTGAGCAATTTTTTGTATGGTGGTATAAAAAGTACGTCTTGGGTAATAATTATTTACAGTTTCAATGAAATATCTTCACTGAAAACCATCGGTCAGCAAAGTTTTCCCAAAAAAAAACCACCCTTATGTGGGGGTTGATCCATTTTTTTCTATGGTTTCACAAATAGCACGTTTTGAGAAATCATATTTTACTGTTTCAATGAAATATCTCTACTGGAAACCCCCGGCCAGCAAAGTTTTTCAAAAATCACAAGTATAAACTACCCTTATGTGGGGCCTGATCCCAATTATTTGAATGGTGGCACAAAAAGTACGTTTTGAATAATCATTATTTACTGTTTCAACGAAATATCTTCACTGGAAACCCCTGGTCAGCAAAGTTCTAAGAAAAATTACAAGAATAAACTACCCCCAAACGGGGGTGGATTTCAATCTTGAATATGGTGGCAGGAAGATATTTCTCAATAGATATCTTTATTGCATTATCATTTCGATATTCGCAGTTCAAGTCTGAAATCAATGAAATATTATATTCCGGTCAGCAAACTATTTTTCCCATTTCTTTGTGCTATTGCTTCTTTAGCCTCAATGGAACGAGTGTTCAGTACCTTTGGACTGGTACATTCCGATTTGAGAAATAAACTGGGGGTTGAAAAGGCAGGAATATTAGTATTTTTGTTCAAATATTATAATGAAAATTTAAATTTGAAGTATGTTCTATGTTAGTTCCAATGTCAGAAAACTTATGATTATAAAATAATGTAGAGTATGATTAAGATATACATATGTATATGTTTTAATATCCAGTTTTTTTACTGGTTTTACTATATTATTTCAGTTTAATATTTTTTATTATTCAAATAAATAATAAATGTTCTCGAAATTATTATTTTGATTTGAATTTTGATTTAAAAAAAATCACTTGATTTAAATCATGATTTTAATCTTGATTTAAATCAGCCCAACCCTGCTTAAATATACCCATGAAATTCGCAAAAATTCTTAACATTACAAAATAATCGACAGAAAGTAGATTACGTGTATCAAGCTATTATAAATAAAGCTGTTAGTGTTGAATCTTTACTTGTCTTTTAGTGCTATTGAGAAAAAAAGTATCTTTCTTTGGAAAGATTGTTGAACTGCGAATGCAGCAAGATTTATTCGGTCATTTCTTGCGAATTTCTCTTGAAAAAGCATTAGATATTGATAACCAACTTTGAGAGTAATACGCTGATCAATCTAATAATTTATTTATAAACATTACTTGAAAATGGCTTGACAAGCCGAAACGTATGTAGTAAATAAAGATCTTGAACAAAAACTGTTTTTCTATAGACCGAAATAACCAAGGAACTTCAACCCAATAAAATTACGTCAGGAACAAATAAATAATGATATTAATAACGTTTTAACGTATATACTAAGGCCAATTCCTTTCTCCCTCTGCCATATTGGTTTGTTTCATCTGTAAAACTGACAAATCAAAGGCCAAAGTCCATCAATGGCATCGCAATCAACTCCGAAGAAAATTAAAAAAATGATAATATATTCCTATATATACTAAAAACCGGACTTCAAATTAATTCACTGAAAAAATGTGTATAACATGAAAAACAACTTTATGACAGTCGATCAATAGTTTAGTACAACAACGATCGTCTTTCAGGCCGATAAAGACGAAGCGTCGTAGCCGTGGTGCTCATGCACTGTATGCCGAGCGCAACTTCATAAGCTTGGCAGATGACCTTTATTGTATCTTATTGAAATTTATTGAAAAATAGGAAATTCTAAAGCCTGTATGACACGATTCAGTTTTTCACTCATAAGTCATGAAATGAATCACTTTTCAAGTCAATTAAGCATTGATAATAAAACGGATCATTTTCTGTGTGAAGATACAATGTTGTGTGACACTAATAACACAAAATGTCCAATGGATCAGTACAGTTTCTCATTCAGAAATTAGATGATAAACTGGATCGTGTCATACGGGCTTAATACATAAAAACAATGTATGCACTAGCGCGCGGTAAAGTGAAACTTTACCGCCCGCGGGCGCATTATGGCCCGCTGGCCGTAAAGTAGACAAAATTCTAAAATTGTCTATAATTACATATCATTTCGTGCAAGACCTAACACGAATGACAATTATTTCAATAGAGAAATACTCTTCCAAAAATTTCTTCATAATCGACATTTTTTCAATATGTAAGTAAGTCATAAGCCTGAATATTGAAAATGCAGTTGGTTTAGTTACTGATGTTGAAGATGGGATATTCTCTTGAACATAATTATTACATATTGAAAGTTTCGTTACAGCAACTGCATCAATACGAGAACAAGTATTCATTTTAGAAGTGGATGATGGACTCAAATAACTATCTGGTATCATCCTGGCACAATCATTGGCAATTTTTTCAGTGATGATCAATCATCATCATGCCGCAGGCCATAAACGCCTACTTTATGCCCTTGATACATGAATAACTATTGTAACTATTGTAGGTACAAATTAATCTGAACAAAAATATAAAATAAGTATACAATTACAACACAGAATATACAATAAAATGAACAATCATAATAGGTTCATTCGTTTGCATCGAGATGTAGTGTAGTGTAATTTACATCACATTTTGAATCGAGTGTAGCTGAGTGCAGTTCAAACAAAGGAATGTGTCAAATTAATCTGAAAACGAATACTACAAATCGAGTGTAAATTACACCAGGGGAGGAACTCTGTAACTTGTTTTGCATAGCGAAGCGAAACTATGGAATTTAGTTGGCAGACTATACTTTCTAAGCTCATAACTAAGTTAACTCTGGGACTATACGTATATGAAATATACTATAATGTTTTTATAATTATTCCCTTGAATAATTTCATAATACTTGATTCTGATTAACTATGTTCTGAACCTATTAGGTTGAAAAGTAAGAAAAGAGCAAGGATAGTTAGTAGCGACGAATCCAGTGATGAAGTGTAAGTCACAGAGATACTTGCATTCAGTTGGAAATAATCAAAAATGTATGTATTTTCAGAGGCGTCAAACAAGAATTGGACTGTAAAGAAGAAGTTGGTGTAGAAACAAAAAAGCAATCAGGAGAAATTAAAGATGAAAATCAAAAAGTGTCCAGTAATGAATCTCCAAAGAAAAAAGAAAAGAAATCAAAACCAGACGTTGTAGAAAGAAAAAATACAAAGAAAAATAAAAAGCAAAAAGCATCACAAGACGAACCACAAATAAAGAATGAATCACCTCTCAAGGAAGAGAATATATCAAAATTTGATGTGGAACAGTCTGACATAATAAAAGAAAAATGCATCACACCAGATAAGCCTGAGAAAAAAGTCAATAATATTGTCTTTGGTAATGTTTACTTAAGAAAAGGACTTGTTGTAAAAACAAAAAATTATGTAGTGATTGACATAAGTATTTTGTGAATTTTGATTCTCCCACGTCTCTCACTCCATAAGGAAATTTAAATTATTTTCAATATTATTTAAGCTGGGTGCAAAAATTGTAAATGCCTCCGAGTATCTCCTTTGAGAATGTAGATCTTAAGGATCCTGGCTTTGGTTTTTTTTTCAAAATCTCAGTATTTTGTAGTATTCGATCACCTTTTCAAAAGTGTCTATTGGCCCAACACGATCATATTATTATTTTTCGAGATATGCGGTGTTGAATTTGAACTGGCCCTTTTTATTTTGTTATTTTTAATGCAATTAGAAGATTGAAAAAATTTGTTTTCTGACAGTTATCATTCGAATTATCCCAAGTAATATTTTTACGCTTGAATGAGACCCAATTATTTACTGGGTATGCTTTGAAAAAAAATATAATTTGATTCACTGTTGCGTTAAAAATGAAAGTGCTGCTCCTAAAGTGGCGTAAGGAATTAGTAACACAGCCTACCCAAAACACGTGGCTAATGACCATAGCAGTCGATGCCAAAATATAAAAAAAAAACTTGATCAATTATGTACATACTTCGATTTTCACTACACAAAACTAAATATTGAAACAGAAAATATTCAATAGACAGTAATAATTTCTTCATGCATGAGAAAAGTATTTGTTCAGTTGGATATTAAAGAAACCAGCTAAAGTTTTCATGTAATTTTTTTTTCTTCACAAAGTCTTTGGTGAGCGGGTTCCAAAAATATTTTAGGGAAACATTTGTTGAATTGATATCCTCCCAGAAAAAGGTAAACAAAACCACCTTCAGCCCTGGTTTGAAATAAGCTAGATTTTTTCTACTCTTGCTTTTGAAAAGCCAACCTGCAACAATAATTTTAATTTAGGGATAATGCCCTGTATTATCTCCATAAATATTTGATGATCACTTTAGAGCCTTATTCCTACATAATTATTTACCCCACTTCGTGATATAGACTCCTTCAACAACTTATTAATTTCTATGTAGAAACTACTTAAATTGATTTCAGCAAGTAAGCGACAAAATACCAAATTGTTTTTGAATTGACATAAAAATTGGAAGGTGTGTTGTAAAGTTCTTTGCTGCACACTTTAGAATTTTTTTCCTGCTGTAAACAAGTACTTTCAACATCAAAATTAATATTGGATTTTCAAAAAAAAGCAACAGTAAGGACCTTATGTAAGGGATAAATTCATTTTCTACGTTATTAAGTAGTCATTTTCCAGAAATATCCTGAAACAGGTTGATTTATGTTTTTGAAAAGACACTCTGTGCTATGATATAAAAAAATCGCCCCTTCCTCACTCCCCTCAGAGTGACGCTACCCCCTCCCCCCAATGTTTTTAAATAGAATAGGGCGTCAAATAATACCTCATTTCAAAAGGTAGTCAATTGTATATACAGCTATGTCTATTTTTTGAATTTCGTTCAGGGGCGATTTTTTTTTATATCACAGAGTGTCTTTTCAAAAACATAAATCGTCGTGTTTCAGGGTTTTTCTGGAAAATGGCTAATAACGTAGAAAATAAATTTACCTGTTACATATGATCCTCACTGTATATTTTATTTATACACTCCTTTTGAATATCACTTCCATTTCATCATCTTCGGTGGAGATTCCATATTCTTCTATGAGTTTTTCAAGATACCTAATAGTAATTATTAAACTTAGATAATGTATGCCTTAAAATGAAAAAAAAAAAAAAATCTTATGATTATGATTTGAGATAAACTTGCAGAAAAATCTTATTTTTTAATATTTTGTAGAACTTTTAACCAAACTAAAAAACTCGTTAAAAATAAATTGTAGAGAAATATGTCCTCAAAATACTATATGAAGTCATTAATCATCTGGGAACACATTTTCTTGAACTCACTCACTAATTATTGCAAAACATTTTTCATCATCAAATTTGAACTTGTCCCTAAAGTAATATTTTCATGTAACGTAAATTATTCTCGATAGTCAGAATGAACCGTTCATAGACTATTGTATCAGTTGTATATTTAGTTCATTTTATATTATTCTAATACAGAAAAAATTCTCATTAGTTAATCACTACTGTTATTAATATGCTTTACTCTGAAAATAATATTTTTTTTTCTCAGGAATAGAAACAAAAGTGGACAAGAAGAATGATACCGAAACTTATACTCCAAACTCATCTAAATACCACGTGATTAAAGATGCTGTGTGGAAACACAAAGAAAAGTTAGTATGAATCTAATTTCACCAAAATTCCCCAGTGAAACCATTTGAAGTCTAATTTGGTATTTATTCTAGAGTTCCTTACATTGCATTAGCTAGGACTTTCGAAGAAATAGAAAACATTTCTGCAAGGCTTAAGATCATAGAAATATTAAGCAACTATTTCAGATCTGTGATTGTTTTAACACCCCAAGACTTGCTTCCTAGTGTTTATTTATGTTTAAATAAATTAGCACCAGCATATGAAGGTAAGAATTTTAAGGAAAATTCATCTTTGATGCAGTTCAAAGTATAATGACTCATTAATATTGATATAAATGATGAAATTGTAAAATATGTATAATAAAATCCCAATATAAAATATTAATAAGATTACTTACATAGAGATGTTTGTGAAGCCAGACTTGGTTGAGCAAACAATATGTATTGAAAAGGGAAATATTCGCCATAGAAAATTGAAAAACCTACAATAATGTCTAACCCTGGGTCCACACCGCCGCGAACATTGTTAGCTAACATTTATGCGATGTAGTGATTTCTAATGGTTATTTAACGAACAAGGGCGATTAACAATCGAGATAATTTAACGCGTGAGCGGAGCGAGCGCGTTAATGTTTGAGATTGTTAATCGCCATTTTAATTCACGAGTTTGTTACAAAACTTTTCCGTCGACAGTAGTTTTCGAAAATAGAGATATCTCACTTTCAATGTTTATTTATTTAACGTTACGATAAAAAACAATCACTATTTCCTATTCATATTAACTCTACTCAAAGATAGTTTAATTTTTCTCAGTGGTAGTTTTATTTTATTTTTTATTATTTATTTTCAAATTAAAATAAAAAAAAAATTTACACTCGGTGGGTTTTGAACTCTGGACCTCAGTGTTGCATGCCAGGTGAACTTTACCATTATGCCACGGGACCATATATGGTTTTGAGTGACAACTGGTGTAATGAACATTTTCTGAAATTTTATTTGAAAATTGACAAATAAATAATGACGGATAGTACTAACCAATATAAAATGTATAAGGGCAATGTATGTTGGGTTGCATATAATCAAATCGTTGATTAATAGAAAATCATCAACGATTTTGAGTGCGTTAAAATACATCATAAATGAACGGTCGACGGAAAATAGCATTTTCGCTAACATAAGCAGTCTAATAATAATGTTCGGAACAAAACACCGATATTCACCAATTAAGCGGTAAACTTCAAAGGGAACATATGTTATTTCGATGTTTTTAGGTGCTCACTCATATTTTTATGCGTTCTAGGTGACAATGAAGTAGTCCGTAGGAAGGTGTGTACCATTAATGAAAAAAATTAAAAAACAAGTGTTTGTGGAATGTTCATAGACCTGAATATAAAAATGTACTGAAAAAACAAGACACTGATATGATATTGGGTCATATGCATACACCTGAAGCAAATGCTTTTACTTGAATTACTTGAAAGAGACCTATTCACTTTGTTAAGTTAGGAGAGAGACAAACCTATAGTGTAAGAATTTGCTAGATCTAATGCATAAGGCCCAAAGGCAGTATAATAGGTATAAGTGCCGAACAAATTGAAAAATCAGTTGCGCCATTCTCGTAAAGTTTTTAAAACCACTACCATCTTCATTTTCTTTTCGTTGTTTGAGAGTTCAATACATCTGTTTTAACAAAACACAAAATAAGGTCGTCATCATTGCTACTAGACATGATGATCGGCTTTGGAAAACATTCAACTTACAACTATATTAGTCTGGACAAGGTATGTTAGTTAATATTCTTCATGAACAACTGTTAACGAACATTGTTAGCTAGCAAAATATTAGGTAACACAGTGTTACCTAAAAAAGTTTTACCTAACAATATTCGCGGCGTTGTGGACCCGGGGTTACAGAAAACAACTACTTACCCGGCTAAAGCCACGCTGGACATTGAACTACATCTAATAGATTTTGTAAAGAGAACCTAACTTAAGAAAATATGTGAAAGTGGAATTTTGCATTTTCACTCAGATATGATTTTTTAATCATTCAGTTTTCATTGAAAATTCGGTAAATCTTCGGTTACAGAGAGAGCTTGAATTAAAAAAAAAAAAAATTATGAAACTTACGTATTTTGGTCTCCTGAACAAAAAATCCAAATGAACTTTTTGGCGGTCTCAATTAATTTCGGAAATACGGGCCTACATTTGAATGATGACTGGCTTTTCTACTAGTACACGTTCCTACCGCAGAAAAATCAATAAAAAAGCCTTCTTTTCACCTACTCAATCTACACACTGGAATGTATCTGTTTCACCCTTTGTTTATTGAAAACAACACTTTTTCAAAATATAAGTTCGCACCCTCATTTCACTGGAGGATGAGATGGCTTTCCAGAATTTATGTCCATCGATACCCTTTCAAGGTGCTTGTATAGTATGCACTAGCAGAGGAAAAGATCCTCTGCCACACAGTGCAGGTCCAGAAGATGGAGTGCTGCTATTGTTGAAGAATGACCAGAGGAACATCATCTGCCTGGTAAGCATTCCCATTATAAACAGTCTTATTAAGATGTCTGGCTGATGAAAATGTCTGGCTTAGGAAGATGTCTGCCTTATGAAGATGTCAGACTTATGAAGATGTCTGACTTATGAAGATGTCTGAAAGAGCCTCACCGTACTTAGAGATACAATGCTGCACTGGAATTTTGTGGACCTGGCAACCCAAAATTTTCCTGCGGAATTGATGGGCTTCAGCTTCAGGATTCTGCGGTGTTTTAACAGTCTTCCGCGACCGAACCTGAAGACAGTGGAGTGTCACTTCCATCAAACTTCATGAAGAAATGGAAAATCCTGCAGATATCGACAAACTCCATAATTGAAATTTCTGAATAAAATGTCTTTAAGGGTGTATCGAGCCGGAGACGGGCCAGACTGCATTCGGACCCCGGCGCCGTTCGAGATAATGTTTGTCACAAAATAACTAACAATTATAGCTGTTCTAAATACATGTATAAGAACTGCCTCACTCGTCGGTGAAGACAGACTAACCCGTGGAGCTCAGTCCTCACGTCCATATGCCATCACTTTGAAGACATGCCGAGCATCTCTTTCCCAGGGCTCGTTCATCCAACGAACCGCAAAGCTTAACTATGACAATAACAACTGATATGGCATTTTGTTAACTATTCATACCCTTGTAGTTTGTCTTCTTGCTTCCAGTTTTAATAATTATACTTCAGAAAAAAAGTTTCAAAACTAATAAATAGACATTTATTTCTAGGATTAGAATTGGGAATAGCTGAAACAAGCCTTATGAAAGCCATTGCACAATCAACTGGAAGGAGCATGTCTCAAATCAAAGCAGACTCGCAAGAAGTGGGTGATTTAGGCCTAGTAGCTGAAAAATCAAAGTCCAATCAGCGGATGCTAATTAAGCCAGCTAGATTATCTGTTCGAGGGGTATTTGAAAAGCTAAAAGACATCGCGAAGATGACAGGACATGCCTCTCAAAGCAAAAAAGTTGAAAAAATTCAATCTATGTTTGTGGCATGTCAAGGAGCTGAAGCAAGGTTCCTGATTCGTTCCTTGGCTGGAAAATTGAGAATTGGCCTGGCGGAACAGTCTGTTTTACAAGCTCTAGCTTTGGCATGTGCAATGACCCCTTCGAATCAGCAATATCCACCTGAGGAACTTAACAGAGCCAAAAATATGTCTGCAGACTCATTCAAATCGGAATATGATAGATTCAGTATTATCCTCAAAACTGCCTATTGGTGAGACAATTTGATATTTAACCAAATCTGTATAACAATTTTTATTTTTAAGTGAATGTCCAAACTACGACAAAATTATCCCTATAATTTTGGACAAAGGCATCGAAGAATTACCAGAACACTGTAAATTAACACCTAGTATTCCATTGAAACCTATGTTAGCCCACCCAACAAAGGGTGTGCAAGAGGTTCTTCGAAGGTTCGAAGGCTTAAAATTCACTTGCGAATGGAAATATGATGGTGAAAGAGCACAAGTAATTCAAGTAATGTAAATGTTTTACGTAGATGGTTGCACATTGTTCTGTTTTAGATTCACATTGATGATAAAAATGTACATATATTCAGTAGAAATCAGGAAAATAATACTTCTAAGTACCCTGATATTATTTCACGGCTGGAGGGTTGCAAGGTAGAAGGCGTAAAATCTTGTATCCTGGATTGTGAAGCTGTTGCTTGGGATAAGGAAAATAAACAAATTTTACCTTTTCAAATCCTCAGCACGAGGAAGAGAAAGGTAGGTTAGAGGTAAAAGATGATGATATTTATTGAACAGAAAAACATAATATACAGTGCTATAATTTATTTCTATATCCTACGTGACCAAATTTGATAATCGCCCCTAAAATTGTCATTTTGGGTTTTCTTATTAATCAACAAAATTGTTATATAGATCTTTCCAGAATAATTTGAAGATAGGTATTACTTAGCTGCTTTCTGTTGAGATATTCTTATTATTGGTGGATTTTGACAGATGTCATTTTTTAGCATAATAAAAAATTGTTCATCATTTGGCCTGGCGATTTTCATCAACTGATTGTACTGAATGGGTTCCCTGTAACTATTTATGCTACAGTGTCTATAAATAGCCAAAAGTCATTAAGTTTTTCCTTCCACCTGCGGCAGTATGCTTTAGAATTAATTCGAGGTATCCAATGCCTTTTCAAAATTTAAAGGCCTACTAAAAATTCCAATACCCTCCAAATAATATGATTTCTGGAATTAAATAATATTCGCAAGGGGTTAAGTCTGGAGAATATGATGAATGAGGAATCAATTCGTAGCACAATTCATATAATTATGTTATTGAAAGGAAAAATCCTCGAGAACACGAAAAGTTTAAAAGAAGTACTTTGTGCTGTGGAGATAAATGAAACAATCAATCATTATGAAAAATCTAGAGAGCGTCATAAAGGCTTTGCATTTTTTGTGGTGGTACCTCATTGAGGAGTCTCGTTAGCAATTTTAAGTCTTTCTTTTCCAGCTCGAGAAGCTGTTTAGCTGTTCGTGGAGATAGACTTACTAGCCTTTTCATCAAATCCTTCTAGAAAATTCAAAGAGTTTGAGGGAATAGTTCTAATAAATATACTATAGTATATTCACATTTCAAATAGGTAGATTTAATAATTATAACGCAACCACGATGAATACAACTCTGCAACTTTGGGTCAGGTTGATGTTCTAACGACCAATAGCGTTGCGAGCATTGGCGACCATTTGCAATGTGAATATACAAGATGCACTGGCATGCGCTTTGGATCTTGCAGAGTTCCAATGATTGAGACAGATGCAAAGGAGCCTGCTACTATTAGAGCTATCATAAAAGAAATAATTAAATTGGGCACATGGGTAGCAAATGGCTACTCAACATCCAAAAATTTAACTTTCAACGTCTAGCGGACAAAGGGTAAAGTTGAGGTGGTGTTGTAGGTTTTCCGGGTTTTCCTGCAGCTGAAAAGTGAATACGCCACCAAAAATCAGTAAGTCGCCCCGGAGCGCCACGGCAAATAATAATAATAGCCGTCCTCTACCCGCACAGGCTATGCCTTTGGGTACACTCTACGAGTGTTTATGAGGGAGTATTATTATTATTTTTAATTGGTGATTACTGGACTAATTACAATATCCAGAAAGACAAAGAGAAAGATTCAGATCTTGGTGTAGTCATCAAGTGGAAGAAGAGAATTTGAATATCATCTTGGCAGAAATTTGCAAGTTATTCGCCAGCCTAAAGCCCACTGTGCACAATACCATTACCCTTATATACCCTTATTAGGCAAGATGGGGTCCTCAAGCGCGTGTAGAAATCCACGGAGGGGGGGAAGGAAAAACGTCAGACAGTGCAACAGAAGACAGGAAGTGCTCCAAGGAATCCACAATGGGGTCACCAGAGGACGAAGAACCTCCAGAAAGTGACTGGATCAAGGTAACGTCCAGGACTGTTGCATGAATTGTGCTGCATGCGCTGCCAGCAGTGGACTTTGAAAACAACCTAAGGTTCCAATGAGTCAGTACAACGCAGATCTTTCAGTAAGTGGACAGCAGTCTATTTCCTGTCCATAGCCATTGCAAGTCATGCAGAGTTGTATACATAGCTGAATACAGAGTTACATAGTAGTCATATTAAGTTTGTCGAAAAAATTTACTGGATGAATTAGTTGAACAGAAATTAGTTCTTTTTTATTACAGTATGATCAAATCTGATAACTGCCCGTTTGATATTAAGTACCAGTATTTTTAGCTGACTGTTCAACTTCTGAGGAGATTGTTATTTACTTTTACCAAAAACCTGTAGGCATAATACTTAAATTGAACATATAACTTTTTCAGGATGCTAATGAGGCTGACATTAAAGTTCAAGTCTGTGTATTCATGTTTGATTTATTGTACTTGAATGGGGAAGCATTGGTAAGGAAACCATTTATAGAAAGGAGAGAGTTACTATGGCAAAATTTCAAAGAGGTCGAAGGCGAATGGCTGTTTGCTAAGAGTTTAGATACTACAACTATGGAAGAAGTACAAGAATTTTTGGAAGAGAGTGTGAAAGGTATTTTTTTTTTTTTCATTATCCGAATGGACCGTTTTACAACGTATGAGGGAAAACTGTAATCACAAAGTGTATATAATTATAAAATTCGAAAAAAAAATTCTGTCTGCCAGTTCCTCTATAACGAAAAAAAGTAGTTTCGTGACGTCAAGTTCATCCAAATTAGACTTGGCAACATTGTATAAGTTGTGCACCATGGACCTCATAAAAGGTCCGTGTCAAATTCTCAATATGTTATCCAAAACACCTGACCTGGACTGTTTAAAAATGGCCGCGTAGAAGCACACAAGAATTGTTGTTTGTGTCTGGTTTTGATTTTTTATCTAAAGAAGTCCCATTGTGGCTGTTACAAATAAAAGAGATTATTTATTATCCCTAGAATGCAAAAATAAATACATTGTATTGAGCTACAGAGACAAAGTTTAGAGTGGTAAAGTGCGTAGATCCTTTTAACTTTTGCTCCTTAAGAGATGGACACCACTCTAGATTTCTTCCCACCAGTTTAGACATTATTACATATTTGCTGTTCACTCATCATAGTTTTTATACAAGAAAGCAAATAACAAATTATCTGAGTTAAATGAAAGAGTAACCTTGTTATATCGAAGATTTGCTTCATTAACAATTTACCTATTCAATATTTCATTTTACAAGTTACAACTTGACAAAGGTAGTATTGGTAGACACAAAACGATTAAAACATAGCATACTAGTATTTCATTTAAAATAGAATTTTCACCACCAGAAGAAAGCAGAGAAATAGCCACACATTAAGATGAAATTCAATATTTTTGACAAAGGCCACTCTTTTTACGTGAATCATAACATGTGCGATGGAGGATCGATTTGCTTCTAATTCTAATGGATGCATCTACTTTTTGCCTTTAATAAGAAGTCATCAGCCATTATTTCAGTCAGAAGTTGGTTATCATCATCAGCCATTATTTCAGTCGGAAGTTGGTTATCATTTTCATTTGTTTCGTCTCTGATATTTCAACATCTATTTCATCAGGGCTTTGTAGACAGGCCCACAAATGCATTCATATTGAAATGAACAAAGTTCAGTAAATGAACACTGCCTCCAAGATATTTTCTGGTATAATTTTTCTTCCTTTTGCTGTTGCGAGACAAAAATGAAAATGAAACTATTAAAAATAAAAACAAACAATAACTTCAAATCTCGATATAACTTTCGTTCTGTGAGAGTGGTTATTAAGATTTGCGATTTGCTAATGATTGTTCTTCATCAAAAGGAAGAAGTGTTCAGAAAATTTGAAAGTTACAAATAATATAAAAAGTAGCTCATATGTAGAATTTTTTAAAGAGTTGATCAAGTAAAAAAATTTCAATATTTTTTTTGTGGCTTGTATCAAGCTAGAAGGTGTATTTTAAGGGAGAATGGTGTTAATAATAATAAATGTTGTTTATTGAATCAGAATTACATTCAATTCAAAAGGCTATCGATATCGATATGTATGGATATAAAACTATATACTTATTTAATATATATGTATATTGTTAGGGTGTCAAATGTGATATTTTTTCAAAATGATAAAAATATAGTGGTACTAGTTGTTGAATGGACGTATTACACTAAAAACAATCGATTTCAACGCGTTTTGCAATCAATTTTCCGTAAATGTAAAGGTCCAAGGTTTTTAAGTTTTATTCTAAACCAGTCTTATTGAATATCTCCTTGGCCGGTAGCTTGGCGGTCTAAGGCGCAGGCCGTTCGAAACTTCAGTATAGCGGTAATCAAAAGTACTCAATATCGGAATCGATAGACGACCACAGTCCTTATTGAAAGCAAGTGTATTGTGTGTTGTCTAGATGCCAATCTCGTCTAGTGCTAGCTTGGAGTGCACGCCGGCCACCTGAGGTGGTGCTGTAGGTTTTCTGGGTTTTCCTGCAGCTGATAAGTGAATACGCCACCAAAAATCAGTAACTCGCCCCGGCAAATAATAATAATAATAGTCGTCCTCTACCCGCATAGGCTATGCATTTGTGTACACTCTACGAGTGTATATGAGGGAGTATTATTATTATTATTTGATATTCTTTATAGAAATATTATTTTACTTCTGAATAATTTTTTATACTCCTTGTATGTTGATGTCTCATGTATTAATAAACCTGTTATGTTTTGCCAAAAAAAAAAATTCAAAAACAATCAGTCAATATTAAATCGACATTGTCATATTTTAGGAAACTGTGAAGGTCTCATGGTCAAGACACTGGAAAAAGATGCAACCTACGAAATAGCAAAGAGATCACATAATTGGCTGAAATTGAAAAAAGATTACCTGGAAGGTGTAGGAGATACCCTTGATGTAGTTGTGATAGGAGGCTATATTGGCAAAGGAAAACGTACCGGACATTACGGGGGCTTTTTATTGGCCTGCTATGACAATGAAAATGAGGAATATCAAAGCATTTGCAAAGTATGACCAACAAAATATTCACTTGATTTTTAAGGGCCGGTTTTTCAATATCCTGTTAGCGTAATTTGATTGACAGCTAAATTTGACTTATGGTTAGAATGTTATTTTATTCCTTCATTTGATCGAATATCCCATTCATTCTAAACCAGTCAAATTTAGCTGTCTGTCAAACTATGCCAACAGAACATTGAAAAACCGGCCCTAAGGCTGTTGAGAAAGAACATACCGGGCTTAACTCATTTAATTTTTCATTACAGATTGGTACTGGATTTAGTGATGAGAACTTGCAAAGTCATTCAGAGTTCTTCAAGGATCACGTTATTTCACAACCGAAATCATATTACAGATACGATAGTTCTTTAGAACCAGATCACTGGTTTGATGCAGTTCAAGTATGGGAAATCAAATGTGCTGATTTGTCCTTATCTCCTGTTCACAAGGCGGCATTGGGAATTGTAAGTAGACGTAGGAAATTATCATTGATTAGGTTGATAATCGAAGGTAACGAAGAATCTAGATTGTTTGACTTGAAATTTTAATGCAAATAATTCTTTCAATCTTGTGTCAGTCAGTGAACGAATGCGTTCATATACCTGTCACTAATAATGTTCATCTAGTTTTAATAATAAAGAGGATACAAATTCCCAAATAGAAATTGTTTTCTAAACTATATTTTGTACTCTAATAGAAAAGATTCGTGTTTTAAAAGTTAAAATTCAACTGTCGAAAGATTTATTCATTGAGTTTTTTAAAAAAGTATTTCTGTTGATTGGGGTACTTCATATTTACCTTTAGGTTTGAATATTCATCAGTCTAACAGTTTTATAATTTACTTATTTTAGGCTGATCCTGAGAAGGGTATTTCATTGCGGTTTCCTAGGTTTATAAGAATTCGAGATGACAAGACTGTAGAAGAAGCAACATCATCACAACAAATTGCTTATATGTATTCAAATCAAGAACAAGTTAAAAACCAACAACAAAATGTTAAATTTGATGAAGACTTTTATTAACATCCACTTCTTAGTTTGTAATTCTTATAATTTCTAATAGTTTTTGAAATAAAATGCCAATACAATTCAGATTTTTTTCAAAAACCATAACATACCTAAGCATAGAAATGCTATATTAATCCCTCCTGCTTGGGCATCTTATCCAGATTATGAATATCAGAAGACTGAAAGTTAAAATATTGTAACGAGCTGGAGACGGACCTGTCTGCCTCTCGAATGGCTGTTCGAGATGTGTCGCGTCACCGCTTCTCGACGATTCGAGACTGTCCCTCTAGACTTGAAGTCGCCAAATAACAAACTATAAGAGCTAGGCGTCGTCTCGAGAATAAAAATTGGTGTCGGAAGTGCGATTTTTTAAATAAATGAGTATTCGCGAAGTGGACAGTTTTCATAATATAAAAAAACAAACTGTTCAGTTTTTCACGTAAAATAGACTGTTGGCCTGTGAAAACTCTTAAGACATAAACTTTTTGTTATAAAATAGACTGATATCTCGTGGGAAAAATGACTGTTGATTGTTTAGAGACGAAATATCCTCGGGGAAAGTGTGTCTTGGAGACTTGAAAGTCGCCGATTTGAAGCAGGAATTGGAAGAAAGGGAACTTGAAACCACCAGTAAGAAATCCGCAATCCAGATAATACTTTCAGAAAGCTCTATTCAAATGGGACAAGCCCCTGAAACTGATTCATTCTAAGTCTCTGAAAATCAACGCCTTGAAAGAAGAGCTTCTAAAAAATTAGAAGAGCAAAACATGCGGTGCTTGACAAAGTTCTCTTGAGCTCTTGAACGCTCAGTATTGTTAAATTAAAATAAAAAGTATGAGAAGTAAAGCGTGTTTTTTAGTTTTTTAAAATATTATTTTATCTCCATGAATGCATAAAAATGCTCCCGAAGGTTTTCATGCGGTACATCAAGAGTTCAACTCGTTTAAAATTAATATATTTCCAAAAAACTTCACTGTCGAGAATGTCGAGTGAAATACTAACAAAAAACCTATCTTACCTTAACATTAGGATTTTTTATTGGGATCTGAATAATTGAAAAACATTTTTCACCTAATCATTTAATTTTCTTTAACAATTGATCCTAGATTTCACCTAATTAGAATGAGCAAATTAAAATATTTTTCACAGCACAAATAATGCCTGTCGAGGTGCATGTATAAAAAGTCATTTTATGTAACTTCACATATGAAAACATAAAATTCATTTCAATATTTAAATAATTAAGGCTAATTTTAAAATATATGAGTGACATTATACGTTCTGCCCACCCTGTAGTCACTTGAAAATTGTTTAAGTAGGATACATGTTCTAGCACAGTATTTAAACGATATGCAAGTTTTGTGTGGTCATTCAGTCTGTAATTTGAAAATGATACATTTATTCAATTTACCTCATTAAGGTTGTTCATAACATAAGCTTCCAACTGAAATCTTGAGGAAAAAATCAAAAAGCTTTTCAGTCGGTATTGTCAGTTTAGTTAAAAGATATGGATCATTTGTTCAATTAAATTTTCATCCACAATTATTTTTTATCAAACTACTGAATAATAGAAAATGATTATTGGTGAAAAGGGCAAGTATTTTCCTAATTTTAAGTGATCTCATACTTGGTATTATTCCTAAAATGTGAACAAAGTAACTCTTACAGTATGGCATATTTGAATTACAAGTCTAGAATTGGTATTGCAAATATTTCTAACCAAACATTTTTTTGAATTCGAGTTTCAGTAATTCAAAATGAAATGGTCCAAACTCTGTGGTCAATATGAAACTCAAATGAAGAAGTTTGAAATTGCTCCAAAGATATAGAAAGAAAATCTACATTTTTGCTATAATCTGAGCCTGCTGAATTTGTTTCTGCCAAATACAAAATGTAAGAACTATGATATATTTGCCTTATTTAATGTACAATGAATAAACATTTAATAAGACTAGATACACTGTTTAATTATCTAGATTAATTTTACATTTCTATGGAGTCATTATAAAATTGAAGTTTGGAATACCATATAAAGTAATAAAATAATATTAGACCTTAAAGAGCTAAACATGAAATAGTTCCTATTAGACGAAATAAATAAATAAATTAACACAATTAGCTGCAAAATGTACAAATAATCCTTAAAAATGTGCAAGCAAGTAAAAACTTTCAAGAAATCAGATCAACAAATACTTATATCTCACAACTATGATTAAATAATTATAAAACGTTTTCAGGGTTTGTACCAAAATCGAAAATTCAATTCTTGTCTTAGTATTTGCGTTTTCAAATAACTTGTTTTATTTTTAATCAGTATTTATCACATAATTTTAGTACATAACAAATTCGCACTTCAATTGACAATTCATTTTATTTTCGTCTGCCACATAACCATATTACACATTACAAATATAGATATGTTTAGATAATCTGATATAAGATATGATTTTAAACTAAAAACTTCTGACATCAGAAAATATTTTGGGAATTGATCAACTGATTTCAGTTATTTCCTAAGTTGGTTCTAACCCTGAAAAATATAGTCATTTCAAAAAAGTTTATTCGTAACAAGTGCTTGGTAAAATTTTTGTAATTTTCACTAAAATCTCAAAACAAAATTATACATAGTAAAAAACAACAATATATTCAAAACAAAGTGATGAGTTAATAACTCGCCAAATAAAATATTTAGAAAATTTAAAGTTATTCTGAATTATTTTATTTATTCTTTGAATACTTTTCTTGATCAGGAAAAATTAAATATCAATATAATGATCGACATATTTACTTTTATCAGCACAATCATCTTGTTTATTTCTTTTAATCTCCCAGTCTCGAAATAAAAAAAAATCAAGGAAATCTATAGAAGTATAGAAGGGCAAATTGATCAATTCATCCTCATAGATTACAGGGTTTACGACACTGTTTTCTTGAATAAAATGATTTAATTTTCAGTAAATTATCGTATTCTGAATTTGCCTATTCAAAAAAATAATTTTAAAATTACTAAAAAATACTTTTTTTCAAAAAAAAAAAAAGCTTGACGTTTCGGATATTATACATCTTTACAATATAAAATATTGCTGAAAACTCTATTTGTAAATAATGAATTTTTTTTTGTCAAATAAAATCTGATGGTGGGTGGTTAAAATCTCAAAAAAACTGATACCTTCTTTATATTTAATAAATCCTATTTCACACTGTTCAAATATTAAGTGGTGAGGTTATTCAATAGATTCCATTGTTTTGATATTTAATTTCATCAGACTCATCGAAAGCTTAAAAACCAAAATCAGCAAAACCATCTCTTTATATTTTATTAATACCATTTTAAACTCTGTAAATATTGAGTATTTTTCATCGAAGGCATTATTAAAAAAAATTGTTTTATTCTGAAGCTTGGTTGTTTTTTCACATGATTGAAAACACAATTGCTGATTTATCATTTAGAAGGTGCCAAAAGTTGACTAAAATATTAAACTTTCCCAATATTGAATGGGCGAGGATTGCACAATTGCAATTTAGAAATTTCAGCCTTGTAATAATTTCTCATTTAGTAAGATTGTACCAAAAAATTAATCTGCCAATACACCTCCAGACTTTCAAGATTCAAAATGAGTATATACATATAATTATAAAGAACTGTTAAACGGGGATACGAATTTTCCAACTTACACAACTTACAAATTCAATTCAGTCCACATTTTTCAGAAAATTTTTCACTTCTCTTATTTTGATTAACTGAAAATTTTAGTTCCTTCCCTCATAAAAGTGCCTGTTCAAAACTGTCCAAACTTCAATTAAAATCTTCTATATAAGAGGAGGAATATTTGAATGAATCATTTGAAAATACAAAATAATGTTATTTAAATAATAAAAATAATATGTAATAACTTACATTTCGATTACCATTTTTCAATGTTGTTGGACAAAACTGAAATTTGTTTATTCTTTTCCTGGCAATGATACTTGAAGAGTTCTGAGGAATACATCTTTTCTTATAATACACAGGAATAATTATTTGAGAGAAATGTAAAATCCGGTAATTTTTTTAAGGTTTCTAAAGACCACATTTCCCTTACATTCATTCACTTACGAGTTACTTTTGTCTGATTAAAAAGATTATCACATTTTCACATTAGATACTTTAGAAATATTCTGACTAACAAAATAACGAAACTGTCAAACCAAAAAAAAAACATGAAATCAAACTGAATTTATTTAAAATTTGCCATAATAAAAATTTGGGATAAAAAAATAATATCGATGAACAATGTTTCATCACACCCACATTTACCAGTTCTTATACAAAGCTTTGGTGATGTATAGACGAGTAAAGAAAAAAAATCTTGGTTGTATATCTAAAAGCACCATCAAAATTGAGGAACAGATAAAAATCACATTTAGCAGTAACAAACCTACAATGCTATTTCAAGCATTCTAAATACACTTGATTACTTCAATAATTTCACTTAGATTAATACACAAATGTGAATGAAAAGTTAACGTTTAAACTTACCTAATATACGTGTTAGACAAGCGAATATGCAAGTGCCAAATTTTATTCAAGGCTGAATAGAATATCGTTCAGAGTACATATTTTGAAATTTGAAAGTATGCGCTTGTGACAGTTTACCATGTTGCACATTATAAGGGGGAAAGGGCCGACTAACCTGGGGGGCAAGAAGTAGGGAGCAGCTAATTGCAACGGGTTTTCGCCCCAGACCCCCTCTCTTGTCATACATATTCTAATGGCGTTTTTTTACCCTTGCACCTACTTTCCAGGTACCTTTCGATACATTTTTTGAACTCTGAAAATATCCACACTGATGAGGTGAGGGCTGTCAAAAACGCAATATCTGAAATGAAAAGTATAATAGATATTTTATTCATCAAATATATTATGCAAAATAGGTTTGCCATTTATAACCATACTCCATAAATAAATAAAAAGTGTATTTTATTGAAACAATTTTATTAATTTTATTAATGATAATGTATTTATAATAGGAACGAGATAAACATATAATAAGCCCAATACTAGTAATAATAATACGTACATTACACACTAAGTGAATACACTTGTTATGTGTAGTGAGAAGAGAACAAACAAATCAAAATTGAGGAATAATAAAGGTAAGTAGATAGCTAGTAGCTGAAGAGGAAAATAAAAGGAAGAGATGAAATATATGAAGAGAGCTGAAGAAATACAAAATTATTAGAATTAAAAGATTTGTTTCAGAAAATTCTTGTATTGTTGAAAATATATGTTTTAGTAGCAGTATGAATTTTTTTTATAAGGGGTAACAAATTATACACTTAATATAAGAAATCAGTGGCTAATGTAAAGTGGTGTAACCAGTAGCTGGTTTCATGGCTATGTTGAAAATATAACATATTCGTCAAGGAGCGTTTTTTTCGTCTAAAGATGATTTTTAATATGTAATTTTTGAATTAATTTGAGATTTTGTAAGTATAGGCCACCGCACACTAATAATCCAAAACGTATAACGGATTCCACTAGGGACTTGTTAAAAGTAATAGTTAAGTCGATACAATCCCCCTCGATTTGTGTAATTTTCAAATTAGTTAGGTAGTTAATGTGAGTTTCCCATTTGAGGTTTTTGTCAATTTTAATAAGAACAAGAAGTATTTTCACCTTTACCACACAAGTGATTATATCCCTAGATGTACCTTTCAATAATCAAGTTATCCTGTAGTTTAGTAATGTCTACTGATGAGGATAACTTGGTGGATGAAATGCGCATCTAGGAATTTAATGACTTTTGTGGTAAAGGGCCAATTGTTCTTATTCTCGTTGAGTGGCACAACAAGCATCCAATATCCCATTTTCGACTATAATGCCTACATCTTTGGAGCATTTGTTATATTATATTATATATATATATATATATATATAAATAAAGTTAAAGTGAAAATTTAAGAAAATCAACTGTAAGTAGAGAGTGTTCAAATTCAATTTACTAATGATAATGAAGAACTACTTTTTTCAGTATTTGGTTTACAAAAGGGATTCGATAACTCCTGAAGCACCATATGTAGGTATAGGGACATATTCTATGGTTCGAAAGGAAATGAAATGGTGAATCTTTTCACGTGGAAAAATACAGGGTGTTCCATTTGGAATAACAAAGTTATTAGAGTTCAAATATGCGGTAAGTGTTCCTGATAATATAAAACACACTGTATAATATTGATCGTCGTCTGAAGCCGCAGTAACTAGCTGAAAGGGATTTGAGTGACCAGTAAAAATTTCGTACATCTGCCGTGGATAATTCCAATGATATTGAGTTTATTTTGACGTTATATTTTGAGATAAAGTTGAATATCTCATAAATAGAGAGAGTTAGGTATAGGGAAAATTTAGCAAAGTCAGCTTATTTTTTCTCAAAGAATTAAAAAATGCAAGAAAATACATGGCGTTCCATTAAAAAAAACATAACTTTGATATGTCACGCTTATTTCAAACACCTTGTATAAAACTCATTATTTTTAAAATGTGCTTCAGATCGACATATATGTACTCCCCCAGGCCGTTCAATGAAAAAAAATACCATATGTCCTAGGCGTTCAGCCTGACTCACCCTGTATACAGGGTGAACTACGAGTAATTAAAGAAAATTATACAGTGTACTTTTCCCACCAAAGGAAGTGAAAAACGAAGTGAAATTTGGGCAAAAAAAATTACCTTTTGTGTGTAAAGTTCCGCCTCTGGCAGAATACCTGTCCCTCATCCTTCATCAAACTTGGTATTTAAAAAAGTTTTAGCATTACTCCCACTAGGAAATTGCAAAAATAAATGATTTTTGCACACCACAACATAGCACCGCACGAAAATTGAGTAAATGTTCGTACGTTGGCGTCAAATGAACTTTTCATGTATGCAACCACTACCTTTTGAGCACAAATTAAATTCGAGTCGTAGGTATCAATGCTTCTTGAATGATCGATTCACGAAAATACGTCTAAATAATGTCTCCTTACTGAAAAATTAGAGATAGCATGGTTGTAATGTGCCTAAAACCACGAACAATCACAGAAAATGAAACATCGACAATCATCGATTTTTTTACTCGGAAATCATAGGCAGGGCCGTTGTGTGTCATCAAAACATAGGTGTGCGCATCTTCCGAGTTTGGCGAACAAATATATGATATAAATCATCGCGGATTGCTGTAAAGTTGTACATAATATGTTGATCGTAATTAGTCATAGTGCACCACCCCGAATATAAATCACACCACTGAATGAGGTACTTACCCCAGGCAGTGAGTGCCTCCGTCTGAAAAATGCTCTGTAACGGTGGTACATATACCACCAGCATTTGCCCGACTATGGATAAGGTAACAGCAACCAGGAACATTTTGTTAGCAAACAGTCCTATGGTGAAGACGCTTTTTGTCTGTGACCGGCATGATAGTGCATTCCACATGTCGAAAAATACGAAACAGGTGAAAGTCATGGTCGTATCTCTTGCTGTAATACCTTCGGAACTTAGCTGAAACAAAAACAAACAATTCAGCGACTGTGGTTTTATGGAAAATGTATTTTGGATATAAAAATTGATGATTCGAATACTGTTTGCAAGATTACAATCAACGCTTTGGTAGTTCCCACAAAAAAATTGTATTCAGATCAAAACCTATTGGTAAGGGGGTCGTTGCATCACTTTTTAAAATTTTGATCTGGGAGGGTTCTTCTTTTCCTAGTTTTTAAAATTTTCTAAAATTCTAGCTTTTATCATGTAAAGAAGGAGTACCCTGATTCTGTACATTTGATCAGTATATGTATAATAACTATTGGGTAGTGCCTTTCGAAAACCCCTAAAATACACTGAAACTTTCAGATACTGTCAAAAAAAACATTCATCCTGTCAGTCACTTTTCTATTTGTTTTATATATTTTCATGGACGATCCTTTTCTAAAATATCATCTATTCCACCATTAACGGTCCTATCGAGTTCAGTCCTCACATCTATTTGTTGTTACTTTGGAGACATGCCGGACATCTCCTTTCCAGGGCTCGTTCTTCAAACGAACGGCAAAGCTTTGGAACTCGGGAGCTGTTCCCTGAGATAGCCTGCAGACGTTCAAGGAGAACACCAATTTTTACCTATTTTCCCTTGGCCCTCACGGTGCTCTCTGGAACATTACAGGATTTTTTTTTTTCATGAGAATCAGAACATTTAAAATAATTACCATTGGGCTTATTGCTAACTTATTGATTTTTTATAGCACATTCATTTTTCAGCTGTAGGAAAATTTGAGAAGCACCACTCCGGTAGTAGATGTTTTTCATGCAATCATTTGCCACCAGGATTGGCATTTAGGCAACTATCCTTGCTTTTTAACAAGGCATGTGAGCGCCTATCATAAATTGATATACTACAAACAAATTTCAGCTTCTCAGGAGATTGGCACTTATGGCTTGGACATCTGATACCTACACCACTCTAACACCAAAATACCTACCCTACAGTTAATTTGTCTTATAATTGTTTCCATTACCTTTTCCCTAAAACCAGCAAAACCTAGTTATTCTGTTTGACAAAAAGTCTTCAAACAATAGTGAAAAGTTAAGACATCAGAGTTCAAAGCTAAGAGTATTTTTTGGAGATCATTATGTAATGATAGTCCGTGCCGACCGATGTTTTACCCTTTTTTGTTCCCTTCTACAGTAGGCTATTATGGCAAATACCTGTCAGAAAACAACAACTCCCTAGTGTAATAGAGCACTGTCAGCTGACGTCACAACATGGCGGTCATGGGGGGGCAAAGCATTTGACATTTGATGAATTAATTATTATCACAATGATGCAAAGAACTTTTTCCTAGGAAATGACTTTTTGCAGAAAATTGACCAGAAAGATTCACGTAGCCTTATGGAAAATGGGTTTAATGGGTTTGTTTTTTTTTTCAGTTTGGTTTGTTTGTCCCCCTATGCCATTGTTCCGCAACTGTCATATTACGTCACTGACAGTGCTCTATTAATACCGCAGCGATATTAGTCGTAATAGTAAAAAGTATAAGTACTCACTTCTTTTTGGAAAACCCATAAGGTACCTGCAATGATGAAGAAAGCAGATAGGAGAACATTTAAAATAAGTCTTTTTGTGATCATTGGCTCTTTAGTATCTCTCGCTCTTTGTTTCACAACATCCCCTTCTACTGGTTCCACTCCCAAACTTTGTGCAGGTGGACCATCCATGATGATATTGATCCATAATATCTACGAGAAAAAAATCTAGGTAGCTTTGTTGCGCTCTGCCAGAGTTGAATTTGGTTTCTCACTTTTGATAGCAATTTTAGTATAGTGAATTAACTCTTTTTAAAATAAAAAATATGGAGTTAAACTCCACATCATGTAAAAGTCTACTAAATTAATCTCAAAAAATGGCAAAACCTCGCAATTTATTCGTCCTGCATCGATTTTCATAAAAATTTGGAATTAGGCTCATCCTACCCTCTACTTCAAATTCTATATCATGCCGATGGGCGCTGTTTATTTTTTTAGTGGTGAACTGAAAACTTCTCCTAATTTATTGTCAAAGCTTATAAAATAATACTTTAAAGCTCAAGATGGGTGAAATTTAGTTTGTATTAGTTGAATAATGAATGTTTTATGCCTTGGAGTACATTTTCAAAATATGTCAACCCTTAAAAATCAACCCTCGTTAGCGCTTAATGTAAAAAATATAATTTGCCCTAAAAAAAAATTATTATTTAACAGTGTTTTAATGTTGCTGCTTAAAATATGTACTAATTTCATTTTCTAACTTTTCAAACTCTCATAAATCAACTCCTATTGTAGCTTAAAAAAAAGATTTACCTTAATAAAAAATATATTGCGTGACAAAAGTTTTTTAATTAAATATGTTACTGCCTAAAATATTACCAATTTCATTATTTTACAAAAGAATTATAAAATTCAGACACCTAAAAAAAATATAATTATGAATTTTTTAATGCATTAGCCGATTCATTTTTCATAACACAATTGGATTATTCTAAAGAAATTGTCAGCACACGTGCTATTTCTTTCGAACTTGAAAATACACTGGCGAGGAATCTACGATATAATACTCATACACGTAGACGCATGAGCAGATGTTTCTTCAACTCTATTTTGGAATAAATGTGATTCATTGATAAAAAGTTCATACAAAAATGATTTTGTAGGGTTTTTCAAAAGCTAAAAGACTATGTGAATTAAATCCCTTTAAATACCCTACTTAAGAAATGGGGTGAGTTTAAAGGGCTCGAATAAGGTGGTTCTCGCTCGTAGAGGGGGTTGTTTTCACTGATTTTTTATTGAAAAAATGTAGGGACCGGCCTTATTTTCATCGTAACTCGCTTAATTCAGATGGTACCGGCTTCTACTTTTTTAAAGAGATCTCTTTTTATGTACTTTAAAAAAAACTTTATGGAACATTTTTTACTTAGAATCAATTTTTTTATCGGTTTCTGTGGTGGTAGTGAAATAAAAAATGTCCACCCCCAAGATGGCAATCATCCCCAGGATGAAAGCGCTCCTTGGCATTATATAGATTTTTCCCCTTGGGCTGTTCCCTACCTACTGTCAAAATGTCAAGTAAGTCAATGTAGGACGAAAAAATTGCGAAAAAATTGTGACGTCAAAATACTTGTCAACAAAGATTATCCAAAGAAGGCATAGTTTGAGTACGTTTGCAGTAATTCAATAATAATTAGATAATAATCAGCTGCTTGCAAAATTCTAGATACACCAATCAACAAGTCAATACCATGAAAATACATTTTGTTTACATGGACTTTGACGTCACACTAACGCGCGTTTTGGCAAATTCAAATTTGCCTAGCATTTCATAATAATGGATTATTCAAAACTTTCAAAAGTTACACTTAAATGAAACAATGTATAGTGGTTTAGATGGTGTACAAAAAAAGTCAAGTGATTTTGTGATATATTCATGTGATAGTTATTCCTTACCTGCATAGCATTCAAAGGATTAGGGACGTCCAGCATGGTCGTTAGTGCAATCAAAGACAAGGCAGCTATCGAAGTTGAAAGTTGAAAACTGACAAAATTCCTAATATTGTAAAAGATACTTTTGCCCTCTTCTATGGCAGCTCTGCAAGAATAAAATTGAATAAGATATAAAAAAAATTTTGGAGACATTACTCACATAATAGTATAAAAATCATCATCCACAAGTATCATATCTGCAGCTTCCTTGCAAACGTCTGTGCCATTCTTTCCCATTGCAATACCAATATCAGCTTTTTTCAGAGCTACACCATCATTTACTCCATCACCAGTCATACCAACAATGTGACCAGTTCTCTGTAGGGACTTGACTATGGATAGCTTATTCTTTGGAGAAACTCTGTAGAAAACAGTAGCTCGAGGTGTTGCATCATCTAACTCAGTTTCCGTGAATGAATCCAGTTGTTCTCCGGATATTACTTGGCTAGGCAAAGTTTCGAGACCAATTAATTGTGCTGAAATATAAAAGTATATTTTCATAAACGAACATATTCAAATCAAACCAAATTTCATATGTTCCAATCTCAAAAGTTTGATCCTATTGTCTAAAAACATAAATAATGTTCTAGTATCAAGCTGGAGTAAAGGAAAGCTATTATTATACTTGTAGAATCATGATTGAATGAAGATTTTCGTGATATTTGGTATATTAAAAATGTCACGGACAGGATTGGCAAGCTCCTAGAGAAACATGAGGTTGAAAAAATATTGAAACCAACGAAAACCATAGGACAAAGTCTAAGATCCGCAGTTGTGGTGACCTATATATCGATATAACGAAAAGGAGCATAAACACCCTCCAAACTGAACCCAAGAGAAACTGCAGAGGTATGGCCACTTCGAAAAATTTGCGCCTTGCAGAGCATACTACTTACTGAGGACAACCACATATTTATGTTTGTTGAATCTCAGGTACTAGATAGGACCTCAAAGTATTACACGCGAATATTCCGAGAGGCCATCGAAATTCAAAAACAACCTAACGATTTCAACCCAACAGGAAGAATGCGTCAATTTGAGTAGACCGTGGAGGCAGGTAATAAAAGAGACAAAAAAAAAACTCCTTTTAGCTAGAAACAATAGTAATCAAAAACAAGAACAGGTATCGAAATTAAGTAAACAAGGCTTAAAGAAGTCACACCCCCTTATTAGAGTAGGCACAATAATAACTGACAATGTAATTACTTACTCAAATATTCAAAAAGCCTGGGTGCTAAGGATCTACATCATCAAATTTTTTATTTTAACGATACTGAGCGTTCAAGACTCAGGAGAACTTTATCAAGCACCCCACGCTTTTTTTACATTTGAGTAATTACATCGTCAATTATTCATTATTTTTTAATCTATGTTGAAAGTAAAGGCTTCTTTAGTTTTTTTAAACTATTATTTTTTATGACTAAAAGATCAAAATCTCCGACCCCGAAAACCCCCACATACCAATTTTGAAGCGACCCTGATGATAATCACAAAACTCGTCCACCATCTTGGGCCGCCATCTTGAATTCATGAATGTTGACAAAAAAAATTCAAAATTCTCCAACCCCGAAAACTCTCACACCCTAATTTTGAATCGAATCGGACCATAACAACGAATCTCGTCCGCCATATTGGAGCCGCCATCTGGAATTTATGAATTTTGCCAAAAAATTCATAATATCTGACCCCAAAACCCCTTACATACCAATTTCTCAAATCTTGAAGCCGCCATTTTTTTTTTTCTATAACAAAACTATCATATATTATTATCACCAGAACACCTGTCAAATTTCAAATCATTTGGACGTCTGGATATGGGTGAAAATCGCGTTCAAAGATTCCGTTACATAGATACATACATACAGGTGAAGATAATAAAAGTGTGTTAAAAATAAGTGAAGTGAGTTCATTCTGTTTCTGAATAATAATTTATCAGAAATTTTCATTATGAATTTTTTCGTAATGTGAATCAAAATACACAAAAAACATAAAAATCAAACTATGTGAAACTCACCAATAGCAATGGCTGTATCCATAGCATCTCCAGTAACCATCTTCACTTGTACGCCAGATTCATTCAAAATTGTTATGGCTTCCCTTACGAGTGGTCTGGGAGGATCACAAATTCCTACAATACCTAAGTAAACGAGATCCTGCAAAGTACTTCCCTTCGCCATTGTGATAACTCTCAATCCCTTTTTGGCGATTTCATGTGCTTCAGCTATGAATTCTGTCTTCTTGCTGTCAGTGATGGGCTGTTCATTGCCATTCCAACTGAACATTGTACATTTTGGTAAAATTTTTTCAATGGCCCCTTTAACAAAGTAAATTTCTTGTTTACTATCGTCATACTTCGATATACACTTGACTGCCATCATTTTTTGTTCAGAGCTGAACGGGTATTCTTTGAGACGAATATAACAGTTAGCTGCATTGTCCATTCCATGTTTCATAGCTGCAGCTAACAGAGCCCCTTCTGTAGGCTGTCCTATCAATATTTCATTTTTTATTGTTGCATTGTTGCAGACCACCCCTGCCTAAAAAAGTATATGTTGAAAAAATATATAAAGAGAAGAATCAATAATAAGATAACTAACTATATCAAGATCAGAGAGGCTTTCACGGACGACAAAATATTAGTTACTAGTGGTTCCCCAGCTTGACAGCCGCGATCTAGAGGTAACTCTGCCTCAAAATTTCGTCTACAATTGCGGAAGATATTATGAAAAGCGGTGTGGCAACGCTAATGTGTACAGCTTGTGTTTCTGTCGAAAAGAACAGAACGGTTTCCAATTTGAGAAGAGACTGCCAGAGAAAAGAGGAGCATACTATCAAACCGAAAATCATGCACTCGTTAGAACGAGGTGATGAGGAACGAAGATTGGAATTCCATTTATTCTGCCAAAGTGAATATTTGAATCATGACAACTTTCTAGGCAATATTCCCTTCACCGGTGAGGCAACATTTACAACTAACTGTACAGTGTCCACTCAGAATTGTAGGTTGTAGGTTAAGGTTGAATGGAAGAGCAAGTTACAATCTAATCTAAGGATGAAATCGGAAATTGAATTTTTGATAGAGGCATGTACATTGTATATCTTACTTTATATATGCTTATCTTACAATAAAATCAATTATTATTATTATTGTTGGGTACTCAGAAACGGAAAATCCACACTGGGTTATACATGCGAATGAGATGGTGGGAATATTCGAAACTGTATAATGGAAACAGTATTTTTCGAACTAACACTAAATGGTGAAAAATTTTATAATTTTTTTACTGTGACTCTTTGGGATTTGATGGAAGTACTAACTATTGAAGATCGCAGGAATGTTATATTTCAACTAGACGGTGTCTTTATTCATTGCTATGCGGAGATGACTTAATGAAACATTTCAAGATGGATTGAGAGGAACAGTCCTTTTAGTTGTTAGCCCCTTCGTTCACCAGACCTGACTCAATTAGATTTTTTTCTGTGGTGATAAAAAATATGCCCAATGGTCGTGCTCGAAATTTACTTCAGTCTGTTGGATCGTTAGATTTGTTCATGAACTCAAAAGGAGATTGGGCCAAGCAACCAAAGATTACCGTTTTACCACTTTTTTGATAGAAAGAATTAGTATTGCTATTCAACGTGGTAATGCTGCTTCGGTTCTTGGAACTATTCCTCCATCTCATAATTTGGATGAGATCATGAATTGCCCTCAGTTCGGTACGAAACTGAAAGACAAGCCAAGAAAATGTGTATAGTCATCAGTCTGCTATCAAGGTTAATTAGCAAGTGATTGATCCACCTTCTTCTTTTTCAGTACAGTCAATGGACATAGGTCATTCCTGCACCCCAAATATGAGTTGCAGGTCTAGTGGTTCTGGTACCCTTTCAGCGGAAGAGCTGCATCAAGCAAGAGCCGAATCGATCACTCTACAAAACCCTTCATCACTTGGAAGGATCCATTAGAGCTTGCGAAATGGATCTGTCGTAGATTCTGTGGAACATGTTCTTCCATACGAACCAGTAGACAGTTGTCCTGAAAATATTGAGAAGAAGACTGGATTAGATAATTTGGGAAACACATGAATAGCATTTTACAAGTGTTATCCATGACGAAGAATTTCAAGAACGAGATTTTAACGATGAACGAGAATGTTTCCTACTTATTCACCAAACTCAAACACCTGTTCATGCAGTTGTAGTTTCGTATGAATGTATCATCTTTTCCACCAACCGATTTCCTGGAGTCTTTGAAGTCCACTAGATACCCGTTAGGACAACATGAGGATTGTTCCGAATTCTTGGGGTTCTTGTTGAACACTCTTCGTGAGCAGGAAAATAACAAAATCAATATATATATAAATCCTTTATTGTAGTCATAGGCTAATTTACATTTTGGGGTTAATGGATAATGTCTATAATAATACACTTAAAAGTTGAATAAGTACAATTGTCACATATACTCCTGACCGCTCTGGATTAAATGATTCCGAACAGTCTATCTCATCGTCTGTTCGTAAATCTTTCGCTGAAAAAATCCTCACTACTTTACGTTGTAGTACAGTTGTGTGCATAAAAAAGTCGTACAGCAGTTATAGTCTTTTGAGAGCCAGACTTGTCAATCTTAATTAAATTATCGACTTCGACAAGTAGAGTCAAAATTCAAACTAATTTTGTCAGTAACGCGCTTTAAATTTTTTTTTAGCTCAATTAGTTAGTTCAATACAATGCAATTAGTGCAATGCCTTGTACGACTTTTTTATGCACACAACTGTACATGTTCAAGAGGTAGCAAAAACGTATGTGACTTTCTGGAACTTCAACTAGGATTTCCCGATATTGTTTCATCATCTGAAAATAGAACTTTTAACTGTTGATGATCAACTGCATTGCCAAATATGCGCCGAACTAACTGACAATTATAAGACAACAAGTATAGCTGAGGTACCAGTCAATCTAATAATAACACTGATGCTCTCGAAACACGACTCAACCTCTGGCGGAAGCACCAAACTCTTACGAAGAATCGAAATAGATGAACACCTCAATCTATTAGACTACTATTATAATCTTTATGCAGTCATTGTCCACTGTGGTTCTGGCGTTGACCTGGTCATTATTACGCATTGGCCAAAGACAAAAAAGACTGGTTTAAGTTTGACTATTGTTTTGTGACTAAATACTCTGACGATATAGTGAATTTATTGGAGCCTCTGGAGACAACCTACATTTTATTTAATGAGAGAGAGGATATTAGCAGATCAAGATCTTCAGATGATGTGGTGCTGCAGGTTTTTCCGGGTTTTCCTGCAGCTGAAAAAGCAAATGCGCCACTGGAATCAATCAAGTCGACCCGGAGTGCCGATTAATTTTTGTTATTTTATACTTTCGTTTCAATGCCTGTATTTCACGAATAAAGTTACTTTAGTTTTGAAGGTTGTAGACGATGTAGTAACTTGATTACTTGTGCTTCGGACTTCCATCGTCTTAGTGGTAAAGATAATCAAGTTACTTTAGCTTTATATGAAATTTAAAGATATTGTAATGATAATCACTTGGTTGCTGTAATTTTCGTGAACATTCATATTCATCAGCAATTCTTATTCCGATAAATATGTATCATTTATTTATTCATACATAAATATTTATATATTACCAGAAATATAAAAAATAATGATAAAATAGATAACAAGGATTAGCTTTAAATGCTAACTTTTTGAATAATGACTAAAATATGCAAAAATATAATATATCTCATTGAAACAAAACTTACCTCCAACAAGGCATGTATACTCTCCCTGGCCTTATCGGGAAAATCGTACTTCGTGCGCAGTAATATTTGCCCATGATCATTATATCCGGCACCAGTAATTTCAGCTATATATCCATCGGATGTAACTAGTACGGTGGCAGTCATCTCGTTTCTGGTTATTGTTCCTGTTTTATCAGAACATATCACATTGACACAGCCTAATGTTTCTACCGTCGGTAATTTTTTAACTATCGCCTTCCTCTTAGCCATTCGCATTACACCCAGCGCTAGTGTTACTGTCACGACGATGGGCAAACCTGTTGAAAAATGTTATAAAATGAAATAAGTTATAGTGTGACGTATTCTGAAAATGTTTGTTTTTAGTAAAGGTTCCTATCAGACAAGAACAGTTTCAATCTTTTAATGAAAAAATGCAAAATTGTGCAACATATGCATATTCAGTTATGAAGCAAATGAATATTACATCATGTAAAATTCGTTGGCTTTAAATGGAATCTGAGGCTCTAGTCGGAGTGCTTTCTGCGGTTCCTACAGATGGCTCCATTGCTTACTTTCTAAGTGGGTACTGAGGTGGGATTCCGTGAACTATAGAATTCTATTGTCGACAGTTTTGTATCTGTTTCTTCCATGAATAACCATAATGTCGTCTAACATATTCTGTCGATAATAGAATTCTCGGAATCACACCACTGGAGTTATCGTAGGACCATCTGACAAATAGCAAATGGAATTCAATTTCAGGTTGACGGATAAGAGCATTAGCTCTCCGTCCTGACCGGGTCTGAACTGATTATCGGCAGAACCGTGAAACCAGTATGCAGAAAGTCATCTGTTTTGATTAAAATTTACTGGTTAGATAGCAAGAAACACAACTGAGGGAAGGAAAGCTATAAGATGAAGGCTTGGCAGCAACAAGTCCCCACGATTTGGATATATCTAATGCAATGGCCATATCTTTTAATAGATTTCTGCCATATACGTGTCACGATTCCTTAGCATTCTACATATTTTATGAGCTTGATGTTGATAGCTTTTTTCAAGACCTTTGAGATAACAGATAGGTTTGTAGTTGCTAGGTAGGATATTTTCCCTTTATTTGGAAACTGGTTGTACTCTTGCAATTTTCCAGTGGGACGAAAATACCACTAAATTATAATAGAAGTTGCATAACTTGCAAAGAACTGGTGTTGGATCTGGAGCACCTTTCTTGAGAACGATCGGTAGAATTCCATCAGAAGGAGGATAAGATAACGGCGACGGGAAATCCCATAAATAACTGGAAGGTTTTGTGATAAGTGAAAAAACAAAAATGCTCACTTTGTTTTATCAACAGTGAAATTGAGGCCACGTGCATCCAAGCTTGATAATCAAAACAAAGGATATATATATTCGGTGAATAGTAGTCGTCTGGACTACACTTGATAATGAAAGGAAATTACAATTGCAGTAGATGGGACACCAAAAACAAATTTGAATTAAAGAAAAGAATTTTGATTTTTATTTGAAAATATGAAAAGGATGTTTATAAAATCAGTTATGGAATTATCTGCGGCTGAAAGACAAACTTTAGGCGCTATTTTTTATCATTCAAGATAACCTCTTAGGAGGTATTCATGTTAAGAACCCAAGTAACAATTCAAAGTCATTTGGATTTATCCTAGTTTTATGAAAGTTTTGTGAAGGTTAGGTGATAACCAATTTGATTTATGGTGGACTCACATTCTTCCTAATACACACCCAGAGCAAATAGATTTATGAATCGGTTTCAAAACACTCCTGAATGCTATAAGATGAAACAGGTTTAGCAGAGAAGTATATTTGATTTCATGAAGCTCTTACTCATACATGATAAATCCTTTTGGTCTTGAAATAATTCATGAAGAATCTAAGCATAAAACTCAAATGCCAGTAGCTCCCTCTGAACGGTAATGAATGAGGCATAAAGGTGGCAAAAAAGTTTTATGAGATCGTTAAAATATTCAAATGATCTTTTCTATGGCCATCATAAAACCGTGAAAATTTTATCGTTGTTATTCACCATTAATATAAACCAGACTTTCATTTCATGTCAATAATCACTAAATATTCAACAAGTCAAAACAATGACAGAATCATAGTAATTTTAAGGTACACAACAAATAACGATGTACATACAAAATAGTTAGACATTTCGCCACTAGTAGAGCAGATAAGTATCTAATTTTGAAGATACAAATGATGAAGAGTCGCTTTAAAAATATGCAACGCGCAAAAATGTCATCTCCAAACAAATGGAAAACTCATTTCAAAAGAGAGGTGAAGAAAAAGATCCGGATTCGCCCATCACGAGAAGACGAATGTTAGGTAGGTTTGACTTGAATCTCGATCAGAGAATTTATTTGAAAATTAAGGTTAAGGTTAAGAAAATGTTTTGGAAATCCGAATAAATATTAACAAACATACTTTATTAGAAGAAAGTGATTTTAAAATGGTTTATTTGGAGGTAAAAAGGTTTTATGAGGGCAATGTGTGCACTGTGCGGCTATTCAGAATAAGGTACAGTAAATTCAAGTTAAACTCAAGCCAGTAAACAATAGTGGTAAAGACGTGATCAACGCGTGCTTTGCTCGTGATCGAGAAAAGGCGGGCCGCTATTGGTCTATGTTTCTCAGGCAGGTTTAAGTGGGAAACACGCCCTGCCTATTTCACCAATCTGACATCGATGGTCACGAAGTAACAGCGTGCATTTGTTTTGATGCGGCTTGACCTGGAGTTGTATAGACTATAGGGTAGCCATATTTCATTACAACCAGAGGGTCGAAATGGGAGGAGCAATTGGGTATGTAAAACGAAAGGAAAATACACAAGTTTTCCTATATATTTGTATTTAGATATAGTAAAAATCATTTTGGGAATAACATGAGTCAAAATTATTTTTAATTCATTTACCACCTATCTTTTATAATTTTGTCAAAAAAATGTCATTCGCAGAGGATATTCGGTATTAAACGTCGTTAAATGGACATTTTTTGACTTGTAAATTGGTTGCCCTGTTTTTCGTAACTTACAACTGCATTAATAGAATAATTTGAATCCGTTTTGGCTATGGTTATTTATGGAAGATATTATTCTATCCCAACTTCATTCAAAGAAGAGATTTTGATACCAAACCGAGTATTTTAAGACCATACAGGCTTATAACAGCACTATAATTTGGTTTTATAACCTCAGTAGGTTATTAAGAATCTTTCGAATGAGGTAAAAAGGTTTTATGTTGGCGTTTAAAAATAGCCCTGAGAACCTTCATAGGAGTCTCGTATCGTAGCTGTGATTGTTATGGTCTTCAGAACCTTCTGAGAGCTATCACAAAACTAAAGTTGTTACTTGGGAAGGGAAACATTCTCCATTGAAAATTGATTTTTTTTTTGTAACATCTAACAGAAAACAACTTCTTCCCCAGCTAAAGCCACTGAAAAATCTGAAAGAGGAAATTTGCATTTTCATGCAGATAGTTGATTTTTAAATTATCCAGTTTTCATTGATAATTCATATCAATGAATGATATGGAGAATGTAATTCAAAAGTATCACTCACATATATCGTTCAATTCATTGATGCAAGAAAAGCACCTCTTGCGCTAAACTTCAATAAATTTTTGACACAAAAAAACTACTTCACTCTTTCAAGATCACCATCAGGGAGGTCGGAAGAATTGGGAAACAGACAATTTCACTCAGCAAGTATAGAAATGCTGGAAATATTTCTCATGCCATGCATGACAGGTTTATGTAAAATGTAAATGAACAAGAGCAATTCATTTATAAGGATGTTTACGATATCAATTTGAATATCTCAAATAAGCTATTATTTTGTTTTGTATGCACACTTCTGCACTAATCAAAACTGGTCTACAGCTTCATCGCCGGAGGATTTGGTAAGAGGCTATATAAATGAAACTCACCCTCAGGTATTGCTGCGACAGCCAAACTGACGCCGATCTGGAACATTTCCATTATCAATTTACCCTGAATCCAACCTACTATCATTATAAAACCAATTATGCCAAACGAATATATAGACAATTGGGTTCCTAGTTTATCCATAGATTTTTGTAACGGCGTCTTTGGTGCTTCTTCTTCCAACATCATTTTGAACACAGACCCAAATTCACTGTTTGTCCCTGTGCTCACAACAATTCCCTAAAAAAAGCAGAATGATGAAATAGATATTTATGTTATAAGGATAATTATGACGATTATTATGGTAGTAGCCGTGAATATTATCGGGCGAGGCGATAGCCGAGCTCGATAAGACGGCGTGCATCATAACGACCGTTTATGAACCGAAAAACATACAAAACTTTATCTGCTGGCATCAATAAATAGGTATATATAAATATTTTTCAAATTCCAAATTATTAGTATTTTCGAAACTACAGATACATTCGAGTTATTCATTACGAAAAAAATTGTGAGCAAGCTATGCCTTACCATTTGGTTGAAAATGTAACAGAAAATTATTCATTTACTGTCGAACACATATAGTTAGAGAGCCGCGATGAGAAGCTACATGTCTTCCGTTTGGTAAGATGCAAGTTCATCCCTCAAAAACCCCAAATTTCAGTGGATTTCAGTTTGGGGAGGGGGAACAAACAATTTGTCAGTTACCAGTGCTTTTTTTTTTTTCGTCAGCCGGATGTTATGAATACCGGTAGTAATTTGGCGGCTTGGGAGGGCTGCAGCCCCAAAGCCCCTCCCCCTGGCTGCCCTACTTCCAAATTCCAATATTTTCAAAATCAGGCAGGGCCCACTTCATTACGAAGGGAAAAGGTCTATCAAGATTTCTATATGCCTTCCGTTATAATAATTTTGTTTATAAAGTGATTAGTAATCATCTGATATGGCGAAAGACGATGTGGTTGAGGCGCACTAATGAAAACCTATTTTTGAAAATTTTGGGCTCCAAAATCAATCATCGCAAAAATTCGACTTGTCATTTATACTTAATTTTGTGTGCCTTTACTTTGTTATGGTCTTTACATCGGGATAATCCGAGTGGAAGACTTTTTTTAGTAAGATAAGGCCTCCGTGTTGACCAAATAAACAAATTGAAAAACTCCTGGGAGCGGCTAAGTTGAAAAATCGAAACTGCACTTGGGTTCAATCTTGAGCTTCCAAATTTTGCAAGGAGCTTCTTCAGGGTAATATATTCCTGTTATTATCAACTACCAGTTAAGGTAATTTCATTAAAGTTTATACACTGAATTATATATGTGACCAAATTTCAAACGAAAAAGATTACCAGGAATAAACAGAGAAAGGAAATTCGAAGTGGTGAAAAGTTGGCTAAAAAGTCTCCCCTATGTACATCAGGTTTTCTGGTCCCTGAAGAAGCTTCATGTACAATTTGGAAGCTTAAGAGCAAAAAATACCTTTGATGAAACGAGTTTCGGTTTTGAGCGATCAGTTTTAGTTTTTAGAAAATTGTGTTGGTACAAATGATTTAATTTGTTTGTAAGAATGCGGGAAATTAACTGATTTTTGGTTTTGATGATTTAGTTTCCCAGGTTCTAAAGGAAATTATACAACTAGAATTTTTTTTTTTATAAAATCGTTAGTTTTTACGCAAAACCGAAACTACGATTAGGAGCTATCTACCTTATTGGCGCTCCTAGCTACGCAGTTTTGTTGGGAACAGGTGCTTCGTTATCTCCACCATCATTGTTGAAAAATATATTCCCTCATACCTAAGATGTGCGGCGCAATGATGAAATTTGGCGTTCGTGGTGACGCGCTGTTGATGCATCTTCAGATTAAACCCAAGTGCAGTTTTCGGTTTTTCAACTTAGTTGCTCAAGCGAGTATTTCAATTTGATTATTTATTCAATCCTCAAAAAGTCTTTCACTATGATAATTCAGCTTCCGATTTGGAGGATAAAGTTTTGTACTTTGAATGAAATTGTTTGAAATTACCTACTTACTTGCATTTTTTCTCTTAAAGTTCATTCATGCTAGACATTCAGAAACTTTACATTTGAATTTCATTATGGTACAAGGGCGGATCTAGGCAACTTTTTGGGGGGGGGGGAATACAACTTTTCTGGGGGGGGTAAAACATATATTAAATCAAAAAAACAGATAATTTTTGAATTATTATAGTATTTTTTGTTATGAATAGAGTACGTCTGGAAGGGTAAGTAACCCAATTACACCCCTATAGATCCGCCCTTGTTATGGTTTTAGGACTTTTTGAACTTAATTATGGTCCTTGGCCCATAATGAACTTCATTATTTCACTAAAATACATTGATATAACGATGTCATTATAACATGCCAGCAGATAAATTGATTTACAACAATGTTTGAATGAAGGTATTACCTTTCCAACGCCGCATCTTATCAAAGTTCCCATGAAAGCGATGTTGGTGTTCGATGAATGCGCTCCATTCGGCCTGATGACAGAATCTGTGTTTTTCTTCGACGGTTCCGTCTCGCCTGTGAAAGAACTTTCGTCGATAGTGAGATCAGTTGCTTCGAACAAACGAATATCCGCAGGAACTCTGTCCCCTATGTTGAGTAGTACCACGTCTCCTGGTACCAGTTCCCGAGCTAGGAAGGTGCTGGGTGTCAATTCCCTTATGCTGCAAGTTGTTTAAGCATTCATTAAACTGTTATTTCCGTCGACCGTTCATTTATGATGTATTTTAACGCACTCAAAGTCGTTGAATAATGACCCCTGTTAATTAATGATTTTCTATTAATCAACGATTTGATTATATTCAACCCAACATACATTGCTCTAATCTAATACATTTTATATTGGTTAGTACTATCTGTCATTATTTATTTGTCAATTCTAAAATATAATTTTAGAAAATGTTCAATACACCAGTTCTCAGTTGAAATCATAGAAAGTCACGTGACGTAATGGTAACATTTGCCTAACAGACGAGAGAGGTGACACTGAGGTCGACAGTTCAAATCCACATGATAACAATTTTTTTTTCAATTTGAAAAAATTAAATAAAACTACCACTACGAAAAATTAAACTATCTTTGATTAGGGTAAATATAAAATAGGAAATAGTGATTGTTTTTTATCGTATCGTTAAATAAATAACCATTGAAAGTAAGATATCTCTATTTTTGAAAACCATGGTTGACGGTTGACGCGTTACATTATCTCGAATGTTAATCGCCCTTATTAATATACTTGTACGTTAAATAACCATTGAAGATACAAACATGTTAATAAAGTACTGGGTGGTGAAGTTTAAAGAAAAATGAGATATTAATTACTACTTCAGAAACCGCTCGAGTTATATTTAGTATATATTGACATTTATTAGGGAGAGGGAGAGTTTGAAAATTATCAACGAAAACAAAAATAACAAGATGAACCCTTCTATTACTGTAAAAAATGATAACGGTGAACTAATAACATATCCACTAGAAAATACTAACTATATCAATGATTATTTCATAGACTTTTTTCAAAATGGCCCTGAACCAAATTTTGATCAAGATTTTGATAGGTTCCTTAATAGTTTTTTCTTGACTCCGGTGACACTGGAAGAAGTTATTGGAATATTTTCTAAAACATCTAAACCTGCTGCAGGTATGGATGGCATACATGGTAAGGTCATGAAGTCATGATGTTAAACTCATTGCCAATCCATTAGGTGACCTAATAAATGATTTATTCACATCAAGAAAATTCCCCGAAATCAAGGAGTCCAAATGCATTCCAGTTTATAAGAACAAAGGTTCCATAAACGGCACCAAGAACTATAGATATATCTGACTACAGAGTCAAATCGCCAAGTTTTTGAGGAATCATACTCAACACGATTGACAGCTTTCATGTAAAACTTTTACCTAAAACCATATATGGTTTTCAAAAAACAAGATCAACCATGATTGTTTCGATTTTATCTACAGGGCAGTCCACGATAGAAACAATGTCATAGACCTCTTACTTAGCAATCGAAAACAAACTGTAGTGGTAGTAAAATCAAGCACATAAGAAAATTTTGGGACCTCTTTTTTCTATAATCTTTACGAGCGACATAAAAGGGACCTGCTGCAGATCATTGCAGATGCAATGTCTATGCAGATGATACAAATATTTTGATGTCTAGTGCAGATAATGAACAACTAGTAAATAATGGTAATAAAGCATCAAAGGAACTAGGGGACTATTGTAGCAATAATGGTCTAGCACTAAATGCCACCAAGACATACCATACTCGATTCTTACCAAAAATTCAGTCATGATAATGATCTTTATTTAAAAGTCAATGGAAAATCAGTTTAAAGCAAAAAAGTATGAAATTCTTGATAGAAGACTCACTTTATGTTCAAAATCTAGCACAATCACATATATTGTTAGGTATTTGAAGAATACTGTCTCAGCTGATATACTCTCAATTTTAGAATGGTTCAGTCAGCTTTGCAATATGGCATAATTTTTTGGGATCCGCAAATTACCTCGTAGGGGCATTTAGTTAAAAAAATATATCAGAACTATGAACAAAACCCATTCTCCAGAAATTTGTAAGCCTATATTTAAAAAATCTAAAATATTAACGCTACCTTGCCTGTATATTTTAAACTTGATAATTTTTATAAAGGACAATAAAAATAAATTTCTGGAAAATTATGACATACACTCGTATAATACAAAATATGTTGGTGTTTTTTGTTTCAATAAATTGAAAAGTCTTATAGACATAATGTCCAAGTTTCAGTTTCCGTTTATACGTGTGAATCTGAAATGAGTAAAATAGGCGAAAAAACCGATTGTTTTTATATGAGATTCAGAAAAGTCAGCCTGTAGAACCCACAAACTAGTTGTAATATTTTTATCTCAATGAAGATCAAGTATTTTTGTTGGAAATAGTATTATCGCCTATTGGATACTGATTACAAGAAGATTACTTAATATACTTGCCTAATTAACTTACTTAACATTTAATGTGTAATTCCTCGATAATCGCGTGTGCCGCGAGATATAGAAAATAGGAAAAAACATTTTTTCAGATAGTGAAGTAGCACATTTCAAAAATTTTCTCAACTGTACGGGATGTTTTATAAAATTCTGACAACTTTTCTTGCGGCTTTGGTTGCGGCAATTTAAATCCCCGTTTTTAACACCACAACAATCCAGTGTTTTCTCTATATCTTTATTTACAAGGTAAGTGCTCATATTCGAATTTTGAATTTTGTAAATTTCACATGAAAATTATTCGGTTTATTAAATTTTAGCAGAAATTAATTCCTGTTTTACAGATACCAATAAAATTTAAATCTGTTGCAGTGTTGTCAAGTTAAAATATTTCCTTATTTTTACCACAATTTCAGGATCACGATGAGTAGGGCATAGTTTATTCATTTATTCAGATTCTGGAAATATTTTGTGCAGACGGTCGCAACAATCTGGTAGTTTTGCTACATGCTTATTTACAAAGTGCCCATATTGTAATTCTGAATTTTGTAAATTTCAGATGAAATTTTAATTTGCACATTTTCGATGAAAAAAATAGAATCTGTTGCGGCGTTGTCAAGTTATAAGTTATTTCTCTAATTTTACTAAATATTCAAGTGGTATGTTCAAGACATACTTTATTCATTTACCTAATTCGTAAACAGTAGAACCAGAATCCCACATAGATCATTCTGTTATTTTTGTGATACGTTCATTTTACAGACTGCCCAAATTTAAATTTAAATTTCCTTGGCATATTCTTCAGTTCATACTTACCAGTGACATGATGGCGGTACCAGTTTGGTTAATTCTTGCAAAGATTGCTCAGATCGATATTCTTGAACAAAACCTACTGTGACTACTATAACTATAGCTACTGTAATACTGATAGCATCATCGAATTGACTCATCCCAGCAGAAACGACAGCCGAAGCAAGTAGCAGCAGGATCAGGGGGTTCTTGAACTGTTCTAGGTATTTTTTCCATATCGGTTCGCCGTTTTTTACTGAGAATTCATTGTACCTATAACAAAATGTAGCTAGTCCAGATCACTTAATAATAATGTTTATTTGGATCATATTTAACAATTCATCTTATATTCTATAAAGTATCAAATAAACACGAAAAGAAACTGCAAAGCCAATGGCTGTCCGAGGTGTGAGTGATTTATAAAATAGTAAATGCCTAATGAACAAGTTTCATGATATTGTTAATACTATATTTAACGTGATGGAATAAAAAAATAGAAATAAAATAAAGCAATAAATCAGTGAAATTTTTTTAAAAATCCGTTAATAAATAACTGAGAAATTACGTTTAAACGTATTTTAGCGCGGAACGTCTGTGGTCTGCTCGCTTTTGAAATGTGACATCCGAGATCGCCACAATAGTTCCTTAACCGCGCCAGGGCTCTTGTTTATGTCGCGTGACGTCACACACTATATGAAGTTATTCTTTCAAGCGCAACTTCAAAGTGCTATAACTTTTTTATTTCTAGAGATATTTCGATGATTCTTCAACATGTTTAATTTTACTTCGATATTCATAATTTATCCATAACAAAAAAATAGAAACTTGTGCATCGAATGTTATCACTAAAATTTTAACAATAGTAAATTATCAAGACTAAGATTGTGAGATATAACAATAAAAATTAAGAACAAATTATAACGAATTTTAGTAGGATGAGGTGAGAACTATGACATGGAAATTACATTTAATTATTATTGAAATACCTGTATTTCCTAAACTAATCGTTTTGGACCACAAGTGTAATAGTTTGTTGGAATCTTTTTATCGGGAGGAACCTAGAAATCCCAAAATATACAGGTTGTCCCATTAATGATTTTGAATGCGATGTCACGTGACCGAAACAAAAAGCTCATTGGATAACATTATAGTATCAGAAAAAGCTGCTTTAATTTACAATCCCAAAATTTCAATTATCTACTACTCTCGAGTTCCGAGATATTCCCTAGCCAAAACCTCGTGGGCCACCCTGTATTTCTGATAGTTTGAGGTATCAAATTGTAAATTCTAGAGGACAAAAATATGTGAATTCCCTGCGCTGGAGGCAATTGGTAAGCTTTTTTTAGTTTTGAGTTCCATATGAATGTGTATACGAACCTAATTTGTGCTTATTTTGGTGACAGTGGGTGGTTAATTTTCAGTAGTAATGCCACGAGAGCATCGAAAATGATCGATTATACTTCCGAGTCACGAGACGTCAGCTCGAGTGGTGTTTTTAGGAATACGTCGAGTTACTGCAAATATCGGAAAACTAGAGAGTTTCAAATATGGGCCACAATTTCATCTTTCATTTGAGGAAAATAAATTCAATTGTAAAAAAATTACTTCCAGATATATGACCATTTCAATAGGTACAGTCAAAATTCGCCATTTTGGATTAGCCGCCATTTCTATAACTTTGAGATAGCAATCATGATTTTTTGTGATCCTCATACAGCCATGTAACTGTGTTAGTAAAGGAAATGAGTACCCCCAAATTATACCAAAATCTTGGCTGGCCAATCGACTACTGACAGTATAAAGTCGATTTCAAACCCAAAATTTGTGAATTTTGTATTAAAAATGTTTTGCTTCTCCATGTCTTCTACCCGCTTGATAATTGTAAATAAGTTATCATTGCAAACATGTTCTTATAGGTATATTTTAACTTTTTTCAGCTATTAAAATATATATATATATATATATATATATATATATATATATATCTACTTAAATACTTTACAAGCTCCAAAAATAAAAGAATGACAGCAATTCCCATATTATTTCGGTCTCTAGAAGACAAAACCTACCACGAAAAGATGTGATATCAACAATGCTCCGAGAAAACGGACCATGTGTGATTCAAATTTGGTAACCATTCATTATGGAGAATTCAGAAATCGTCAATAAAAAGGCACAATAAGGAACTACTGACTTTTTTTTCATTTCCAACTTACCCAGATACCTTTCTCCTTTCATTAGCTTCCTGCCAACTCAGGCCTATTTGAATGTCTACGTGTAATCTTTCTGCCACTTCTTCGTATCCTAAACTACTTGCCTCACTAGCCGTTAACCATAATCCCGTAGAGTCTTTATCAGTCTGGAACAAAAGGAAACATTTTAATTATGGTAGATTTTTTTTATCAGACTTCAGGGTACCTCTTTAAGTGCCATCTTTCACATTTACATTAATAATGAATTCAGAAAACAAGAAATCTCTGAGATGGTGTATGGTAGTTGAGAAAAGTAAAAAGAGAAATTTATAAACAAACCCGTATTGGTTACGATAGAATATATACCGGTTGGCAATGGAATTTGGTATGTTTGAACAATTCTATATGATGCAAAACAACATCTTGGTTACATTTCCAATCTGAAATTCAGTCTTTATACCATTATTTGTAACATTTTATAATAATATTGTGAACGAGGCTTAAGAGCTAATAACGAAAATATGGCTAAAGTTGAAAGAAAAACAAAACAAAAATAAAATTATCGGGTGACTACTAGGTGAGGTACGACCCCCAATTTTAGTTCTGAAGATACAGGTTTCAAATTTGGTTTGTCACTAATCACTATAATAATACTCAAACGTGCTCATTTTTATTTTCAATCTAATTCAAATGAAGTCTTATCACATGTTGTCCAAATGTTATTTGAACTACAACAGTTTCCAAAGTTATAGCCGTATTAAAAGTGAGGTTTATTTTGAAATAAGGTTGGGGCACTGAAGATTGGTGGTTCGATGGTTTGTAATAAACGGCATTTTCTAGATTAGGGAGATAATTTCAATTTCTTGAGTGATTTGAAAGGAAATAAAAACTAGCAAATTAGTTCAGAAAGATCAAATAGATTCAAAGACCACAGTAAGTACATCATAGTTGATACTATTGGATGCGACAGCCTCTATATCATTGACATCTCCAAAAAAATATTCGTCATGAATGGACGTTTTGCATCATTTGTACTCTTAGAACAATCTCATAATAACGGAAAGGTTAATGATGAAGTTCCCCGTGAAATAACTCTATTCGTTTGCAAGCAAAGTACTAGGTTCATGTGCTATTTTTATGCGTTTACACAAATGTCTAAAGCAAAGTGTGAATCACACTGTTTACTTTTTGTTTACGTTTTTGTGATCGATTGAAATGAGACTATTCAACTGTTTGATTCCGAATCGAATTAGCAGCTTCATTATGAAGGTATTTTTTCTTTATATTACCACTTACTTATTATTTAAATTTAATGTTTTATACATCACTAACCTTGAAATTATTTGTCACTTGAATATTTTTCATAATGAGGCGTTTTCAGACCTGTTGTTATGAAAAATAAAAGGTAAACAATCCTCAAATACCAAAAATACACTAGTGTTGTTATTTCTCTTAAATAATTATTGCAATATAAAAAACAGATTCTGAAAAGCAGACGACAAGACTTAATCAATATAATCACGACTACAAGCGTCGCCGTCGTATAAAACAACTACTATCTATGTCTCTATTGGTCAAGTCATTTTGACGAAAAAATATCATCAACTTGCTATAGAAAATATAAATTTCCTTTTTCAGCAATTGCTTACCAAAGTATAATAATACAATGAAATGTTCCTGAAATTCCACTAAACTAAATTCTTCTCAAATTTTATCATTTTATAATTTTTTTATTTATATGAACATAAATTTTCGATGAAATTCTGACCAAATATATTTCGAAATATTCTGAATCCGGTGGTGTAGTCAGAATTTTGATAAAATTGCTGGTGGTGGGTTGATATTTTGACATATAATATGAATTTCATTTCCATATTACTTTTTTATTGATGGACGCATTCCTACGTAATTTTCACATTAACCACTTGAAAATTTCGTGAATCTAGTGGCGTCGTCAATTTATATTTAAAAAAATCGCTTGAATTTTTTTGGATTTTTGACCTTAACTATGTCTGCGGCAGAACCTCCAGATGCTTTTCATAGATAGTCAAGGTAGCTGCAGTGGTATTTCTCTTCCATTAAAATTTGAAGCAATCTTTATCCAATCGAAATGAATTGGGTATCAAAAGACGTTGATCTGTGTACGTGCAGTACTGTTTTTCTTTAAGTATTTTTTCATCCAAAAGATTGTTTCAAAGTTACTGCATTTTTGGGATATTTTTGAGATTTTTTTTTGTGAAAAAGTGGATTGAAAATGCATTTTCCATTACTGCACGTACCTAGAATCATACTTCCTCTAGAAGCCTGTCTTTGTTACAAACTAAGACGAACCGTTTTTGAGTTATCAATTGACTCTTTTAATCTAAAAAGTGTCCCAAATGTGATCGCGCTCATGGCCTCTTAAGTCTTAATGTCTAGTGTTTACTTGCCTCTTTTACGATCGGCTTTAGATTCGAAATTGTACGCATGATAAAGGATTCGCTGACCGCAGCACTAAAAAGTGACTTTAGTCTTTGAACTGTTCCACTTGTTACAAACACAAACCGAAGAACACTTTTTTTTTTCACAACTTTGTTAATTTTAAAATTTGATACTAAAAATTAATTGAAGTGATGTTTCGATTCACGTTACCAAGTTGTAGGATACATATTCAGAATTAGTTACAGAGTTGATTCAAATCCGTAATGGTAGTGCTCACCGGAAATAACAAATTTGATTGTTGATACTTATTTCTCACAGCAATTCTACTCGTGGCAAAACTGGTAATGAATGAATATAATCACATGGTGATCAACGATTATTCATATAACTTGAATTCACCTGAGACAATAAATTTCAGAAAGTGTATCCAGAACGGTAAGTAAGGTTTACTCATGGTTTTATTTTGGTTTGATTTAATAAGCAAGAAACACAACTGCGGGGAGGGGGAAGGGGCAAGCCATTATATGGAAGCTTGGTAAGGAGTTCCTGTTGTCAAACACGGTCAAACGCTTCGGAGATATCTAATGCAACGGCCAGAGTTTCACCATACTGTTCGATAGATTTCTGCTATATATTTGTGACGCAAGCAGGTCACCAGTTGATATCTCATGACGGAACCTTCATTGTGTATCATTCACACTTCCTGAGCGTTCTAGATATTTCATGAGCTCGATTGATGGCTTTTTCCATGATATTCAAGATAACAGATATCGACTCCTTGCGACGACATGTTTGGGCAGCATTATTATCTCAGAAATTATCTAGGTGCAATGTGTTTGGTCTTTAAAAGAGAAACACACTCTTTCCCGAGGAAATTCTGAGAAAATATGCGAAAGACCAACCCAGTTGGCTGAATTATAGTGTTAGAAAGAAATCATGGAGAACATATGAGTCCTGTTGGCCTGTTTCGCGCAGGGATCAGGAAACCACAAGCGTAAAAGAAGACGTATAAACTATAGTCCCAAATCGACAGCTGGTGGAAGTGTACTTACCCGTTCACAAAAAAAGCAAGGAATGTAAAATGTTCTATTTAACTTCATGTACATCGGAATAAGTCATTCTAATTTTCTTGTTACTGTACCATTTCCCATTAATCATAAAATATGCAAAGGGATGTTAGTTTCTTTCACTTGAATGTAAGATGTATCTTCACTGGTTTTGACAATCTTTCCGATTTTATAGTGCGAGAAAATATTGATATTCTCCGCTTGACTGAAACGTGGTTGAGCAGTGAGATTAATTCTAGTACAGCCGATGTCAAGTTGTATCATTTAATAAGAGCAGACAGAACAACTAGAGGTGGGGGAGTTGCCTTTTATATCAACAAAAGAATACCCTTCAAGATCTTATTTTCCCAAATGAGTACAAATCTCGAACAATTGTAGATATCCACCACCTCCAACTCCAAACATTTGTTTTTGGAGTTTTATATCGCCCTCCTTCCGCCAGCAAAATCATTCCAAATTGTACTGTATATATACAGTGAGTTTCAAAAAGTTTGCACCTTATGAGAAACTTGTTTATTAACCATTTGTAAGAAAATTTTATTCTTCATAAAAATTAGTGTATTGCAGAAAACTTGCATATTTGTTGTCAGAATTTCGAATTTCTAAACGGTATATGGGAGAACAAAAAATAGGAAATTTCATCAGATGTAAACTACCCTTATTTTTGAATCAAAACAAATATCAAATTCGAAATCATAGCCACCTACGCCCAAAAAATAAAAAAATCATATTTCTTATTATTAAAGTGATCGTGAAGTTGCAGATTTGTTATATTTAATGGTTTACCATAATTAATTAATTCATTCAATAATTTCCTTTCATAAAATCATACTGATAGTTATCATGGACATACATACAGAGTGAAATATCAAATTTGCACAAAAAAAACTAGTAAAAATTCAAACAATTTTCAACAAACGTCGATATTCTAGTACAAATGATGAATTGGACCAAATTTTGCATTGAAATGTAGTTGTAGGAATATGAAGGAGGCGCCTAAGCTGCAAATGAGATACTAGTAGTTTGTGTAATTGATGACTTGTTTATTTTGTGAAAATTCATGATCACTTTGATGAAACGAAAGAACACTCTTTTGTCTTATTTCCACTAGATTTTTATTGTTATGACCGGTTTCGGGTTTTATCCCATTATCAAGTATAAAAACTAACTTAGTTTTTATTAGTTAGTTAGTAAATCTAGTGGAAATAAGACAAAAGAGTGTTCTTTCGTTTCATCAAAGAGATACTAGTAGTCTTTATGAGGCTAGAACCATAAGAAATTGGCAAAAAAAATGTTGTTGCGTAGTTGGCTGTGATCCTGAATCTGAATACTGTTTTTGATTCTTAACGACCGTTCTAAATAAACTTTGATAAGATCGAAAATAAGGGTGGTTTACTCTTGATCAAAATTCCTATTTTTTGTTCTCCTCTGTACACCGTTTGGAAATTCACAATTTTGCAATGCACAAACTTTTATGAGGAATAAAATTTTCTGACAAATGGATAATAAAAAAGTTTCCCATATGGTGCAAACTTTTTGAAACTCACTGTATATTTACATTTGTTTCGCATATGATGAATAAAGTCGAGTTAGTATTATTATTATCTTACATAAAAAAATAAAAATCGAGTTTTTGCCGCAAAAAACTTCTATTTGGAAATAGTAGTTTACCTAACAAGTGCGGAAAGTGATACTTTTCCGCACGCGATTGCAGATTGCCGAACGACGCGTTAGCGGAGTTCGGCCAGAAATCGCGTGCGGAAAAGACACTGTACGCTCGTGTTAGGTACACTATTTTTTTTACTAGCGGAAAAAACACCCAAAAGTTAACATAAAGAACATTTATTATTAAATATATATTAAACTATACAACCATACTTGGTAAGCTTTCTATTTTAACCTTCTGCGACGCAATATTTAAATGTCAGTATAATCCGCAAAAACTAAACAAATCTACTTTTCCGCACTAAAATGTTTTTTCCACGCTAAAAAGAGTGCGGAAAAAACTTTTCCGCACTAGTGCAGAAAAGTGACTTTTCAAAACTAAAATTATTGCGGAAAGTGGATGTTTCCGCACGCTAGTAGAAAATATTAGTTCGGCCAGAAATCACGTGCGGAAAAGACACTTTACGCTCGTGTTAGGTACACTATTTTTTCTACTAGCAGAAAAAACACCCAAAAGTTAACATAAAGAACATTTATTATTAAATATATATTAAACTATACAACCATACTTGGTAAGCTTTTTATTTTAACCTTCTGCGACGCAAAATTTAAATGTCAGTATAATCCGCAAAAACTAAACAAATCTACTTTTCCGCACTAAAATGTTTTTGGCTCTTTCAAAACTAAAATGAGTGCGAAAAAGTGGATTTTTCCGCACGCTAGTAGAAAAAATATATTTCTGAAGAAACTCATTAGTAAAGCCAACACTGATATTTTAAATAATGATTCTCAAGCTTTTTCTATTTTATTCGGAGAAAATTTGAAACCTGTGAGGTAATTTCTCCTCAAATACAAATACAAAATAGCATTATTTATGTAAAACAATGATAATAATAATAAAATAATATGAAAAATACTCGTCGTGACGACGCATTCGCTATTTCAGTAAAAGTATAAACCCGTGAAAAAACAATACCATCAGAGTTTAGAAGATCAACTTGTTCATCAAAAAAAACATAAGCTCCTTGGGAGATGAGATAATCCACATTTGAAAGTTAACGGGAGTCATCAAAAAGGTGCCAACAATTAGAATAGGGACGTTTGCAATATGCCGTATAGTGTCCGTTGGAAATACCGTCATTATGATTCAATATGGCGTAGATATTATACAAAGTATTCATTCCATGCTGAGCTGCATATTGGTTCAGATTCAAATTGATCAGTGTCCACTCTAGTGCCATTCGTTGAAGAAACACGTTTCAAAGCTATAAATTGATTTTTTGTAAATGTTTTTATACGAATAGTCTTGTATCAAACCGAATGAACTTGCATCGTCGCCCAAAATCTGGAAAAGGGATGAAGGTAACTCATAAAAGAAAGAAACTGAACAATAATTGCAGAAAGTACATCTCAATGTAGACTTCAACCGAGACTTCAACTGATCGGCAAGAATTTTCTATAATTTTGGGATTATCAGTAGACAGATATCTTGTCCAAGAATGGGGAGTTTTTTTTTAATATCATTCAAGGAAACAACTTCGTTACGAGGTGAATGATTCTTTATTCTTACTCTGTCCAATCATTATGTAAACCGAAAAGAAGGTATAGAAACTCTTCCGCATCTGCTAGGGCGTTAATATCAAAAGGAGGGGCAACATTTCTGAAATGACGGACAAAATGTGAAGTGTGCGTGAAGTAAATAAATAGTCAATCAAGTATCCACCATGTTATCCAAATAATCAGGGTACCAAATACTTTTCAATTTGTAATTTTCCATTTTTTTTATAATAACAAATATATGTAGGTATGCTTGGCATAAATATATCTTACCATCAATCACACAAGGTTAAACCCATGCAACATATAAAAAACACAGTTGATGTTCCAATACATCACTTACAACAGGAAATCCTTTTGTTTCAGAGAAGCCTGACAACTTATCTCTACTTGCGGGTTGTTGGATTTTTTTTGGGACTGGTAGTAAAATGAGTAACGTTGCAAGTGTTTTATTGTTTTCAATATGTGCTCATTAATTCTCACTATCAAATAAAAGATTTGTCAACGTCATTTCAATTATCGACATTTTCGTGATGAATTATCTGCAATTCGTGTCCAAAACCAATGGAGAATATGCTTTGAACCGATAATTCCAGCAGTCTCGTGACTAGAATACGATGTACCTATGCAGGGATATTCATGAAAGTGTTTATCAAGAGGCTGAGAATTGTTTCTAAATGTTAATTGAACATAGCATACAATACAGGGTGGTCCATGACAAAATACTGATCTATCATGTGAAAACACAACTGTAAAAAAACTGTAAAAATGTAGACCTTAAAGAGGAAACTGCAGTTTTTTCTAATCCAGCTGCCCAAGTAGCTGAAGCAGGGAAGAAAATCCTTATTGAGCTGTACAGCGGGAAAACGACAATTCAAACCCTCAACGACCTGGGCTAAAAATTGCGAAAATTTTGCAGTTTTTGGGATATTCAAAAATGATCCGGGCGGCTGCTAAGGTCAAAAACTTAAATTTTGCATCTTTGTTACATCACAAATAAGAAAATAAAAAGAAACCTATGCCCACCATTTAATGCAACTCAAGGTATACTAGGTTACTGGTCTAAAACGCCACTAGTACTGAATGCATTGGTATTGTGCTCGAATCAATTTGGCAATTTGTAAATCGTATCGCTAAATTCCGTTGATCCAACTATGTTTAATTTCAGAATCATCCAGTACCTGTGCAATAATATTTATAACTATTCAGACTTGCACATACCCAACACAATAAAAAGGTGGACAATGGTAATCGACAAATAATAATGAGTAATTTTATGGCCTCTAAAGATGTTTTCAAAATCCGTGTTACCTCATTCCTAATCATCAATTGTAGTAAATTTCCCGACAGTTAAAGTAAATGTCCTACACTTCAAGGTGCTATTTCAATATCGATTTTTTATCCGTCATTGGATTTTATCGACTCGAGCATTCATATCACCATTAACATAAACACATTTTTCATTCAAAATATAGCTATATACCTTCACAATTTCTGTTAAACATTGCTCTAAATGAATGATATTTATGGAATTATAGCTTATTCATTGTAATTGTACTTTATCGAATTGAGGATTTGAACATGTAATTATTAGATATTCATACCAGTTATTTGCATAACGAGATTTCGGTTGGCCTAACAATGAACCGTCATCATTCATGATGGTCTTCAAGGCTAGATCGTCGAAATATAAAACTTAGGGTGAGCACTGATGGAAAGCGATTCAGGAATATTGAAGATTCGACACATTTTTAATTAAATACTTTTATGCGCTAGCGGACGGTAAATTACACTTTACCGCCCGCGGATGCAAAGTGGCTCTTTACCCTCGGCTAATGCCATCGGGCCATTATCCACGCCGCAGGCCATAAACGCCTAATTTACGCATTTGATACATAAATAACTATTATGGACTAGCGGTAAAGCGGTAAAGTAACGCCAGGTTCACCGGGCGTACAGTGACACTTTACCGCCCACATGCGCATTATGGCCTGCGGGCCGTAAAGTAGACAATATACTCAAATATTATTTACCATATTATTTACACATCATTTCATGTAAGTCCTACCACGAACCAAAATCATTTCGGTTTGTTAAAGAAATATACTCCCTGACAAACATTTATTCATAATAGATATTTTTTCGACATGTAATTAGGTCATAAGCCTGAATATGGAAAATGCAGTTGGTACAGTTATGTACTAATGTTGAGGATGGGATATTCCTCTTGAACATAATTATTACTTAATGAAAGCTGACAGTATTCGCATTGCTACGAGAACAAGAATTCATTTAAGTCGTGGATGGCTGGTTCAAATAACTCTCTAGTATCATTCTGGACTAATTTATTTGAAATAGATTCTTCAATAATAGCTCTCAGTATTTGTGATTCGCGCTATAAAACCTCTAGTGCATAAAATGTATATATCACGTGCGTAATATGCTTTATTGCCTTCGGTGTGTAATGGCCCTCGGCTGACGTAATCAGGCCATTATCGACGCCATCGGGCCATTATCAACGCCGCAGGCCATAAACGCTTACTTTACGCCCATGTCAAGCTGAATTAGATCCACTACCTCTCATCCTACGGAAGTGAAATTTTATATGTTGGTTCAGTTTCGATGACGTTAACAAAAGCATAACTAATAGAAAAATTGCTATAAAAATTATTTATTTGCCGACGACTTGCCCCAGGGGTCTATACTGGGACCAACTCTTTTTATAATATTTTCAAATGACATCTACGATACGTGTACCACACCAAATAGAATGGTACTTTACGCTGACGACACAAATATACTCCTAGCCCATAAAAACTCCGAAAATCTGGTAAACCTGGGTAATTATGCATTTGATGAATTCAGTAAATAGTGACAATGACCTTGTCTGCAATATAAAGAAAACAAGTTTTATCAATTTCTTACCCAAAAACGGTACCTCAACCCAGATCTAATGAACAACATTAATATGTGTGGAGAAACTCTGGAATACTGTCAGGTAGCTACAGAAGTTATAAAACTCATGTATTATGGACTGGTACAATCAAGGCTACAGTATGGATTGATTTTCTGGGGTAACTCTGCATATACTGACCGCATTTATAAGATTCAGAAAAGAGTCATTCGCTGTATGGACAAGGCTCGTCCACTGGACTCTTGTAGACCATTATTCAAAAAATATAGCATCTTACCATTACCGTGCCTCTACATACTCCAGCTAGTGTTATTCATCTATGATAATAAACACCTATTTCCAAAAAACTCTGATATACATAATTACGCTACTCGGGGTGAAGATACTTTATACCACCCCTACTCTCGCTTGAGTGTGAGTCAGAATTCCCCAAAATGTGTATTGAGTAGTAGCTCAATTATTTCTTTCCCAGTATTCGTGTCACCGCCATCGCCAGTGGAGTCTTTTGAATCTCCACTGGGTTTATGGGGTGTTTGGAGATTATGCGGTGGACTCTTGCACTTTCTGAGGTTTGTTCTATGTCCTCACAGAACTTCCTCCATGCTTTTCTTTACTCCCCTCTAATGGTTTTGTTTTATTCTTATAGTATTTTGGAATATTCCTTCAACTTCACAGTTTTTTTTTGGCTCTATTAAATAGTTTGAGAGTTTTTTTTAAGAATTACTTTTACTTATATATTTTTTGTTCAAACAGTAGAAAATATAATATACAGACATGAATTTCCATTCGAAAGTATCATCTTTTTCGCCCAAACTCGACATCGTGATTTTTAATTGTTTTTCTTCTTCCTTCTTGACAAAGTTCAAAAATACTAATTTTGTTAGTTTCCTATCTTCAATAATGACGAAGTTACCAATAGTTGTCGACAGGTAGTTTCAAATAGAAAAAGGTCGGAAGTTAATGAAACTTTAGGATGTTGTTCAGAGATGATTAATTAACATTTCTCAAAGTTTTGAACCTCGAGGCCCTGTGCTAAAAAAGTAAACTGCAAAATTTTCGACCTCCTCAATATAATATATGCCTTGATAATAACTTAATATCGTTAATTACATTTTTTCCACGAAAGGACTACGTCTTTTTTTCTACCTGCCCTGGGATAATTATGTAGGGGGGAGGGGGGATATCGATCCGAAAAGTAACTGATATCAATACCAAAATTATGTGAATAGGTATGGTTGGCTTTCATCAGAAAGTCAGCTTTTGAGAATTGGGGTTGGATGGAGGAAGGAGGAGTGGGTTGTCCAAAGTTGGTGACTTTACCAAATAACCATTATTACAACAGCATTTCATCATAATTGGGGTATAACATGAAATAAGGTGGAATTTTGCATTTTTTGTCACATTTTTTAGCGGATTCGGTTGAAAATGGGAATCATCAGTATACAATAAAAACAATCTTCCGATAGATTTTAAATTTCTCATGCGACAAGTGCGCAGCACGTTTTCACGTCTAACGTTAGGATGGTTTAACACTAGGCCCTACTGAATCGAAAAAATCCCTTTGACTCAAGATAGGAGGTAAATATTTAACAAGATAAAGAGTGCTAACCATGGTGAGACCATTAAAAAGATGTATAACAACATCCTCTATTATTTGAAGAATACAGACCCACCCTGTATTCTCCCCTCCCCCTAGCGACCAAACAATAGAAACAATGTCCTACAAAAAAAATAATCGGGCCCGAGTGTTTTCAAAATATTCACCTAAAATATCCCTTTATGGACTGTTTTTATTGGATCAACCTGTATATTCGATGGATAAAAATCCTGCCGAAATCACGAACCGCGAAACCGGATCATTGAGTATAATTTCGAAAAATGCCATATTTCTATTCAATAATTCAAAGTATATCTTTCTACGGCGAATTATATGACAAATTCAAATCGAGTGGGTTGATTGCCTTCAAAATGAATAATGCAAGACATTTAAATAACAGATATCAAGTAAATAATACAATTTCAAATTCATGTGGCCCTGAAATTATGACATTTTGGAACAGAAACCGATAGTATATCCTAATAAATTGCAACGCGTTGACAATTTTCTATCACTTTTGGTTCAGAAGATAACGTGCGAATATACAGGGTTTTTCACGATGTTATATAGCCTGGTCAGCACCATTGCCAACTCCGTTGTGGCATTTTTCACAGCCATCGCAATATTTTATACAAAAAAATTAATATTTCATGACATAGTATTTTTTAATCGAACACCCTATATATTATCATGTATTATGATTCATGATCACATTCTCAATAAAAAAAGCTTCCATGACGTTTCTTGCTAAAGTTGAAAATGAGAGAATTAAGTATTTATAAATATATAAGGTACACTAAAAAAAAATATTGTGCATAATATCAATGAACGATGATGAGCAACTTGATATACATTAATATAACAAATTTGTTATCAATACGACCATTACTCTTGACTAACTTAATTTGACTAAAGTTGGTGGAAATGTATTTTGTTACAAGAACTCGAAGCAGTATTTAGTATTAATAAAATTCACATGTATAACATTGGTAGGTTAAATAAAACACAATTAACCTACTTTACTTACACAAAATAATAAAAAGTAAGTCAATAGTAGCTCAATTTCTCAGTTTTTTACGATTGTGGGGAAGTTTAGAGTCATTGTTGTGATGGAGGATTAGGAACAAGTGTGGTCAGTTGAGTGCATTGTATTCTGGATTTACCGGAATATATTAATTGTAGAAGGTACGCATAAAATAGAACATGTTTTTTTTATGTATTAAAAAACACTGAATTCAATAAAGATGCTCATTTCTCATTTTCGAAAAGGTCATAATTTGGGTACACATTTAATATACCGATGCGATATTGTGAAAACGAGTGCAGTGTTTGAATAACCGGATTCTGAAATAGTTATTTATGCAACAAGTGCAAAAAGTAAGTGTTTATTGTACTCGACGTGAAATTGTCCGAGCCTTTAGGCCGAGTTGGACAACACGTCGAGTGCAATAAACAATTTTTGCACGAGTTGCATACAATATTTTTTCTACGTTCATGCAAAAAGCAAAAAATGATTTATTAAGATCCGGCACTAGGTGTAGGAAAATGAACAGTGCAACTTGAATAATTAATTATTATTACTATCGATTTGCATTGAAACAGATCACTATTATCTATTTTTTCAGTAATAATACTCATATTAAAACTTTTAATTCTGTAATTGTCAGAATTAATTTTTGGCTGACGTTTCTATAACCACAGTTGCATTATAAAAATCAAAATCATAGTAGCCGTGAGCGCGTATGTTATTAGGAGGTGTGGTCATAGTACAGGCAGTTTGAGCGGATCAGTTTTGATTATGGAGTTATTCTCGGGAAGGCATTGTTTGTTTAAATCTGGCTGCTAACATTAATACAAAATAATATAAAATATGTAACTGTTCAAAACGTATTGCCAATCTCACAGAATATCTGCTAAATATGTAGTAGATTTGAACGTTTATGTTTGTCATTATGACAGCACGTTGAAGCAGAATGACAGATGAGTGCAATGAAAACTTTATTTGCTTTTTCTACTGAATATAGTTCAATAAAGTTTTTCTTTTTGCATGAATGTAGAAAAATCATAATTATTCAACTCCATATCCAATGGTAGTGAAAATACGGAATCAATCTCAGATCCATTTGTCGATACCGAAGTATATTCATTGTTACGATACAAAATAATTATGATGTTGAGGAGTTTATAAAAAAAAAGTATATTAAAGTATAAGTGGATAAAAAGGTCTTTCAAACACGCGCGATTTTTCGAGAACGACGGCGCAGCCGGAGTGCTCGAAAGAAAGAGCAGTTATCCACGAATACTTTACCTTTTTTTTTAATTGGTGCACCTCGAAATCATAAATACTACTTTCATTATTATAAATAATGGAAATGAGAACTTATAATGTAAAATGGTTGAATTCGTGATGTGACATCAGTATACCTTTCGTTGTTTGAATAGTTTTGCATTTGTATGTAATATTTCATTTGACTAAGGTACTCTTATCAGATCAATAATCATAAAATTATCATTCAGACTTCACGGTTCTCGAGTTGTTGATGTAGCCATGGTAACTTTAAAAAACGCGCGTTTTTGAAAGTTCGATTTGCACACGCTGAGGCGTGCTTTAAATAGGCAAAAAGGGGCACCGATTGAAAAAAAATAGGAATCTGTAAAAGGTTTTATACGTAGTCTTCCTAATTTTAAAATAACAAACGCATATTCGGAAATATTTTGATTCTCTTCTTGCCATCTTCATTATGAAATCTGGATATTAATGCGGGTATAAAGTTTGTATTTGGACATTTCTGAATATTTTATTTAATGTTTTTGGCAACATTACTCTAGCTTTGTTTTCGAAAAATTACCATGTATTCTCCAAATACATATTTCATGAAGTTGATCAATAATAATTATTTGTTTTAGAAATCTGCAGACCAAGCACAAGAGGTAAATCATGAAATACGTTCAAGGCATCAGTCAGCAAATATTTCGTTGCATCAACAATCAAGACAAAAAAAGATTTGGGTGAATAATTTTGATTCCATTAGGATCATATTGCAAATATAAAAACATAAATATATATTCAAAATGGAATGGAATGCTGAAATTTCCCTGAAGAGCCTGAAATTCAACAATTTGACATTTCATTTAAAAATTCGATAATTGCTGGAAGGCCTAAAAGGAAATTTGAAATATGATATGCGCCGCAGATGTGCTGAAGAAGAGGCTATTTTACCAAACTCCGTCAGGTTTCAGACTGATAAGTACGGTCACGATAGAATACGAAAATATTGTATGCACATTATATTTCAACCCTCTAGATTTCCTTCATATTGTGAGCTATAAAAATGATATAAACGGAAAAGTTAAAGTTTCATTAATATTTTTTGAAATACCACCACAAAACCAATTGTCTCAATAGGTCACGTGATATACGGGTGGGTTATATAATATTTATTATCATCATTACTGATGTTTGTCATTTCTCAGTATCATTTCATATTTTGATATATTTCACTTATATTTATTCCACTTATTTCCACTGTCTTTTAAGGCCGAAATATTTCAATCTTCTCGGTGTAAACCACTTTTTTAAAATAATTTCATGATCTATAAAAATACATTCGATTGCTTTTTACAGATAGCCGTGATGCTGCTACTAATAAATCAAAAAAAAAACCTGGATTTGTTTTTATTATTTACATTCAATTTTGGAACACCTTGTATTTACAAAAAATAGCATTAGTTGATCAACAATATAAATTGAAACAGTGAATTCCATCCATTACGAAGAACTTTTTTCACAATTCTAACGAATTCTATTCGTCATGATGATACATGATAACCTGGTTTCGTTGGATTCCTCATGATCATCCCTAACCGATCATGTAATAATATACAGGGTGTTCCATTTGAAAATCGAAAGTTGATGTCATATTTGAAAAAAAAAGAAGTTGATTTTTTTTAAATATGTTCATTGTACAACCTATATTCCAATCAAGTTATTGTTGTTGTGTTCAAACATTGTTGACATTACTTTCATGAAGTAAAATATTGTCAAGTGTCATAATTTATTGTTGCTGTTCGTTGTTTCACTATTTTTCGGAACAGATAGATTGTTAACAATGGTCTTCGATAAATGATTAGATTATGAACGAAAAACCGACGAAGAATGCTATTTTTGCAAAGTAAGCCGTCAATTTTCAACTTGCTCGATCTCCTACTCGCCGGTCCCACATTAAAAAAATATTTAAAATTTTGTCATTTATCTTCTTCAAATTTGTTAACACAGTTTTGGACTTACGGGAAGCACATTGAAAATGGTGCGTAAGCTTTTTGCGATAAATCTCGGAAAAGTATCACTTTTCCTCCCGCATGCGAGGGCAACAAACGCAAAGAGAGGAAAATACACTTTACTCCAGTGTAAAACATATGGAATATAGTGTTTCAAATATATTTAGTGAGCGATCTTATATTTTTCAATAAATACAATAAATGATCCCATTTTTGAAACACCCAATAACAAAGCTAAAATAGCCATTAGATTAAAAAAGAAAATAAAAAATTCAAACCCAGTTAATGTAGTTTCAAGACGTTTAATTCGTATCCGTAGATACTTATAATTATCAGATCAAACGAACTTACGTAAGTGAAGTTCGATCATAATTATATGAAACGCCTTGTCCGAGATGATTTAACTGTGTAGTTTCCCGGCTCTCCCCTGAACCCATCTTGTTGCTATGCGTCCGGCCATATTTACGTGTCATTATTTTTAAAGCCATGTCATTGCAACTGAAGATGATCATGATAAGAGCGAGTATGATCATCTTGGACAAGGCGTTTTATATAATTATGATCGAACTTCACTTAGGTAAGTTCGTTTGATCTTATAATTATATTCACGCCTTGTCCTGAATGATTTAACTGTGTAGATGTTTAAAGGCAGTTGCGATGATTCAGACAAAAGAAATAATTTTTTTCATATAACAACTTCGATTGAAAAATTGCGACCAAACAATGATTTCATTATCATCCTTTATTTTGTTTATTATAGAATCAAGCGAAAAAACAACTCGATTTTTATTTTTGCGGCCACACAGTTATTGATGAAATTTTATCTGAAGAGGTTTCACTTTTATTAGCAGCCGAAGTCACCGCATGCCGTGCACTATGGGTTTGAAACCTGCTCAGATTAATACACCACTTTCAGCTGAGGTTTTTTTGATTCCAGAGCGAATCGACTTAGGCACTGATTCCTGGTGAGTCTTCTTGATTGTCTGCCGACAATGACGCGAAGGCGTTCGTCAAAATACACAAAATATTGAGAACCGTCCACTGATGCCCGTTATTCCCATTTTTTTTTCTGAATTTTTTATGATTGAATGGTTCAATGGAAAGATAATGGATCTTTCCCTTTTATATTAGAGCTAAGATAATTCTTTTGAGCACCGTAAACCGTAATTAACGTAAGAGTTATTGTTTCTCTAGCGACCAAATGAACATTTTTTTGTAAATTTAAAACGCATCTCAACTGCTTTTGTCTAAAATGGACCTATACTTGCATGATGGAAAGTATAGACAATACAGTCATGTCCATCTGAGAATCTACGGTGGTGCAATGGTTGGCGTCTTGGGCTTGTAATCCGAAGGTCCCGGGTTGAGCTCCTGGCAATGGCAACTTTTTTTTTAAGAACGTTATTTTACTTAATGATTGGACATTAGATAGCTTATACATTTCGGATTGCTATTGAGTGAAGAGCTGCGCTTGTAGGAATAATAATGTGTGTATTTCGAGCACAAAGTGTCATTGTCGCTCCAAAGATTAATTTTTTTTTGTCGAGCGACAATCAATCATTTTGCGCTCTAAATACACAAATAGCTATTAAAGAACTAAAGTAGAAGTAACATTCATGTTTGATTTTTACCAATATACAGGATATATAAGATGTTCTAGAAATTACGGAAACAATTTGATTCATCGTCTACAACTTACTTGAAATGAGGGGGAGGAAAAGTATGACTTTCCTGCCTGGTTTGAGGGGGAAAAGTGAGTACTTTCTATAGAGGTAGGAGGAAATAGTAGTTTACCTAACAAGTGCGGAAAGTAATACTTTTCTGCACGCGAGTGCAGATGGTCGAACGACGCGTTAGCGAGTTCGGCCAGAAATCGTGTGCGGAAAAGACACTTTACGCTCGTGTTAGGTACACTATTTTTTCTACTAGCGGAAAAACACCCAAAAGTTAATATAAAGAACATTTATTATTGAATATATATTAAACTATACAACCATACTTGGTAAGCTTTCTATTTTAACCTTCTGCGACGCAATATTTAAATATCAGTATAATCCGCAAAAACTAAACAAATCTACTTTTCCGCACTAAAATGTTTTTGACTCTTTCAAAACTAAAATGAGTGCGGAAAAGTGGATTTTCCGCACGCTAGTAGAAAAAATTATTTTCGATGCTCTAATTCAATTAAACTATTTATATAATTTCTTTTTTTCTTTTAGAATATAATAAAAATCTGTGGCAAACGGTTAATTTCGATACCACCCACCCACACACACACACACACCACACACCAAAGTAATAGCATTTTTAAAGAAATCAGGAGATGGATAGTCCAAGTTTTCCCAGAAAGGATATTAATAAATTGTCGAAGCACCGGATGACAAGTATTTAATGATAATGGTAAATTGTAGTTATTTGTTAGGTTTTCGTTACTAGGTATAATAGCTATCTGTGGTGAATGCCGATGTGAAGAATTATGTAATATGGCCGTTAAAGCTATACCGAGCCATTAGGAAGTTTGAGATGTATAACCCTAAAATATTTTGAAGTACGAATTATATTTGATGCGACTATTTTTTTGTGTGACACAATGATAAGATAAACGTTAAAACTTTACGACGCGCTTTGTTTGTATGTAGCGATATGAATTAGTTACTATGGAAATTCAAGTATTTCTAAATTTCTCATTGGTGGAGTTATTCTATGAATATTCATGTATAATCGAAATTATACGAGGTAACTCAACATTGGACGTTCCGATTGGTTGAAAATCATACAAAAAAAAATAATCACAAAAATAACATATATTGAACCTAATTCACACTAGGTTATCAAAGGTCCACTTTGGCTGTTTTGCCCTCAGAAACTGGTTGACATTAAAGGTCAATTCATAAACTTGACGTTCCGTTCGCCGTTAGCCATTCCGCATTGCGTCGGTGCCAACGTCAAGCCCAACGGTGAAGGGCGAGCAGAACGTCGAGTTTATGAATCGGCCTTAATAATTAATGGAATTAGTTAAATTGGTTATCTCTGGAGATAACGAATTCTATGAATTTAATATGAGTAGAAATTGACAGTGATGAAGATTGAATAGAGAAAGTCGTGGATAGTGCGAATATGATTTTTTCTTGACATAGCGTAAACAAAAAGGTATTCGTAGCTTCACGAATTGTATTGTATTGTTTATTTTGAAAAAAAATCCAAGAAAATTAAAAGTTTTATAGTTGTAGAAAAAAATATTGTATGAAACTGGTGAGTTAAATGTTTTTTTACTCGTGAGAATGACGCACTCCGTCCACGGCGTCGTGCGTCAATATTTACTACTCTTAAATAAGAATCACTTTACTCACTTGATACATAAATAACTATTAAATACGATTTTTCATTAAAACCTTCAGTTGACAAGTTGTTACAAGTAAATTATCCGTCAGACAGTCTTTCGATCAAATTTATCAGTTTTCGGTTATTTAGTCCTTCGAAATCTGCAGTACAAATAAAAGAAGTGATTCTGATAGGTACCGAAAATGTTCCTGATTATATTAAAGCTGACGAAGATAAAGTAATTTTGAATGTATTACCGAATAAATCTGAACCAACAATTATCATATTCACACTAGTATCAATATGAACTCTCATGTTCACATTTGTGCAAATATGACTGTCATTTTGATATTCAAAATGTAAACAAAAAGTCGCCATATTGAAACGAAATCACAAAATAGTTATTTTGCTAACAAGTGCGCAAAGAGTTACTTTTCCGCACGCAAATAGAGTTAGAAGAACGACGCGAAGCGGAGTTCGGATGAGTTTTCGCATGCGGAAAAAGTCCTTTGTGCACGTGTTAGGAACATTTTTTTCTACGAGCTTATATCACAACAAAAATAAATTAATTATAAATTATTCAATAATTTTCAATTTAACTTGAAAGAAAGAACTAACTTTACAACAAAAAATTAAATATCAATGTGTTAAAGTCGACAGGCGCACATTTGACAATATTTTGGTCATTTTCCATTAAACAAGTAGAAAAGTAAAAATCGTACGGAAAAGTAAAAATCGTGCGGAAAAGTAACTTTTCCGAATGATTTTAAATTGTACGGAAAAGTAACTCTTCCGAACGATTTTAAATCGTACGGAAAAGTACAACTTTCAAAACGAAAAATCGTGCGGAAAAGTTACCTTTCCGCACGCTCGTAGGAAAAAGAATATTTCGTATCGAACAGCATCTTGAATATAAATAATAATGAACGGAGCAAATATCAAGAAATAATTTATTTCACTCACACATTCATCAAAAAGGTCATACAACATAAATGATGTTCACGCATCATCAAAACTCAATCAAATGACAACCATGAATGGAAAATCACTCGTTATAATGGCCCCGGCACAATTTTCTGAGCACGACTTCCGAAAATTATTTCTGAGTATGATTTTTACTCAGCTGACGATGCATGCGATAAGCTTGGCAATGAATTCTTACCTCATTTGGGACAGACTTCAAACAAGGTACAATTTTTTTGCAGACGATCATTACATGAACTGTCACTATATTTTTACGACGACAACTAAAGAGTTGATTTACTTTACCACGGTATGCATTACAATACAATAGAGATACCGATAATTTTCCTGAATTCACAGTGGAAGGGGAAACAATATTCAGGCATGGCTGGTTTTCATTATTATAACCAAATAAAAGTCGTCAATAACGTTAACAGAATAATTATTATTAAGTACGCGAATTTTTTTAAACATCGAATTAACCTTATTCAACAACATTGCCATTCTCGAGGTTTGTTTCAATAGATAATTTAAAAAAAACAAGGATTATTCCAAATAGTTCTGATAAAACTGCATTATTATAACATTTGCGAACTTGCAAACAACCTATACAGTCACAGACAGTCACTGCACTGGTTTTATCACCAATAACTCAAGGTTAAAGGATTTGACTGGCATCACATGATAAAAAGTAAGGACTACGGACTAGGTCTTCCTCATCTTGCACAAGTCTCTCGACGACTTCTAAAGGTTGCAACCGGTTGACGAAAAATTACTGTTTTTTATTTAATAATAACAATTAGTAAAGCGGGGATTAGCGCAGTGGATAGAGCGCAGGTTTAATGACCGAGAGGTTCCAGGTTCGGTTCCCAGCCGGGGCGAGCTTTTTTAATTTTCAGATGTGAAAATCTAAATGATTGAATCTCGTTGCCGACTGGTGATAATCTTTCACGATTCACTGTTGCGTTAAAAATTAACAGTGATACTCCTAAAGTGGCGTATGGAGTTAGTTACAAAGCCTACACAGAACACATGCGGCTAATGACCATAGCAGTCGATGCCATAACAAACAAAAAAACTATGAGAGAAAGTCAGGGCAGTCATAATATACCTTGATTCTGGTGGCGGGCGGGGGGTGCGTGGCATCTCGTAAAATTACTTACACATCAATGATCAATTCCAGAACATAGACAAAACGCAGGATGCGATATAGTTTATATTGACCATATTCACCGTCGCCATATTGGCATATTGTCATGCGACAATACCAATTATCCAATGTTACCAACGGGTAAAAATATAATGTATCTGTAACAAAACCGAGAAAAATCAAAATTGTTTTATTTGGTGCATATTTCATGTGCGTATTTTGTGAGTTTCAGAAAAATGTAACTGAAGAGAAAATCTAGGACAAATGGATAGATATAACACTATCGGTATCAGCTTTCACCTGAGCTTCAATATTGGCACTATAACTTAGTAAAACATTTTGAACTGTATATATTTGCCTTTTAAACATGCGACTAACAAAAAGATGCAATTTTTGACACTGTCTTATTTCAAAATGTCATTTTCTTTTGATGCTTCTGGAAATTCCTAAACGATTTTGTCCACGGACCCTTAGTTTTCATCTAAAAATGAAATCAACTTGATAAACTAACTCACTCCCACTCTACTAAACATTTTTTGATAACTGTACTGCTCAAATAAATATTTAAAAATTTTACTAGCGTATGTAATAAGTAAATTTGGTTATTGTTAGTTCGGAACCCTGGGTAAGTTGGTATTATTGCATGACCATATGGCGACGGTGAATATGGTCAATTAAAGTAGATCAAATCATCTACAAAAAATGATTAACAAAATACTAAAGTATCATCTACATAAAATGATGAACAAAATACTAAAGCAATACTAACATTTTATATGATGAACATGAAAATGGAAAATTGAAAGACTGAAATGAAGGTATGAACCAGCCGTGATTCGAACCCGATTGAGAATTCGAGATGAAGCGAAACACTTCACGTTACAACTCTTCATTTCAATTTCAATGTTGTTCTCAATATCACCATAGAAATATAGGGTATGGTCCGTATATCGCCAAACATTTCAGATCGGTAAGTAGCGGTTTCTGAGTTTACAAGCAACCGGCTGCACATATACTTGTCACTTGTCTTTAGTCAACAATTTGAAATAAATTTGTTGACAGTTTTATTTTTTCTTCAAAAAACAATTAAATGTAATGCTTTCAGGCCCAAAGACCTTTTTTGACATAAATACCCGACGTTGTTGACTTTTGTCTGATAGATGGCGCAAGTATGTCCAATTTACGCTTTAAACCGAATATCGGTTTTCTGTAGGGGATACTGTTGAAATTCGAGCAAAAAACTAATGTTTTATTAATAGGGCAGTAGAGATAGACGTTAAAAACCAAAAATGTACCAATAATTCCAAAAGTTTTCAAACTTTGGTTAAGTTAATGGTACTTCGAGAAAGCAATACATCTCAATTTGCAAACTTATGGTCCGTAACATTGTCAAAATGGCACTTGACTTGAATTTTGCTGTATACTCGTTGAAAAAATTCCAAAAGTTCTGCAAACTTTTAATTTCATATCACAAATCAGGTTTGCAACCAATTCAAGTGTACGGAACATTTTTTATCAAAAACTAATGTTTTTCTTTGACACACCATAATAAAAAATTCCAAAAGTTCTGCAAACTTGACAGATACATCGGAAAAATACTCGAAACAGTTGTACAGATTTGTAACCTTCTACGTGTACCGGAACATATATTTTTTAATTCGTGGTCATTTTTTTGATCAATAATTACAAAAGTTTTGAAACTTCGTTGAAAATTTTGAAACTTCGTTGAAAATTTTGAAAACATCTATTCTGATGCATTCAACCTTTTGCAACCTTGTACACGATCCGGAACTTCATGCAATTTGCAACAATTTAATTTCAAAATAATTTAGATTTTCCCAAATAGGCGAGATCACTTATTTCTAAAAAAAAATGAATCGTCAGTACGATGAATAAAGTCGCAAAACATTTATTTTTCATTCGAAGTAGTTCTTCAAGAAAAAGGGAATTTACGTCATAGGTACTTGACCAATCACTGAGAGCGCTAGAAGACTGTAGAGGCCAATAGAAGTTAGGACGAATACGGAAGACAACGTTGCCGTCTCAATTCATTCACCGAGAAAGTTCACACAATTGAATATCAAATATAAAGTCGGTAGTTTGATAATAAGTTCTTGATTTTCTCATGATATAAGTAACATTAATGATCAGTGACCTAATGGTATGGAAAGTTGAGTATTCTCATATGGAGAAATATATTGAAATAAGTCACATTTTTCATTTTTCAATTTTCATGGAGATTGTTCCCCTTTTCAACAGCTTTGGGGTGTTCAGTTGAAAGTGATGTGACAACACCGCCCATATTATTATGACCGATAGTTGACTTTTGTAATTAGTTCGTGAACAACTTGATCAAAAAAAAAATATATGCTACGGTCAACGTAAAATGAATAAAAGCATTTAGGAAACCTCGTTGTATTCAACACGTTGAAGCGCCGACTCTATTTGCACTGTTTTGCATGAAACCGTTTTGCTTTCAGGCATTTTTGATTTATCGGTGTGAGGTCAGTCTTCATTTCTCAAAAACGTTTTGATTTAAGGCGTTTTTGATTTTTCGGTGTGTTGCCAGCTTTTTTTTTAACAAGCAAGATTCGAGGAGAATAGATCTCGAAAGGAGATCGTTCGTAAATCACCCATCCAAACCACAACCTCGCCATGCGTTGCTTGGCTTCAGATATCGCTGACTCGCGCTCTACCGTTCAAGTTATAGATATGCTAAATTCTGTTGAATCATTAAAAGATCTAGGAGTTGTGTTCGACTCTCATCTAAATTTTACAGAACATATACAAAGCATGGTAGCAAAGGCTTCAAAAATGTTGGGATTTGTATTGCGAAATTGTCAAGACTTCTCTGTAACTACAACAAAAAAGGTCTATATGTCATTAGTAGCATCCATAATGGAATATGCCTCAATTGTGTGGTCACTCTATTATATAGTACACAATTTGAGAATTGAAAGAATCCAGAATAAGTTCTTACGATACTGTTACAAGTTACAAATCCCCGCACAAGATCATGATTATTCACATATTTTAAATGCCATGAAGATGTACTCTTTGCAAAGAAGGAGAACCCACAGTGATGTATGTTTTATCTTCAAATTATTCAATGGTCTTATAATTTGTCCAGACTTATTACAACTGATCTCTATCAATGTTCCAGCTAGATCAGTGAGAAATAATTCTCTTTTTTATATTCCATTCCACTTCACCAATTATGGAAAACATAGACCTATCGAAAGAACTTTAAAAATAATCAATGATAATAATTTGGAAGTACTGCATGGTAACTTGATTAGCTTTAAAAAATCTATAGAAATGAAATTATAGAACATATGATTATTTATTTATGATTATAATAAATTTGAGCTGTTGTCTGATGAAATGTATGTAAAGCTAGTGGAATTGATTAATGTTCATCGATTTATACATATACTTATAACTTATAACTTACTTTTATTTTCTATAAATCTAACATAATTTATTGTTATTGTAATATATTTTGTAATGGGGGTTATCCCGTTGGTGTAATAAATAAAATAAAAAAAAAATAAAAAAAAAGTTATCCACTCGGATGAAAGTAGCATCTTGTTCAACACAAATACAAATGTTCTGCACCCTGTACACGGTAACTGCCTGTAGGCGGACGAATGAATCTCCATTTGTATTGTTCAATCTAGATCCTACCGATTTCCATTTGGTCTCAGACTCCACGTTTTTCCTTGTTTCAAACCGATGGCTCACCCTCTTAGTTCAGCTTTTCATGTTAGTAAATAAGGAGCTGACGATGGAAACATTCACGCATGACTACCGGAAGAGACTCTATTAGTATTTCAGAATATATCAATCCTTATCAGGACCATCAACAGACGTCAAACTTCGAATCTCAAGTATGCATGACCCAGCCGAAAAAACTATAAAGTAAAGTAGTTTTGGTGACTGTGAATGGATAAAAAGAAATTTATTAGGGGCAATGCAAACATGAAAATGGAAAATTGTACTGAAATGGAAATGTGGACTAGAAGGGATTCGAACCCAGGCTCCCCAATCTCTAGTAAGGTTACTGGTCCTTAACTCGTAAACCGGCGGCTCACACTCTTAGTTCAGCTTTTCAAGTTAGTAAATGAGGAGATGATGGTTAGTATAAAGACGATGGAAACATTGACGCATGCAAACCGGAAGAGACTCTTTTAGTCTTTCAGACGGTATCTATAGATACAAACATTCGTAAATCGAATTACCTAATATATTTTGTCAGAAGGGTAATGGAATAACATTCATTCAAACGGATATTTTGTTCTATGAATTACCAAAATATTTTCATTCTATAAGATAATTTGTAAATTCAAAAATCCCTTTAGCAAATCGAAGAGATTGAAGGTATTGATTTAACAAAATATTTCGTTCATTTTGATTTGTGTAGTTTCCACTTCAAGAAATATTTTGTTCAATCAAACGATGCACTGAATGAGTTAACAAAATATTTTGTTGGTTGGAATCAAATTCACATCAAAATTCTAAAAGGTAATGTTGAAATATCAAATCATATGATCGACGGAAACCTCTGATGTTTTCGAGAAGAAAAAACAAGATTTTCTATGAACAAAACATATAATCAATTGAAAGCAAATTGCATTAAATCTAAAAGGATTTCAGAGAGACAAATCAATGACAATATTTGTTTCATTTGAATTGATATTTAATTGTGGGATACTGACACTTTTATTTATTCGAGTTGAATGATATTTTGTTGATTTAACCAAGTTTTTTTCTGCGTGTATAAGGACCATCAGCTGATCGAACTTCGAATCTTAAGTATGTATGACACAACGGAAATAAACATACAGGAGTTTTGGTGTCTGTGAATCAATATAAATAAATTTGTTAGCGGTAATTCAGAAATAAAAATTTAGAACTAAAAAACTCAAATGTAAATGTGGACCTATGCCCTTAACCACTATGCTACCGGTCCTCAATTGGTAAAGGGTTATACAATTATATCAACCTAAATTCAATAAAAAAAAATCCTTAGTTTTATGACATTTATTACTTTGTTTTATGATTTCCTAACGCCAAAATCCACAATCTACCTCACCTTTCTGCGATACATTTCCTCATTCTACTTTGCGTTATCATTCAAAAATATAGTTATAAATAAAGTTTGCACCATTAACATTTAAAAATGGTATGAAAAGTATGGTTAATGAGCCAATTATATGTTCATATCACGGTAAGTAAACAATGAATGAATATAATATGAATATCAACAATATCTATTTACGCAAGAAAGAAATATATAGACAAAAGACAAATAGTAATGTATGTATCAAGTGAGTAAAGTGATACTTTTTTTTACGAGTAGGAAATGTTGACGCCGTAGGCGGAGTGCGGTATTCCTACGAGTAAAAAAACACTTTACTCATGAGTTTCATACAGTATTTTTTCTACAACTGTAAAAAAAATAACCAATTCATATTTTTTTGCAAATATGAAATGAATTTGGCATTATTTATTGATTCATTATTCGAACAAAGTTCGAAGAGTATGCCGGAGAATTGAGTTTCAAACAAATGAAACGAATAATTGCGACAGAGTCGAAATCCCTTTCTGTTCACACTATCCCGCAAAATGGAAAATTTTAAGCAAATATTAAAATAACAAATTCATCGAGGTCAATAGTATTATTATTATTAATGTTGACTTGACTTTCGAATAACTAGTCCATCGAAGTAACTTTTCATTTTCTTAGATTTGTATTCAAAATGAATAAACAATCCTCGTGACGCAATGAATACCTTTTTCTTTCTTTGAACTATGTCAAGGAAATATCATATTTGCACTATCCACGATTTTCGCCGTTCAATCTTCATCACTTTTCATTCCTACTTAAATTAAATTTATTGTTATCAAGAATTCGTTATCTGTATAGATGCCCAATTTCACAAATTTCATTAATTATTGTTGTCAACTAGTTTCTATAGCTACCTTGGATTACCTAGTGTAGATTAGGTCCAATAGTTCCTTAGAGGTATATGCTATTATTTTGAATATATTCGCCGCGATAGTTTGATAATACTTATTTAATAGTAAGAATGGTAAGAATGCTAAGAATATTATTGGTGAAACATTTGTATATCAGATATATTTATAGGTTATTATTTGCCAAAGAAAATGAGAACTGGCTTTATGACAGGATTTCGTTATTATTCGGATCTGTCCCTGTTGTTGCATGAAACTGTCGGTTGCCTAGAAACAGCCGTTAAAAAAAGTGCACTTTTTTACGCTTTTTCGTTTAATTATGATGATAGCGAAATATTGTAATACTTTACGCACACAAACCACACAAAAAAAGTGGACTTTTTTTGACAGTTGTAGAAAAATGCAATTTTCTAAATGATATTATATTTTTAGAAGTGACCGTCATTACACTTATGAGAAAGCAGATAAGTACAAATGATGACAGAAATGTTTTGGTTGGCTTCCGGGTTTTGTCGTGGTCTTCTTCGTTTAAAATCTCCAAACGTTTCGACTGCAACTACGGCAGTCAACTTCAGTTGCGTGGTCAAAGTACTCTTCTTGACGTGTCAACTGATTAATTCTGCTGAGTTTAACTTCATATCCTCAGTTGCTTCAAGCGGTTAATGGTCCACAAACCCCCCATACACACTTAAGCATGCTCGGATCGAAGAAATCACTTCGAACCGAGCAGGCTCGACGGTTTTCACACATGTACGCACCGAACATGCCAACTTCGGTCACAAATTTTAATCGCGAGCATAACTGCTGTAGCAATGATAACAAATTGATGCACACTTTCGCTCAACACTACCAGAAACTAATGCAATTCACCAACCCAACATGCTCGTGAAATCACCATACAAGTACCAACATGTTCGACGCTCGGTTCGTGTTGGTAGGGATCGACAAGCCGCACACTGAACAGAGCATTCCAACTACACACACCTTCACGCATGTGCGCCGAGCCAGCTTCCAACTACTCTCACCAACATGCTCGTCCAACTGACTCCAACATGTGCGAGTGTGTATGGGGGGTTATACAACGACATATCTTTCTCTTCATACTTTTCTTTTTAGTGTGCGCTTGTTATGATTAAACAGCAACATTAGTGATTGATGTATTAGGGAGAATTGAAATGACTTTTCTATTGATGCATTTGGAATAAATGTTTCTCCACAACCCAGATAGCATCGGATATCCCTGGAATATTCTCTAAACATGCATTTTCGAAGATATATATCTGTATATTTATTGAATATTCCATGAATATTCCGAATATATAAAGTCTAATAAAGAAATTCCATAGATATTATACTAGGAATATTCTTAGCTTCACCGCCAGGGATATTCTATTATTCTATATTATATGAAAGAATATTCCAAAACTCGTAATCATAGAACTTTTTAATTTGGTAAGACATTTTTGCAATCTAAGTTCTTTTCTCCATATGAATGTAAATGTTAGTGAATGTAAGTTGAAATGTCGACAAATTTGTAATTTGAAGTTTTTTTTATAGTTTTCCAGATTCAATGAATACAATATGGAAAAAACTAAGTCGAATTCTTATGATGAAGATGTTCAGCCATCTCGCCATCTACCGGCGGGAATTATTCGAAACTGTTGCAATGACAAACTAAAATTTCTTTCTGTGACGCTCTCTGCTGTTCTATGTCTTGGCGGGTGGAGGGGTGAGGTTCAGGCAGTATACACTAAAATGCACACCATTTGATTATGATGTTATTAACAATTTTGGATGAATAGTCGTTATATCGTTATCAAATTTGAATAATTATTCTATTCACTCAAGGTTAGTCAGGTAAGATTAGAGTTGGCTGAAATTGAAGCATTTTCAATTCAGTTTGCACTCAACTGTCTTGTAATTCAAATTTCCCTCCATTACAGTGACCAATCACAGAGCGCTTATTCCGTGCCTTTTATTGTCGTCTTTCAATCTCATAGGTAGGCGGCATCGCCGGCATCATGGCGTGATTCTGTGATTGTGAACGAGTGTTTGTTTATATTATATGATGGTGAAAACCGAAAACGGTGAAAATGAAAAGAGTTAATTAAGTTAAACCATACCCATGATTAAACGTATAATGTGGGTGAGTTTCATGTTTGAAATCCATTTGGTTAATTGTTAGGAGTGACTATAGTGTGTTGACTTTAGTTTCATTGTAAGGTCTATGAAGCGGGACGGAGATTGGCAGGGATACACCGAAAGGCTGACAAAATATAATAAAGAAATAAGGAAAGCCAAGAGGAACAGCTTCAGGAGCTTCTGTGAGACAATCACATCAAGCCCCGCAGCAGCCAGATTGCACAAAACTATGGCGAGAGGCAGAGAGCAAGGACCAATGTCCCTCAGAAGAACAGATGGTAGCTACACAGAGGATGAAGAGCAACGAGCTCTCCTCTTACTGGAGACGCACTTTCCAGGTAGCTTACCATTTGACCCCGAAAGATGACTGGAAGAACCAGGTAGAGCCAGACGAGAAGACTGGGAGGTAGCAAAAACCATATGCACTCCCCAAAGAGTGAAATGGGCAATTGACTCCTTCCAACCATTCAAGTCACCCGGAATTGATGGTATATTTCCGGCCCTTTTACAAAAAGGGCAAACGGAACTAATGCCATTCATTATCAAAGCAGCAAGATTCAGTCTGGCGCTCGGGTACATACCGAGCGACTGGAGGAGAGCACGGGTAACCTTCATTCCCAAAGTAGGAAAGAAGGACCCAACCCTCCCGAAGTCATTCAGACCAATCTGTCTCTCAACCTTCTTACTGAAGACAGTGGAGAAGACGGTAGATAACTACATCAGAACTGAGATACTGGAGAGGGTGACATTGCACCCCGGGCAGCATGCATACAGGGCGGGCAGATCAACGGAAACCGCTCTGTACGTGCTTACCGAAAGCATCCAGAGATCTCTCGAGCATAAAGAAATGGCCATATGCGCCTTCTTAGACATAGAGGGGGCATTCGACAACACCTCTCACGAAGCAATAAATAGGGCCCTAACGAACAAGGGAGTAAACAGAACCACATCCAGATGGATGTGCCAAATGCTGGCTACAAGAACTGCTGAAACGAAAGTGGGCGATACCAGCTTTCGGATCAGCACAAGCAGGGGATGCCCACAAGGAGGGGTACTATCACCTCTGATGTGGAGTCTCGCAGTAGACGAACTACTCGGAACACTTACCGGGAACGGAGTCACTTGCGTGGGATATGCTGACGACATAGTCATTATGGCCAAAGGCAAATTCGAAGGAACCCTCTGCGATCTCATAGAAAGGGAGCTAGAGACTACCAGAAGATGGTGCCTCTCTGTGGGATTGAGAATTAACTCATCAAAAACCACAATGGTAACATTCACTAGAAGAACAAAGATTCAGCACCTAAGGACTGTTCGCCTCGACGGATCAGATTTAGGATGGCAGCAAGAGGTGAAGTATCTAGGACTAACCCTAGACTCAAAACTGCTCTGGAACAGACACGTAGAAAAGATCGCTAACAAGGCAAAATCATCACTGATGGTGTGCAGGAACATTGCAGGAAAAACGTGGGGCTGTAACCCATCAATACTGCGATGGATGTACACCATGATAGTGAGACCTATGATCACCTACGGAGCAGTAGTGTGGCACGGTAGAACCGAACTCACAACAAAGAAAATCCTGGAGAAAGTACAAAGACTAGCATGTCTTTGCATAACAGGAGCAATGAGGTCAACTCCAACAGCAGCAATGGAGGTCATTCTGGACCTCACTCCTCTCCATCTCACGGTGAGGAGAACTGCTTGGGGAGCAAACCTGAGGTTGGCCAAAGTCGGACTTAAAGGGACAGCACACAGTGTAAGGGGCTCAACCCCCACCGGAAGTGCACACCTTGCCGATCTCCCAACTGACGAAATTACCAGGAAATTTAGTTTCGAGAATTTTTTTCAAACGGAACTAAATACTAAGAAACAATGGAGCACAGAATCCATTCGAGCACTGGGTAAGAATACCATTACATGGTACACGGACGGGTCTAAAACTCCCGACGGAACTGGAACAGGAGTATTTGGACCTCGTACCAAGTACTCCGAACCCATGGGACACTTCCCCAGCATTTTTCAAGCGGAAATTCACGCCATAGAAAGATGCATTCAGTTCAACCTCGATAGGAACTACCGGAACAAGGAAATTGCAATCCTCTCCGATAGTCAAGCAGCCATCAAAGCGTTGGGCTCATATAACATCAACTCGAAGATGGTCTGGGAATGCCTAGAAAAACTCAATGATCTAGGCAGGAACAACAAGGTGATCCTCCTCTGGGTGCCTGGGCACGTCGAAGTAGAGGGAAATGAACAAGCAGACACCCTGGCACGAAAAGGAGCATCAACGCCACTGATCGGGCCAGAACCATTCTGCGGACTTGGAAAATCTTACTTCCAAAAAGAACTCAATAAAACTGAAGAAGCAATGAGAGCAACATACTGGCAAAGACTTCCAGGGCTAAGGCAGGCCAAAGATCTCCTCGGCAATTTCAACCGAGCAAGATCGAAAACACTGATTAACCTCAGCAAAACTAGTCTAAAGACAATCACAGGATTTCTAACGGGGCATTGCAGACTCAAAGAACACCTAAAGAAGCTAGGCTTAGAGGAGGACAACACCTGCAGATTCTGTGGGGAACATCCTGAAACACCTCACCACATATTGATGGAGTGTTATGCTGTACACCACAAAAGATTAAATATACTGGGATCACACCAGCTGACTGTGGAAGAAATACCACAAATGGACCCCCTCAAAATCCTAAAATTCCTGAAGGAACTGAGGCTTGAGGGGATGCTGTAAACGAGAACACCTTGAGATAGCAGAAGAAGATGGGCCACAATAGATCTAACTAGGTCGCAGCGCATCAGTCACCATCCATACCAACCAATACCAATACCAAGGTCTATGATTCTGTATTACCTGAATAAAATGTTATTTTCAGCCGCATTTTGAGTATTTGTTATCAACTGTGTTCCTGAAGTCATCGGAAAGTTGTAAAAAATTGATTAAAAGAAGAGTTTTTAACATTTATACTAATCCAGAAACAGCTGGAAATGCAATACTTTTAGTATTTTTTTTTAGTTTTTTAGTTTTTAGTATTCGAGGATTTTTATCCATAAATGTAGGTATTCTCATAAAGGAAGTGTGTCAAAGCAGTCGCGGATGCACTGCATGCAATATTCTATCGAGTGATGTTTTTGAATATTCGCCCAATAATCCATAGAATATTCTTCGAATGGTCTAAACAATATTCCATAGATATCATGATTATGATATATTTATCCACGGAATATACTATATGAATATTCATAGAATGTGAAAAAAGTGTGCCATTTCGCCACTTCATAGAATATTCCACAAAGAATATATATATATATATATATATATATTCAAAGTGGATTCTGAGAATATTCCATCATTCTAATTGGAATATTCCATGAATATTATATGAATATATAATGCTATCTGGGAACCTTCACAGAATTTTCCAATTCTGAAATCATATTTGATAACAGAATGGTAACAATCACGCTCTTGATATTGAATAAATATTCTAAAACACTTGCTGTCTTATGCATTTTGCGTGTATTTCATTCAATCACTTGTATAAGAATGAATATTCTGACATTGTTGTAGCAATAATTACGTTAGCCTTGACTGGCATTATAGTGACAAGATGGGAAATAAAGTGTTAAAATAATTTTTCGTTTGCTTTCCATTTGATTATATGTGAAATTTGTGGTTGTGGAGAAAGTATGCACAGTCTATTACTCGTTTAGGATGAAAATTCGTTAGGCTCGTAGTTCCTCGCGCTCGGAAATTCCCACTCGCATCGAATTTTTCATTCTTACCTTGTTACAGAATAAACTATTCAACGTTTTGATAAAGGATAGTATATTCTGTAACAAGGTTAGAATGAAAAATTTGATGCGAGTGGGAAGTTCCGAGCGCGAGCTGAAAGCGAGCGCGAGGAACCACGAGCATAACGAATTTTCATTCTAAACGAGTAACAGACTGTGCTTTCTCCACAACCACAAATTTCACATGTAATCAAATAGAAAGCAAACGAAAAATTATTTTGATATTTTATTTCACATCTTGTCACTATGATGCCAGTCAAGGCTAACGTAATTATTGCTCCAATGTCAGAATATTCATTCTTATACAGGTGATTGATTGAAATACACGCAAAATGCATAAGACAGCAAGTGTTTTAGAATATTTATTCAATATCAAGAGCGTAAATGTTACCATTCTGTTATCAAATATGATTTCAGAATTGGCAAATTCTGTGAAGGTTGTGGAGAATGATATACTTGAATGCTCTCTTCGAGTCCTATACGTTTTCTCTCACTAAAAATATGCATTTTCGTTTTCATGAATGTATCAGCTTTCGCTTTTTCATAAGTTTCTCGTACAGACATTGAGTTTCTTCTTTTCTGTTATTCTTTTTTGTTATCTCTTCCTTATCCTGGCTGGTCAATTTTCTAGTGTACCCTTTATAATCGTGAATTTTATTTTTATAGGCCATTTGTAAATACTTTGTTTCGTTCTATTCTCCTGACTATATGTTTCAGTCTCATGAATGCATTATTTTCACTTTGTGGCAACCGTATTTCTTCATGTATCCATAGCAAAGCTACTTCCCATTTGTATTCATTAATTCTTCTCGTGGTTTTCCCCAAAATATATGTCCTCTTTTGATTTCTCCTTTGATCGACTCACCAAATGGAAGTTTTCCATGAATTACCCATCCCAACCACGTTCTTGTTAACACAGAATCATTCCAAGTTTCTTCAATATGACTGCGAATGATTGTTAGTATGTTAGTGGCCAGTTATTATGTCCAATCACTATATTTGGTTGGGCATTACCGCATTACTCCATGAACTGACATGAACATTTCGAATATACATATGGCCACCGTTTACAGAGTTCTGTTATATTCAAATTTTGGATCGGAAGCGATGTTTTTCATTTACTGTTCTAAATTGATACAAAGTTAATGTCTTACTTCCTTTATACCTTTTACCTACTTTATAGCCTCCATTGTAATTCGAAAATGCATGGGTCCATTGCAGAGAGAGTGGCCCTTGTAACCCAATTTATTTGAAATGTCTTCGTCAAAATATTACCGCAAGTAATGTTTATCGTCCCTGTCTGCTAACTTCTAACGACACGATTTTGTAGTTTTTAACCATCTAGACACCTTTGACTGTCACTCGCGTACTTTGACGTTTAACCTAAATTTTCATTAATAGTCAGTGTAAATAATAATACTAATAATTGTTTTTATTGTCAGATAAATCATACATCAATTACAATGAATATTTAAAAAAGAAAATATCGGCAAAAGGCAGAGGTCGCTTTTCATCAACACGAAGTCGATAAACAGCGCTCTTCAAATTCTGCAATCAATAGAATGAAACTGTAAAATAATTTATTAATACGTTCTGATTCTGAATACTTGTGATTGAGTGAATTGGTTTCTTATTAAATTACAGGGTGTTAATTAAGTACGTTGACAAACTTCAGGAGGTGATTCTTCGAAAGGTTTCAGGACGAAAAGTTCATAAAAACATATGTCCCAAACGGTTTGGTTTTCGAGATACAGGGTGATAAAAATACATTTTTTCAAGATTTTTTGGAAATAACTTCGACATTTTCGACAATAATCAGTTCAAATTAGGTAAGTACAGTCCATCCAATAGTACGCATGATACAAAATAATTGATTTCTCAAATAATTCACAGGGTCCTCTTTTTTTCAGAGTCAAGCCTTATTCAACCCTTCAGAATTTTTTTTCCGCCGTCACTGACATATTATGAGACAGGAATAATCAATATTCTTTCATTCAACATCTTTTTTCTCATGTGGTTTTTCAGTTACTTATACGGTTCAGGAGCTACAATAAAAATATTAATGCCAACATTTTCCAGTGTCGTATAACATAAAGAAATTTGAGAAGCAAATATTCTCACAAAATTCGAAAGTTCATTATTCGAAAGTTTTCAGGACGAAAAGTTCACATAAACCTATGTCCCAAACGGCTTGGTTTTCGAGATACAGGGTGATAAAAATAAATTTTTTCCAAGATTTTTTGGAGTAGACTTCGACATTTTCGACAATAATCAGTTCAATCCATTCAATAGTACACACGATTCAAAATAATTCACAGAGTGCTACTTTTTTCAGAGTCGAAAATTGTTCAACCCTTTTTTTCTGCAATACCAGTGAGAGATTGCGAGAGTAGAATAATCATTTAACACTTTTTGTTTTCTTGAAGTTTTCATTTACTTCTACGGTTCATAAGCTAAAATAAAAAAAATTAATACAAACATTTCCCAGTGTCCCATAACATTAAGAATATTTCAAAATAAAACATTCGCAATTATTATAAATTGGAAGAAATATTTTTTAAGAATTAGAAAAATCTACGATGAATAAAAATTATAAAAAAAATATAAAGACAAGCTTTTATACAAATGAACTGAAAATGAAATAATAATTTTTTTCATTGTTTGATAAAGGTTATTCTGTGTGTATTAGATGCAAAATCTTCCTGTACAAGATTACCTATTTTGTATCCACGGAAGCTTTTGAATTTGTTACTCACAGAATAACCTAAATCAAACAATTTTTATTCATCGTAGGTTATTCTAATTCTGAAAAAATATTTCTTCCAATTTACAATAATTGAGAATGTTTTCTAATGTTATGGGACACTGGAAAATGTTTGCATTTATATTTTCATTAGAGCTCCTGAAACGTACTTCAAGAAAACAAAAAGATGATGGAACATCATTGATTATTCTTCTTGACTCTGAAAAAAGGAGGACCCTGTGAATTATTTAGGAAATAAATTATTTTGTATCGTGCGTATTTGTATTGAATGGATTGTACTTTCCTAATTTGAAATTATCATTGTCGAAAATGTTGAAGTTTACTCCAAAAAATTTTGAAAATAATTTATTTTTATCACCCTGTCTATCGAAAATCAAGCCGTTTGGGACATATGTTTGTATGAACTTTTCGTCCTGAAAACTTTCAAATAATCACCTTTCGAAGTTTGTGAGAATATTTGTCTCTCAAATTTCCGAGGGGGAAACTACTCTTTCATTAGGTGTACATCATAACATTTTCATTAACTCAATATTAATTTTAATTAAATTCATTATTCGAAATGTCAAAACTGGCCAGAAATTATTTTTGCGCAAAAAAAAAAACATTTGAAAACTGATTCAGAGCTCACCAACTCGAGAACGTTTAGAGATAGACGAATTCTGCGAACGCCAATCGACTCTGAATTGCCGAATTAGTATATATTGGGAATTTGAACGAAAAAAAGTGACGGACAAAAAAGGCAAGTATATCATGATAAGTAAATAATTTTTTGAACATTTTAAATTTCAATTATTCAAATTTCAAATTTGAACGTATTTCGACGTGCTGATTCCGAATCCTCGAACGAAAATGTCGAAAACTCATCAGAAATATTTTTCGCGCCAAAAAAACCATTTGAAAACTAATTCAGAGCTGACAAACTCGAGAACGGTTAGAGATAGACGAAATCTGCGAACGCCAGTCGATTCAAAATGGCCGAATTAGTATGTATTGTTATTTTCGAGTCAATCAAAAGAAATTAAAAATTACTCGAAAAAGTTGCAAAAAAATCATTAAAAGTACCAAGTTGTCACATCGACTTGAAATTCGCACTGTGTACGTAAAAATTCATGCTCATTCCAAAAATGTAAGATTTAACTTGTGGTAGAAGTCCATTATATCTCGAAGTGGAGTGGTATGTAAGATTTTCTATGCTCAGATATAAGATTTAGCCGGAAAAGGGTGTTTAAGATTTTGACGGCAAAAAACCATCAAAAAACTGATTCAGAGCTGACCAACTCGAGAACGGTTAGAGATAGACAAATTCTGCGAACGCCAATCGATTCAGAATGGCTGAATTAGTATGTATTATGTATGTATGTATTTGGGAATTATTTTATGACTTTCTGGATCTTATTTTTATGCATAAGAGTTAAATTATGTCCATACAACGTATCCGCCTAATTGAATGGTAATTATCTTTCAATGACCCTAAAACTTTTTCATTGTTTTTCTTTAGAGATAATTACTTCATTGATTTCATTAGGTGTACAAACAATGACTAGTTGTTTCCCCCTCAGAATATGTCAGTGACGGCGGAAAAATAATTCTGAAGGGTTGAACTCTGAAAAAAGGAGGACCCTGTGAATTATTCGAGGAATGAATTATTTTGTATGATGCGTACTATTGAATGGATTGTATTTGCTTGATTTGAATTGATTATTATCGAAAATGTCGAAGTTATTTCCAAAAAATCTTGAAAAAGATGTATTTTTATCACCCTGTATCTCGAAAACCAAGCCGTTTGGGACAAATGTTTTTATGAACATTTCAAAGAATCACCTCCTGAAGTTTGTCAACGTACTTAATTAACACCCTGTATATCTATATAAAATAAAAAGTTTGTTATATCCTACGTTTTTTTTCTGGTATTCGAAAAACAGTTGTGTGTCATACCTACAGGCAGAAAACGTTTCACTTCGTTCGCTCGTGCAGCTAATAGTCGTGGGCTGCCTAACCTAACCTAACTGATCAGGAAAATTCAAAAGATATTCCACACTTTTTTAAGCTCTCTTGGCCAATCCGTTGGATCTCCCGCAAAAATTTGTAGCTCTCTTGAAGTGGATTGTCCCATTGAATAATAGTTCAAACTGGTGGGGTCTTTTTGAGGGCGTATGTTTTCTTTTCTTTCATTTTGCACTAGGTTAAGGTTTTCTAACCATTCTTCAACCTTTTTGGGATTCGGTTTTGAGACATTTGTGGCAAAATACTCGAAGGACCTTATTTTACGGCAAAACAGTTCCTATATGAAGGCCTGGTTTCCTTGAGACCGACAAATATGCGCTGTAATGTTTTTATGGGTTTAGTGAGGAATCACACTGATCGACCAGGACCGACCGTCCGCGACCGTCCACCTACGACCAAAAGTAGAAGTAGATCAATGAAAACTTTCAAAGTCACACTGATCGACCATCCACGACCGACCACTAGAATAATTTTGTAAATCTGACATTAATTTGACATTCGAAAGGTTATGTGAATTGTCTGTTCATTTATTGAAAATAAGTTAAATTCATAATATCAATAGTTTTGCTTTAAATAATGAGCAGTAGTGATACTGAAGAAGAACATTTTATTTTTCCGGTAGAAAATATACCTATGTACATGAGTTTTGTTGAAGTCAAAAGTTCATCATAAATGTGTGTCAAAATGACATTACGTCAGGATAGTGTGACACCGACCAAAAATTCAAGAAGACTACAATTTCGAACATGGTCTTTGAAAAACGGTCGAGGACGGTCAATGACGATTCTTCAGTGTGAGTTGTGCGATAAGAATATACGTGTTGGAAATTTTGGTCGTAGGTGGACAGTCGCGAACGGTCCTAGTCGATCAGTGTGATTCCTGACTTAAGGTGGGTATTCACTAGAGCATTCGTTTCACATGAGCAGCGAATGAGCACCGAACGAGCAAATGCTCGGATAGTGTGGACGGCGTGGTCGCTGATTTGAGCACGAACAGAATGCGTGTTTAAATTACGCAGCATGAAGCAGCCTGAGATTGAACAGAGCTGCACATGTGCTCATTCGGTGCTCATGCGGAACGAATGCTCTAGTGAATACGCACCTTTAAGTACAAATGGTTTCCTTGGAGCGCGCCGGCGTATAACAACAGTACCACGCCACGGATAATAAAGACACGGTCGTCGCTTGTGACGTCATTGAAGTATATTCATGCGGGAAATTTAAATAAACTTCCCAATAATTTAGTGAACTACACTAATGCGGTTATGAAATTAGATTAGAAATGAAACTAAATCTATCTTTCTTTTATCGATCTGTCTTTTATTCCCTTTGGACCAGAACCAAGGGTTGTTAAATTCGGCGTTTTTAAATAATAAGGTTGTAAATTTCAATATTTTTACTCTCAAACCACTGCAGCTCGAACAATAACGAAACGAAAAGCAGAAAATGATCAACTATAAGGACATTGAGAAAAAATTTGAGACGTCTGTTTAAGAAATTATACATAATTGACGTCACAAACATGGCGGATGCGACGACCGTGTCTCTATTATCCGTGTAACAATACAGCAAGTTTGTTGGCGACCGTCTAACGCACCATAATGTATGAATACAGATTAAAAAAAATATTAGTAATTACTAGACATTTAACACATTTAACGACCACTAAGAAATGTAGATTGGCATTTGTTTCCCAACTTGTCAGGGTTAAACTGCTTTAAGTGAGGTGAAATGCTTTGGTATATAATGAACCGATAACAAGTTTGATAAAAATAACGAAAAAGTCAATTACCAAGAATTATTCAATATTTGACAATGATTATGATAATAAGCAGGAAATCACAGGAGCCAATTTATGACGATGCACCCGACAACGGACGATTTAAGTTGCAAATAATCTGAAGGACGACCTTCTGTATCCTTAGCAAAACAAATGCAGAAAGCCGTTGTCTATTAAACAACAATAATCCGTACTTGCACTGCACTGTTTGAAATCTTTGGTGTAGTAAAGAATATACTTAAGATTTATCCCAACACTTCTTCTCCTTAAACTTCCTCTTGAAGATTAAACTTCCTCTGGGAGATGATCACTTGGTGATTGAAACACGTGTCGAGGTGTGAAAAATAGCGGTTTGGTGTTGGAATAAAACTCCAGTATATTCTCAACAATTTTGGAAGGACATGGCTTCACTACTAAAAACCACTCCTTTGGTCAAAATGTTTCCTATTGACAAAACTGACTTATTTTCAACTTTAGGAAAAAAAGTCATAGGAGCTTTGTTATTGAGAATGTAGTTACGAGTCGAAATGCATGATAAAATATAGTGTTCCATTCAAAAAAAAAAGGGCCATTTTATGAAATATTTCGAAAACGCGACTGCCAATTTTTTTTTTGTTTTTGGCGTCGAGAAGGCCATTAAAAATGCTACGTGTTTGTCCATTTAACAGAATTCGTAGCATCAATAATAACGGAGTTGGCAATGGTGCCGACTTAATTTGGAACACCCTGTATGATTAATCTATTTTATTAATAGAAAAAAATACTGGATGAATTTTCCCTATTCTGTTTTTTCAACATTTTAGTAAAAAATAAGAAATCAGCGAATGTTTAAAAAATTTCAAGATGCTGGTAATTTTTTCAAAAAGGATATTTTTATTTTTTACCTTTTGTGCATTCAACTATGACTGAACACATTTATAAATTATATTGAAACTCTTTATTTTTTATAGGGCTGTAGTTTTGAACACGAAATATCAGTGGATAATAACACTTATTATATTTTATTATATAGTTATACATATCTATGAAAATTAAAAATGGCAAGGACTGCAAGTATCTTTCATCACCTTCAAAACCAACTCGATTTTTCATCCTAACTTACGTAGTTTTCGAGTAATTAATTTTTTTCGAAAAACCGCGCGCGAAGAAATTTGCCATGCTTTCTTTTTTGATATTTTCAACGGTTTGCGAGTTATATACGAAAACGGGCTTTTTTGACCAAAGGAGTGGTTTTTTAGGGGTGAAGCTATGTCCGTCCAAACCAGATTAATGTGGTTTTATGATATACAGTGTCCGGCATGAAGTTCACAGCATATGGAAACATTTTTTATTATTGATTTCTCAAAAAAAATATTCTTAATAAAAACCTTTGCTTCATTCCAAACCTAAATTACAAACACCAAAATTGAATTTTATACGACCCTATACGAGAGAGATTAAAAAACATGCTTTGTTTTGTGAATAAATATTTCGAATGGATTAAATTTTCCACGATAATTCAATGAAAAATTCAATGAAATATTGTAGATGCATTCTGATGTCGTGTTTGAAAAACAAACTATACCAAAATTATCATTTATTTTATAAATACCAGATACTAAAAGGTGTCCACAATGCACGCCGTACAATGCAGTATATTGAAAACAGAATAATGGATGGGGCATATTAAAATAAAAATAAATTTATTTTCATTCTGGCATCATACCTTGGAGACATTTCAGTTTGAAATTATGTCAGATACTCCAAATAATGTGATTTTCCCATGTAAGGGAAAAATGAGAGAACATCCAGATAATGAGATCATCATATCTAACAATATACCACCCGTCTATATTTCTGGATTCTGGAATTTCTGGATCAACATCCAAAAATATATCACACTTCATGTTCTGCTGAAGTTTTTACTCATAGACTGGACAGCGCACACTTCGAATAAGTAAAGAGCTATCAATGTTCAGTAAATCGGCTTAGAGAAGCAATTAAAACTCACATTGAAAATTAAAGTCATAACAATTCAAACTATATTCACTAATAATTATAGAAACAAAAATAGTAATATTGATAAATAGAGCCAACAAAATATTTTCTCAAAATATCGACCAGTTTCTCCTACGCACAGACGCAGACGGTCCCTTTTGTGAACGCTCTTTATCGCACTGGTTATTCAGTTAGAGAGAGAGAAGCAAATCCCTGCATCACTGCCCCTTCCAACTCTAAGATTCGACGGGCCATTTAAAATGATATTTTTCAATATTTCCAAAAGGTAAAAGTCCATACGCCTTAGGTCCGGTGACCTAGCAAGCCAACGATTGGGACCTTGGTTATCTATCCAGTTATTGACAGCATTAGCAGGCAAAAAATTTCTTACAATTGCAGCGTTGTGCGGTAGAGCCCCATCTTGCTGAAAACATAATACAAATATGTTTTAGATGCGAGAGTGCCACCATAAAAAAGGGGTCGATAAACCTACCCCTTAAAAACAACTGCCCATACACTAAACTCAATTCTTGCTTCATTTCTCTGATACACAACTGAATACGAATTTTGCTGTGCGTTGTTCCCAAGAATAAGAGTTGTAGCGGTTAAAAATACTAGCACGCACTGTTAACATGAACTTCGTCTGTCCAAATACAATTCAATCACGCAATTGGTTAAGGTTTTCCAGGAGCCGAGTGACGAACTTTTTCCGGTCCTGTAGAATTTGTGCATCTTCAAAATCCGCTCAACGTTATTTCTTGGCAGCCACGTTGATTTTTTGGGATTATCATCATAGATGACATCAGTGTCATTGTGACAGCAATAATTTTAAATTATAATGGCGAGTGACACCTCGCATGAAAGGTTCCTAAGTATCTATCCAATCGTACTAATTTTGTTTGGATTAGTTTTGGCGGTTCAAGTCAGTTTCTTGTATAAATAAACAGAAACAGAATTACAGTAACTGTTTAAAAAGTGCTACTGCCACGTGCTCGCGGAGGTCTACAGTAGGCTATGTAGTGTCCGCTGTAGGTGGTTCCACTTCTACTTTCTGGCAGTAAAACATCCTATTGATAAACTGCTATCGTATCCTTTCAAATGTTTCAGGGGAAATTTCTTTACACTCTATGGCAATTCCTTGTTTCAAATAATGAATACCAACAGATAATACTATAGCGTAAACCTTAGATTTAAGATATCCCCACAGAACAAAATCAAAAAATGCGAGGCCTGGTGATTGAGGTGGCCATTCTATCGGACCTCGTCGTCCAATCCATCTACCAGGATTTTTTCTGGAAACTGTGTATGTTTATAAAGAAATATGTGAGGATTTGTGTCAGTACGGCACCTCACATTTTGATCGAGCACATTTCCATTATGATCGAGAGTAGTTTGGGCACTGCAGCAAATTATTTTTCTAGCGAGTCTAGCTCATCTGACATCTGAAAGTAGAGTCACCATTTTTAATTTATAGGAGTGTTATTTTTTCCAAGTTCCTATGTACTGCCCTTTGACTGACTTCAAAGGTATAGGCAACTTGAGTTGTAGAATAAGTAAGGTCATGTGGTCATGTGGCCGAGTGGTTAAGACCATCGTGTTCAAGCCATTCATGCCGCTGGTCGTGTAGGTTCAAATTCTAGCGACTACACGTTTTTTTCTGATGACCCGAGAAAGTGCTATAAATCGCACGTTAAAGGTAAGACCTCATTAATTCTTGGCTCGCACAAGTTACGACTTTTGTGGGCTGCCGTTCGACAGCTGGTTGATGGAAAAAACAATTTTAAACAATTTTATTTTTTTTTAACAATTTTATACTATTTTTAAACCATTTCCACTATGATACCGGGTGTACACGGAAGATGGCTCGCTCCTAGAACTTTTTAGTTTTCGAAGATATTGAAATGATATTTAGAAAATCTGTATGGAACATTAAACTGAGTTTTTTTTGACAACTGACTGGAACTGATATGAACTTTCGATTGCTAAATGAGTCACCTGGTATATTTTCATTCTGAATACAACTATGTAACACTTGTTACTTTTTGTAACCAAATTTCTTATTCAGTTTTTATTTTGAAATTCATTTTTCAATCTAGAGGACTATGGATACTTTCGAATCATCAAAATACAATTTTGCGATTTTTGGTCAAAATTCATCTGCTGTTTATAATTTAATTTTCAAATTATTATTACAATTTCATTCAATTTTTTGAATGGCAACACAGTGGCGCGTCGGGTAAGGAAAAAAGAGCATATCTTTACGATAAATTTGATACCGCACACTATTAGATTTCAAACAAACTTTCGTCGACAAACTTAAAAATATTAGTTGAATCTTTCCTTTTGATATCAAAGTAAGATTTAAATTCATCGAGTAACCTGTGATCAACACAAATGATATAACAAAACCATCAATCCAAAAACTAATAACATATCTCTTTGCATAAATAATATTATTAACATGGTTTTTAATAAAAAACGTACCTACACAATAGTTTCCTAATTTACTTTTGTAGAAACGAGGTAAGATATCGACAAAAACGTTTTTTTTTTTAATATAAGTACACCTTAATCATTTTATTTTATCAGTTGTGTAGTTAACAGGTTACTCAATGTATTCGAATCTAATTTTGATAGTTAAAGTTTTTATAACGAAAGTTTGTTTGAAACCCAATAGTGGATGGTATCAACATAATCGTAATGAAATGTACTTTTTATTACGATTTTAAAAAATTAGCCATACTAATTGGAAAATATTATATTAATTGTGCATTTTGTGCATTTCATTACGATTATGTTGATACCGTCCACTATTAGTTTTCACAACGAACATTAATTGAAAAAAAAACTTAAAAAGGTACTCAATATCTTTCTTAAAATTAAAATTTTTTTGAGATAAAATGCATTAAGTAACCTATGACCTACATAACTGATAAAACATAATAATCAAGGTGTACTGAATAAAAAACTACACCTGTCGATATCTTATGTTACCCTGCTTCTGCAAAAGTGAATTAGGAAACAATAGGGAATTACACTGTAATAAAAAATGATGTTTTATTTGTAACACATGATCTTATCTGTATATACGATGCATGTGAAACCACAACACGAACCTATTCATCTATTTCACATCGACACAGTTCACTTCGAAACTATTCCAAATTGAGATAGATTCAAACGCCATATTTTCGCGGGCATAAGTATTGTTCTACAAACGTTTGTCCTCAAGTCCTCTGAGAATGTTTTCTGCACGAGAAAGAGTTGTTCCCAGTTTAAATCACAATGTACACCCGATTAAACTTCTTTCGAAACTATTCAGTTAAATTTAATGGAAACGTACCATTTGTTTTGATTCCAGACGTGCAATATATGGAGAAACTTTGACGTCATCTATATTCGTCCAATGAAATACCGTTAATAGTTCGCCAGAAAATAGCTAGTGTTTGAATTCTCCTCCAATTATTTTTTTTTCTGGATCGAATACAATAAAAAAAATTGAAAATCCTTTTTCACGCAGTTTGACTTATATTTGAAAAAAAAATTACTAGTGTAATTCCCTATGGTCTATTGTGTACGTTAATGATTAAAAAACATGTTAAATGTTAATAATATTATTTATACAAGAAGATATTAGTTTGGTTATATCAGTTATATTTGTCACTCGCAGATTACTCGATGAATTTAATTCAAATCTTATTTTAATCTCGAAAGGAAAGATCTAATGTAATATTTTTACATATACATATATTGTTGATAAAAATTTGTTTGAGACCTAAATAGTGTGCGGTATAAAATTAAACGTAATGACGTTCTCCTTTTTCCTGACCCGACGAGCCAATATGTTGCCATTTGAAAAAAAAAATAGCAATAACATTTAAAAATTGAATTTCACGCAGCAGACGCATTTTGACCAAAAACCGTAAAATGGTATTTTTTCCGAAACTTTAGGTTTAAATTAATTATTTGAACATATCCACAGCCCTCTGGATTAAAAAATATATTTCAAAATAGAAAAAAAATGTTTGGTTACAAAAAGTAACAAGTGTATTTAGAATGTCACGTGGTGACACCACGTGTCTAATTTAAAAATCGAAAGTTTATATAACTTCCAGTGAAACTGAGTCAAAAAATGCAGTTTTATGTCTCATACAGATCCTTCAAATTTTATCTCAATTTCTTCAAAAACAAAAATTTTATATGTGCCATCCATTATCACCCGGTACTATACGTTTTTTGCGTCTTCAGAAATTTTTGGTCAGTCATCATTTTTGATGGTAAATAATCCCTATTATTACAAAGTTATGAAGAAGTTTCTTCAAATCAATCCTTGATATAGAGCAATCAGGACACCTCTCATTAAAAATGCATACCGCTGCATTAATATTTTTTTCACTTTCACCAAGAATTCTAATAGCTGCAACTTTGTCTTCTGAAATACGTACTATTTTGCTTATTTAAATACTTAAACGTCTCGTTGAAAAATATCGAAATTACAGAATCAAGGACCGAAACCTGTATCTATAAGGTCATTGAAGAATGTTCGATTTGTATTAGTAGTATCATTTTCAATATATTTCAATTCATCTGGATGTAAATTATAGATGTTTGATTAAAGAAAACAGTTCTTTGGCACTGGTTTTATACTGATGCTCAATTCCATTGTAAAACTGAGATTTTCAATGTTTCTAGGTTTTTCAAGGTTTTTTTAAATATTTTTTGAAAATACTTTGAGAAACCCAAATTTTCTAAATAATCCTTTCAACTCATCCTTCATTTGGTGAGATTATTTAAGTTTTTTTATAATATTTGAAAAACTTTTAGAAAGCCAATTTTTTTAGTAAGCTCTTCAAGCTCTTCTCTAGCTCGTTACGTCCTGCGTACGTGTTAAAAGAGATCGAAATATAAGTACCGGATAGTTATCAGAAACCAGCGTATGCACCAAAATATAAAATTTTGCAATATTGAGATGAACAGCAATCTTCCTTTTCCGACGAACTACTTGAAATCCGTATCATTTCTTACTGTAAACCAGTACACAAAATTCGGTATTTTGCACTAGTGCGCAATAATTCATTTCGTACTAGTGAATCACTCCTAGTTCATCATCCTGTCATACTCGTTTGAAATATCCTATTTTCTGTACTAGTTATATAATATACTATTGTTCCAGGTATACACTAGGTTAATACAAAATGTGACTCAAGGTAGAAGGGATATAATTCGATATTATTTCTCACATGAACAAGATGCAAGAAACTATTTCCAAAAATCCGGCATGCCCTAATTGCTGTTAGCGAAATCAATCTCTCTACGAAGAAGATATTCTGGTGGTATTTTTTTAATTTGAATGATGTGAAATGTATGCGAAAATTTCCTGGCTTCCGCTCCCATTATTTTTGTAAGGCAGTAGGTTCTAGGAGATAATTATTTTAAAATACAGGAAAAGCACATCTTTAGATGTAAAATCATTATTATTATAGTTACCTGTGCCACCCAAATTGAACGCAAATTGACCTAGAGTATTTTTTATTGGTTTACCTATTTGAAGCACGCCCCGTCAAATTTGCCATATTATTTTTTATACGCCTCATTAAACGCGATTCTGCTTTTCTATTTAAAAATCGATATCAATTAATTTTCCTTGTCAAGTAGACAAAATTCTCAAATTGTCTATATTTACACATCATTTCATGCAAGACCTAACACGAATCAGAATTATTTCAGTTCAATAGAGAAAGACAAGAACAAGTATATTCATTTTAGAAGTGGATGGTTGGTTCAAATAACTGTCTGGTATCATTCCAGCACAATCGTTGGAAATTTTTTAAGTGATAATCAATTTATTTAAAATAGATTCTTCAATATAAAAGTTCTCAGCTACTATAGTTTCACATTCTCCATACTATGTTACCCTTGCCATCGGGCCATCATTCACGCCGCAGGCCATAATCGCCTACTTTACGCCCTCGACACATAATAGTTATTTATTTATTATAATAGATATTTATGTATCAAGGGCGTAAAGTAGGCGTTTAGGGCATACAATAGGCGTTTGGGGCATAAAATAGGCGTTTATGATCTGCGGCGTAATTCCATCGGGCCATCACACGCCGAAGGCCATGAACGCATTTTACGCACGTGATACATACAAAATTTTATGCACTAGCGGTTTATTAGCGCGAATCCCAAATTCTGACTTGAAATCCAATGGTGTACACGTTTCATATCTTATGTATACAATAATCAAGAGCAACATAGTATGGGGAATGTGAAATTATAGTAGCTGAGAACTCTTTTCAAATAAATTGCTCATCACTGAAAAAATTGACAACGATTGTGTCGGAATGATACCAGACAGTTACTTGAACAACCATCCACTTCTAAAATGAATATACTTGTTCTTGTATCGATGCAGATACTGTGACGAAGCTTTCAATATGTGATAATTATGTCCAAGAGAATATCCTAGCTTCAACATCAATAACTAAACTACTAAACCAACTTAATTTTTATTGTTCAGGCATATGACTTAGTTACATGTTGAAAAAATGGCGATTATGAAGAAATGTTAGGAAGAGCCCTTCTCTATTCAACAAAAATAGTTTTGATTCGATAGGTCTTGCATAAAATGATAAATATAGATAACTTGAGAATTTTGTGTACTTTACGGCCCGCGGGCCATAATACGCCCGCGGGCGGTAAAATGCCACTTCACGCTCGCTGAAACGGTAAAGAGTAGGTACTTTACCGCCCGCTAGTGCATAAAAAAATATATGGTGCATGAAAACAAAGAACTTATTTTTTTTTCTCAAAAGCTTCTGGCGTTAAACGTCATTGCACTTGAAAAGCCAAAAGCGTTCAACAAAATATGAAAATTTTTGAAAGTCCTTTGTATTAATATACAATAAACATTTTCTATTTCAATAGTTTATAAATGAAAGCTTGTTTAAAAAAAATTGTTCCGTTTATTTTATTTCGCTCACTTTCTAGTTCATTTAACAAGGATTACGACAGGTATAACAAAATAGTATATTATGATGCAAGTGTAAATGAAAAGCGGAGTGCCATCAATGTTGCGAGTTCTCTTAAGGCACTTATAACGTGTACTATAGCAATTTTTCATTATACCTGCATCATGATTCAGAAAAGAATTATATGAATTTTACATCATATTAATGTTTTTTGTTTACGAATACATTACTTAAATCAGGTAGGTAACGGATATAGGATATCACGTATTGTTGGCATGGAGATAAATTTGACAGTTCAAGTGGGAGAGTTTATAAATGATTCAAATTTATAGTTAAAAATTGTTGAAAATCAAACAGAACTCTCACCCAAAATAAAAAAGTTGAAAATTGAAACTCATTTCGTCAAAATCCAGAGATTCTTATTACATTTAATGAAAATTAAAGGTTAATTATTTGTTGAACTTGTTACCTAGCAACCATTAAAACACCGATGTGTTTTAATCCTGAGATTTAGTAAGCTTTTTAGTTCATTATGATTATGATAAGGTATAATGACAAAATATTTAGGTAATACCAAAGTAAATCAATTCAAATATTAATAGCACATGCTTCTTTTTATGGAAAGATGAAAAACTCATGACACTGACGTGTCGAAAAATAAACAACTACCGATAACAAAAAGAGTGAGTAAGCAATATAATCACAATTCTCTATTCATAAAAAACATTTACCCCATCGGCGTTACTGGTCATTTTGAATCACACAAACTTCCCCGGCACCAAAACACAAAAAAGAAACAACAGGACAAATTCAGCTGGATTTATAATAGAATTTCTTGATTACATTAGACGGAACATGCGCAACTTTTCTATCAAACCCAATCTTGCGTTGATACTAGGTAAACAATTACTTTTCGATATTTAAAACGAATGTCATAAAAAGTATAACCAAGAAAGTTTAATTTGAACAATAAATTTGCGTCAGCGATTAATTTGATGATGATACATTATAATTTTTCTTTAATTGTTGTCATTATCTTTATGCAGGCAAAGAGACATCGATGTTTGATACAATACCTACCTGTTAACATTCATCTTAAATTTATTACTGAGCATATATTCGGAGTCTTATAGAAAGTCTAAAAACAAATTTTCATCGGTATGGACAAGGGCCGATTATTTTTGAAACAAAATAATATTAGTAGAATGTGGATAGTTGTAAGATTCAGGATAGGAACATTATAAGTGAATTAAGAACAATCAAGCCGACGAAAGTTCCGGCAGGGGGTACGGATAGCTAAATATACGTTTTCAGGGTTGGATATTGTTTTATTACGATTATTTGTGGCTGAAATGTGCATCCTATCGAGAAAACTTAAATGCAGAAGTTGTAGATAATCGATATATTTAAAATATTTTTCAACATTACCTCAAAATTAAGGGAAGAAACACGCTAAAAATATGTACATATATTTTTCATTTCAAACGTTTTCGCAATTTTTTTCGAGAAGGAGGGGTTTAGGAGTGTATAATTTATTTAAAATAAATTATTCGCTAGTCCCATGTTTTCTACTATTTATAAGGGTATTTCAGATTTTATTTTCGCTAAATTCCGCATTTTATTTTTTTTTGAAGAGGATGGGGGTCCGAGCCCTTCGATCAATATTTTTGTTGTTGTAATTTTTGATGCCCGGAATCGTCAGAAGTGTTTCCTGATTCCTATACACGTTCTCTTTCTGGATTTTAGGAGACGGCGGGGTACATTTTTTTTGAATTACATTTTTCAATGATTCTATGTTTTTATTATTCTTACGGATTTTTCCGATTGAATTCTGGTGAGCTTTCGCAATTTCTTTCGAGAAGGTAGAGGATAGGGAAGTATATACAGAGTGACCCATTTGAAAGCGGGCCACCTCTCTAAAACTGTTATTTATTATCCGATTCAGAATTTTTTTTTTCAATAGATAGAGCATCAAGTGTTCTAGTTAAGTAATATAAATTCGAAATAAAAATCGAAATTTCAAGGCCTACTCTAAAAATTACGTGAAAATGCGTACATTAATAAAAAAGTTATATGGGAATAAAATTTAGAAATTATGTCAATAAACCAACCCACCACTTCAATTTCAGAATTTTTATCAGAATTCTGTATACACCACTTGATTCAGAATATTTCGAAATATGTTTGGTCAGAATTTCATCGAAATCTGTTCATAAATAAACAAATTATAAATTAATGAAACAAATTTTTTCTGAAATTCCACTAAATAACGTTCTTTTCAAATTTTATTATTTTATAATTTTTTTATTTATGAATAAATTTCGATGAAATTCTGGCAAAATATATTTCTAAATATTCTGAATCCAGTGGTGTAGTCAGAATTTTGAAAAAGTTCTGAAATTGAGGTTTTGGGTTGATTTATTGACATAATTTTCAAATTTGAATCCCATATAATTTTCACATTTACCATTTGAAAATGTCGTGAGCCCAGTCGTATCGTCAAATTCTATTTAAAAAAATTGCTGGTAAGATTTTTGGATTTTTGACCTTGAAAAAAATTCGAAGTAGGCCTTGAAATTTTTATTTCGAATTTATGGCTCTCAACTATAATTATTAATGCTCTATCTATATATATTGAAAAAAAAAACTTCTGAAAAGGATAATAAAAAACAGTTTTAGAGAGGTGGCCCGCTTTCAAATAGATCACTCTGTATACAGGGTGAGTCAGAATAAGACCGACAAACTCCGACTACAGATTCCTCACCCCATTTCAAGGTTAAAAGTTGCTATGAAGGTATGTCCTATAATACATCCCCTCTGAGATACAGGGTGTCAAACGTATTAAAAGTTATAATTTTCTATTTTCGTAAACCAGTGGCGTAGTTACAATTGTATGTGGTCATATTTTCCTTCACATTGTCTTTGGAGAAGTGATTGGATAAATGAGCGTTTGACATCAGTTAGGCTCATCGATAGTCGACCTAAAAGTCAACATTCCATATGCCTAGAAGTGGAGGTTTCTGAGATAATTGAGAAACACTGAAGATATTTCCTGAGTAGCGACGTATTTTCATATGTGCAATAATCGCATAATGCTAATTTCCTACAACACATCAGAATATTTGTCAACCCCGTGAACATTTTCTAATGTTGGAAGAATCGGAAACATAGGATGGGTGAGTCAGAATGAAACCGACAACTCCATTTCTCCATTCATCATATTATTTGATGAAATCGATGTCGTGGAATCACTGAGTTAGGTCTCCCAACATTAAAAAATATTCACAAATATTCCAATATGTTGTAAGAAATTAGTTTTATGCGATTATTGTCCAGAGGAAATTATGTTGGAACTCGTGACATATCTTCAGTTTTTCTTAATTATCTCAGAAACCTCAACTTATAAGTGCATAGAATGTTATGACTTTTAGGTTGAGTATCTATGAGCCTAACTGATGTCAAACGCTCACTTGTCCATTCACTTGTCCAAAGAAAATTTGAAGGAAAATATGACCACATACCAACATAACTACGCCACTGGTTTACGAAAATTAAAAATTATAACATCAAATTATCACGTTTATTAACTTCGATCAGTATACCAAGTTTGCCATTTTTTCCATCAGGAGTTTTGGAGAAAAAAAATGAAATCCAATTTTTTTTCGTACTTTGACACCCTGTATTTCAGAAGGGATGCATTTTGGGACATACCCTGATAGGAACCTTTCACCTTGAAATGAGGTGAGGAATCTGTAGTCAGAGTTTGTCGGTCTTATTCTGACTATGTATATGTATTTTTTTTGTCAATCAAATTATTCGATGATTCCATGATTTTTAGTATTTCATCATTAATTTTTGTCGATTTCCCCGATCAACATTATTTTTTGTCGTAATTTTCAATTTCCGAAAACATTTTAATTTTTTCCGAATTTCTAAGCGTTCCTTATCTAGCGTTCGGTGAGGTAAGGGGGTAATGTCAAACTTTTGTTAAAAAAATTGATGAAACTCAAATCTGGCATTTTACCCCCATTTCTTTCTGGAAAACTGTTTTGTACGTCTGAAAGCATCACTCATCAGTAATCTTCAACAGCAAGGATATTTGAATTTGTCTCGATTTGTAGAATTGGCATTCAAAAATCCAATGGGAGGTAGAAATTTTCTAGAAATTAAAAAAATGCCCACTATCTCGAAAACGGTGAGATTTTTACTGAGGTGAAATTCTGATATTCTGAACAGTCATGACATGGTCTATCACCAGTTTCAATATTGTACAAGGTTTACCGGACACCCTGTATATTTAATAATAAATATTCTTTATGTTAACTTTTGGGTGTTTTTTCCGCTAGTAGAAAAAATAGTGTACCTAACACCAGCGTAAAGTGTCATCTGTAATCGCGTGCGGAAAAGTATCACTTTCCGCACTTGTTAGGTGAACTACTATTTCGATATCATAAAATGCAGGTCACTATTAGGAGTTTTAGGTCTTTTATATTTTTTTAAAAATCCATTTCTGAAAAGTTTCTAGCTCTTTTAGATAATTATTTTGGACACCCCCCAACCAATTAATACGTACACTAATTGTGACTGTACACGTCAAAAAAATTAAGTTGATAAGCAAAATGATTCAAGAAATTTCTGAGATATCTGAACTTCAGTTACATTGCCCGAACACTGACAGAATGAAAATGTAAAAATTATCTTATCTATATCTACAGTGTGACCCATTTAAGATGAAAGCATCCTTATAAAACTAACATTTTTCAACCGATTGGAATGATTTTTGTTTCGTAAGGAAGACATCCAAGAAGTCTACTAGACCACCAAATTTCATGAATAAATCTCCATTTCCAGGGCCAACTAATTTTATTTTTCAAGGTAAAAAATCTAGAAGAATTACTAGCGATTTTTTCAGAAAAAATCCGACTTCACCACTGGATTCGCGACATTTTCAAATGGTTCATATGTAAATTACGTTGAAATGCATCAATGAATAAAAAAGTTATAAGTGAATAAAATTTGAAAAATATACCGTACCAATTCAATTTCGGAAATTTAATCAAATCTTTGACTACACCACTGGATTGAGGGTGTCTCGAAATATCACTGACTATAATTTCATCGAAATCTGTCGATACATAAAAATTATGAGACAAAATGACATTTTCGTGAAAATCCATTAATATATTTTTCAAATTTTATTATATTATGATTTTTTTATTTATGAACAGATTTTGATGAAATTTTGACTAGTGATATATCGATACCTGTCAATGCAGTGGTGTTTTCCGAATTTTGATTAAACTCCCGAAATTGAATTGGTGGGTTGAATAAACGGCATATTTTTCAAATTTCATTTCCTTATAACTTTTTTATTTATTGACGCATTTTAACGTAATTTACTTATGAACCATTTGAAAATGTTGCAAATCCAGTGGTGTAGTAAGATTTTTTCTAAAAAAATCGCTGGTAATTTTTTTAAATTTTTGACCTTGAAAAATAAGATTAGTTGGCCCTGGAAATGGAGATTTAATCATGAAATTTGGTGTCCTAGTAGACTTTTTGAATGTCCACCTGACGAAAAAAAAATCATTCCAATCATTTGAAAAATGTAAGTTTGATAAGGGTGCTTCCATCTTAAATGGGTCACACTGTATATGACCACATCCCAATGTAACGCCACTGGTTTACGAAAATCAAAAGTTGTAACTCCAAATCATCACGTTCATAAACCTTGATTAGTGTAACATTTAATATTTTTTCCATGGGGAGATTTGGAGAAAAAAAATTAAATGTAAGTTTTTTTCGTACTTTTGATACCCTGGATCTCAGAGGGGATGCATTTTAGAACATACCTTGATAGGAACTTTTCACCTCGAAATGAGGTGATGAATCTGTATTCGGAGTTTGTCGGTCTTATTCTGACTCACCATGTATATTATTTATTCGCCGACTATATATGTTTTCTTCGAAGTCTTTTCTATTTTTTAGCGAAAAGAATTTTTCCGGGCAATTTTCTCTTCATAGAAACCTTCATCGAAAGTCTAGGAATATTTAAAAGCAAAAATTAACCAAATTGATTCAGTCATTCTAGAGTTTTGCGCTTAGCAAAGAATTTAGCGATCCATTTTTATTATATAGATTTATTGATTGATTTTTTTTATATAAATAAAATTATCATGGTTTCACTCAAGTTGAAACAGAGCCAGACAAAAAAATCTTAGTATGGAAGTAGGTAGATATGATCATGATTCATAGTATGCATAGGCTTGGTCCTGATTATCTCCATTGTATTATTTCTTGCTACCGAAAGTAACCCTCATATAAAAAGATCTTTGTATAAATATTTCTATAAAATGTCTTTTCGCACGTTTTTGATAGTGTATTTATTTATATAGAGATGTTAGTAATAAACCCATAAAAGATAAGTTCATAATAAATATTTTTATTTGATTACCTGAGTACTCACACATTTTATCACATTGCTAAGAGATTCAAAGTTAGAAACCAACAGAAACGTATGGTTTTTTGTCGTCGCATGTTCAGTCACAAAAATTAAAAGTTCAATATACATACTTATAGGAAATTAAAATTAACTAGTGATTTGACTAGTCATTTTTTCCGTGAGTATATGAGTGTTGTAAAAGTGTTTACCAAAATTTCATTTTAGGATTATTTTTGTGCAATTCTAAGCTATTTAATAGATACAGTTTTGTGATATTCTGGAGCCATATTACTAATTAACTTGTAGGTATATGAAAATCATAGTATGTTTTTTTCACTGAAAACCAACAAAGGGTCACCAACATCAACATCGATCTTATCGGGGTGAGGCGATTCGCTCATAGATTACCCTCATAGAGGCACGGATGGGGGGGGGGGGGGGGGCAGCGGGGGCAAATGTTCCGGGGTCCTAGAAGACAGAGGGCCCGGAGTCCTCTTGAAACATAGTGATTATTATTCAATGCCAACACCTAATTTTGCTTCTATACAGTCAGGAGACCATGTTTATGGGAAGATAGAAGAAAATTATAAAAATAATACTTATTTGCCAAAAAAGCAGTAGCGTATCATTATTTTGATTAAAAATATGACAAGGCATGACTATTTTGTTAAATTTCAATAGAAATAAAGCGGGTGCGGACAAATGTTTATGGAAAAAAAAGTCTTATTTTAACCCCAGGAATACGCATTTAAAATATTAGTATTGAATTTAGTAATACCCTTTATATTCGGAGGACGTTATCCTCGATCTCCCTGAAGAAATTAATCATATCAAAACTATTTGGTCCGTAAACTTTGAAGGCAACATGCAGCAGCCCTTGGAACTACCTACTCAATACGATTTTCAAACAAAAAGTACAAAGCTTGTTTTCAAATTTTTGCGTGGCAATCAGAATATTTTGTTCAATACCAGTGATCGTAGCTGAAGCGGATAGATCATTCAGTACTTTGGCGAGAATAAAAGATCACTTGCCTTCTACTATGAGACAGACACGACTCAATAGTTCTGTAATGATCCTAATCGAGTAAAAAGTAGCCAAGTAGCTGAATTTTGAAAAAATAATATAGTCTAAGAGCCGAAGAGAGGTCGACCTTCACCGTGCTGGTTAACGGATGAAACATACTTCTTATAAAGTTTCATAAATAGACGAATACGCCTAAAATGGGTTGCCTATCAAAATGTGGTCCAGACTAAATACAGTGAGTTTCAAAAATTTGCACCATATGGAAAACTTTTTTATTATCGATTTGTTAAAAAAATTTATCCTTCATAATAATAAGTGCATTTCAGAATACTTGCATAAGAGTTGTCAACATTTCAAATTTCCAAACGGTGTACAGTGGGGAACAAAAAATAGAAATGCTGATCAAGTGTAAAATATCCCTTATCATTGACATTATGAAAAAGTTCATTATTGAATTTTTTGACGGTGAACGATGAAAAAGTGAATTAGATGCAGTAGTTTGTTTTCCATTCCACTTTATTTTTGTAACTATAATTGGTACGCCATGTTTTTCTTTACTGATGTATAATATTTCTTAAAAGATTAGCAATATCTTAATCAGTTTTCATTTTCTCACCATTACCTATATTCACCTTTTTATATCAGGAAACTCTATTGCTTTTTATTTATGAAAATATTTACGACTTGCCATATATTTTTAATGTGTTTCTCATTTGTTATTTAATTTTTAAAATAATTACTTTTTATTTTGTAATAACCTACATAAATATGTGTGATAAGATTCATAGTCCAAGTTGAATATTACCAGGACATAAATGGTCCAAAACAATGCGCCGAGACAATTTCTGAGATAATGATGCTATGGAAATGCAAACAAACCAAACACGTCAAGAAGAACATCATCTGCTAAACATTAGTTCAGCAGAACTGTCGCCTTCAAAGGATCAGGGCCCTGAAACCAGTGAGACAAGACAGAAATATGTTAGGAACATGTGCAAGGAGATAATTGAATTCTAACGAGTCCCACTAGTTTTTAGTCATTTGCCAAAGTTGTAGGAAGAAATTTCACTTTCAGCTCATTCCCTCCCTTAACCGAGGCAGATGGAACAAAAGCAACGAAAGCCTAGGAAAATGCCAATATTTTGCCAACATATTTCCTATAGTCTAGGCGCTACCCCATGTCACGTGTGCAGTTATATGTCCCCTCAGTTTTGTTACGGGGCTTTGTAAAACACCTACTAATATGAGTATAGCAAGATTTACACTTACTGCCGGTATATCTAACGATCCTTAAATTTACAGAATTCTACTCCAATAATTACAGAGGGTGTTTCCACGAGAAGTGAGACAAATTAGGTTTTTCAGAACCGAAAATTTTTCATTGAAAATCAGTACTGGTAGTAAAATTGGCATCCCGATTCCGAATCCGTTGGAATTTTGATTCTATATTGTTTCCTTATACAGGGTGGCCCAACGAAAACGAAACAAGGCCGATATTTCATATTTATCGTTCGCAGGAAAAAAACGCTTTATTGCAAGGGGGACATCTTTTGCGCATATTTTCAACTTTGTCACTTCGAGCCTCTCGGAGGGGTTAGCTTCAACCCTTAAAGGAGTAGGGTTCATGTGATACCGCATTTTGAAGGTAATTGAATTATCTTTCCAACGCTTTCCAGTTTTTGGAATTTGATGCAGTAGTTCCCGAGAAATCATTGTTAGTATACTCATATTGACATGAATTCGTATCAACTTTGAACTCGAATTGTTAGAATTGTGATCATGGCAATGGGTTGAGAAAAAGCTGAGTTTTTCGTATTTCTCGCAGAAGCACCGAATTCCATTGCGGCAATAACTACTAATAGTCCAGGAGCACGCTGCAAAAAGCTGGGCTATCGAGTTACCAGATGAGACTTTTCTTTAATGTTATGAAAAAATCATATCCTGCCAGACCTACAGCTGTACAGGGTGTACCAAAAGTCGATACCAAATTTTTTATTTCCAGAGAAAACCTAATTTGTTTTCACATGTTTTGCTTGGCATTCTCATTCTTAGTTTAAAAAACCTGGCTACACCACATGTCATGTCTTGTGCAGCATTTCTGGTCTGACAGGATATGATTTTCATAATGGTCCTAGTAAGTACTTATCCGTTGAAAAAAATGATCATCCGGTAACTCGATAGTCCAGCTTTTTTGCAGCGGGCTCTTAATTGGACCATCAGGTTTCACTAATAAATTTGTAAAAAAGATACTAAAAATACTTTCATGTTTTTATTATTTGAAAGCGTAAAATAGTATACACCTGCCGTTTAAAAATGCAAATGAGAATATTAGATGCATACATTGTTTCTGATGTATTAAAAATTATTCCTCATTACAGTTGGCCAGGATAGGATTTTACCAAACAAAAAAGATTCATTCTTAGATAAAATCCGTACTACCTACAAGATGAGAAATAATGCTGAAAGTGAAACAAGCGTAACTTTAGATTCTTAGCCGATGATTGTTCTAAACTTGTTATCTCGAGAACTACTGCATCAAATTTAAAAAACTAAAAAACGTCGGAAAGAGAATTCGATAACCTTCAAAATGCATCACATGAACCCTACTCCCATTAAAGAATTAAGGGTTGGAGCTAAACCCCCCGAGGGGATTGAAGTGACAAAGTTGAGAATATGCGCAAAAGATGTCCCCCTCGCAATAAAAATCGACAGGTTCAAGCGTTTGTTTTTCTGCGTACGCGAAATATGAAATATATATCGGCCTTGTTTCGTTTTCGCTGGGCCACCCTGTATTATTTTTGGCAAAACTGGGTGATTCCGTCGCCTCTGGCGAGCAGCGTATGTCACTCAGATCAACATCAGGCAAGATTTAGACTCATTGCCGGTATATCTACCGATCCTGAAATTTACACAGAGTTCTACTCAAATAGTTACGGAAGATACGAGGGTGTTTCCATGAAAAGTGATACAAATTGGAGTTTTCAGAACTGAAAATTTCTCAGCGAAGATTCGTATTGGTGGTAAAATTGAGGTCCTGTCATTAAAAAGAGATAGAGATATTTTGTCGTATAAGACATAGGGTAGTAGACATTTGAGAATAGGGCCCCAACCGAATTAAATAATTCGGTGATTGTATTTCCTATTCGCTTTCGTGGTAATCTGAAAATTTGGACGAGCATTTCAGATTAAATATTGCTCTCCAATCACAAAATGAATCGAAAATTGAAAGCAAGATGAAAATAGCAGGTATAATTTATTGACGGACGGAAACTATTTTCAAGATGTAGGCCAGTAGAGATAGACATGAAAATCGAAAATTTAACAATAATTCCAAGTTTTCAAACTTTGGTCAAGGAAATTGTACATCGAGAAAGCAATAAATCTCAATTTGCAACCTGTTCCTAATTCCGCAACATTCTCAAAATGGCAATTAACTTGAATTTTGTTGTAAACTCGTTGAGAAAATTCCAAACTTTGAGTACCTAGTATTGAATATATTTTTTTATATTACGAATCAAGTTTGCAACCAATTCAAGTGTAAAGAACATTTTTTATCGACCTATAATGTTTTTCTTTGATATACCATAAGAGAAAATTTCAAAAATTCTACAAACTTGACAGATACATCGGAAAAGTATTCCGAACAGTTGTGTAGATTTGCAACCTTTTGCGTTGACCGGAACATATATTTTTTCAATCCGTGCTAATTTTTTTGATCAAGGTGTTCTCGAAATAATTACGAAAGTTTGGCAACTTTGTTGCTAATTTTGAAAACATCTATTCTGATGCATCCATAAATTAATTTACAAATTAGATTTTTGCAAATTTGGGCTCAGAGATTATGATTTTTTTGTCATAATTCATAAATTCAAGATGGCGTCCTAAGATGGTGGACGAGATTTGTGAATAGGGTTAGATTCGATTCAAAATTGGTATATGACTTATATGAGGGTTTTTGGGGTCGGAGATTTCGATTTTTTTTGTCATAAAAAAATAATATTTTAAAAAACTAAAGAACACGCTTTTCTTCCAACATGGACTAAAACGTAAAAAATAATTGACAATGTAATTACTTAAATGTAAAAAAGCGTGGGGATATTTCGTGTTTCATAACTGCATACAGCCCCACAAAAAATAAATGGCTTCAATATAAATGTTTTCAGTCATAGTTGAATGGCTCTAGTTCGATGCTCGAAAGGAAAAATAAAAAAATTCCTGTAAAAAAAATCACCAGTATCTTGAAAGGACCCCGCAAAATCCTTATGGAAAATTGCTCTCGGCTAAATACCATGAATTCTTGGTATGTTGTATATTTTGACTTCCTCGGCAAAAGTGTCCATGGGCACAAAAAAATCGGCCAACTAGTTTTCGAGATACAGGATGAAAAGTGAACCTTTTTGCTAAGAACTTCTAACAATTCCAAGAATACCATGCCTCAATGATGGTACAATGTCACCTTGATCTCGAATACATTATACTTTTTCATTTTGTGCTCTGCAACAGGGTGAACAAAGAAAAATCTAATTCGATTAATTTTATACCAACAAGTGTGAGTTCTTTTATGCGAAATGAATACACAATACAGCTAGGATGAAATCCCTCAATCACGACCAATTCAATTCAGATGGGAAAATATTTTTCATTATTTTTGTGTAATGTGGGGTTTCTGCGAAATAGGGGATATTTTCTAAACAAACGAAAAACTAGAAGGAATATTTGGCATACAATCAACAAATTAATGGTGAAGGTGGGTATAATACTTCCCAAAATTCTACAAGAAATTCCGCGTTAGTTAATATCTACGTTTTGTGGACAAAAATATAACTTAATGTAAATAAAACACTTTTGAAGACAAGCTTTCATTCAACGTGTACAGAAAGTATTGCAACTTTGGAATGAGTACCGCACTAATAATCTAGTGCAAATATTTTCAAACAATAATTGCTCAAAAATAGCTCATTTCGGTCTTCGACGTAGTACCTATATATGAGGTATAAATAAAATATGTACACTCAAAAGTATGTTGCCGACAAATGAATCCGGAGACCTATGCTGAAATTGGTCACAATATCTTGGATTCCTTAAATCGTCCATTATGTAACAGATTCTTTTCCGAAATACAGGGTATTTATTGAATCAAAAAACAGCATGGTTCTAAGAAAATTGGACTGAACATTTTCACTCACCCTGTATACATGAAATGACTGTGTGACGTTATCAACAGTGAATAATGTTTGATATATTAATGGCATGCTCTCTCTTATCCGAACTAAAAATCTAGAGGGTTGACGTACCCTTATATTCGAACCACCCTGTATAAAAAAATAATATAATTCAGCTTTGGCTGAGATGAGGGAGTTCATCATTCCTATATTGAATATTCATTTCTCATTAGAGAACTCACACTGGTTGGAATGAAATTATTCGAATGAATGTATGTTCACCCTGTTGTAGAGCACAAAACGAAAAAGTATAATGGATACGAGATCAAGGTGACAATGTACCATCATTGAGGCATGGTATTCGCAGAATAAATATAGGCGTTTTGTCAATTCTTAGAATTGTTAAAAATCCTCAGCAAAAAGCTTTACTTTTCATCTTTGACATCCTTTATCTCCAAAACTAATCGGCCGATTTTTTCTGCCCATGGACACTTTTGCCAAGGAAGTCAAAATCTACAACATACCAAAAATTCACTGAATTTAGCCGAGAGCTATTTTCGTTTGAGTGTTTATTTTTTACTAAATTGTTGAAGAGAAAGACGAAAATAGGGAAAATTAATTCAGTATTTTTTTTCACGTCATATAATAAGCAATCTATTTATACGTAGATTTCCTTCATCTGTCAAAATGTATTCGCTGATAAACCCGCTTCGTTCCTTTTGCAAATAAACTGCATAGTCCTTCTGACAGTTGCCTGAATATATGCAACAACACATTTCACAAGTCGTGTGACATATTGCCGTAAATAATTATGTTCATTAATTTAATAAACATAATTATGTACGTTGTGGAATAAATTTTATTGGTTAATTCACATATTTGGAAAATAATCTGATCAAATGTAACTCTACCATCGTTTATCAAATCGAAAAAAAATTGGAATTTCCACTCAAACATTTTTGTTTTAGAAAATTCATCTCGTTAAATTCGAGGATTTATATTCAAAGAATATGTGATATATATGATTTTTTCAAAAAATATATATAAATATGATTTTTTCAATGAAAACTAGAGAGAATTAAAAAAATCAGCTATCTGAATAAAAATGCGAATTTTCACTTTCAGATTTTTTCTTTCCTTTCCAGTTAGAGTCTTTTCACAATATCTCTCAGATGTAGGTCAATGTCCAGCGTGGCTTGTGCCGGGGAAGTAGTTCTTTTCTGTTAGATATTACAAATAAATCACATTTTTCATTTTTCAATTTTCATGAAGAATGTTCCCATTTTTTAAAGGGTTCCCATTTTTTAGTTTTTTTAATTTCTTACAATAGCATTATTTTTGTAAAAGATAGAGTGGTTTAGAAAAACGTTACATGCAACGGGACCAGAGTTTTCGAAAAACCATCAAGATGGACACCTTAGATATGCTAGCAAACACGAATATTTGAGTGATGAAGAATGGAACAATATCCTTCGAATTGCAGCAGTTATCTGTGCATATGACAAAAACAGGTTATACTAAGTTGATTGAGTCTTTTCAGTTCATTTTCAGCTCGTTTTTAAATGTTGTGTTGTATTTACAAAGTTATTGTTATTAAAATCCTTGTATCGTCAACATAAATAAAGTTACTGTAACAAATAAAAATAATAATATGGAAGGAATAAGTAGATAAGTAGCTTGATAACAAAATGGGAATAATAAGGTGTCACAGCTTGGTCACAGCTTAGCAACTCCATAGATTGTTTTCAAGTTTGAGTAAAAATGCACTTTTTATGCCAGCCTGTAGAATATGGACATATATGTAGTTTTCTTAAAATTTCAAACTTGTACGGATTCCTTATAAATTTACCTACACTATATGAAGACAAAAAAGCAAATCGAACTTGAAATAACACAGTTATGGATGAGCAAACTTCATCAATATTTTGAATATTCTGCTAATATTGCCAGTGAGTGTATTTGCTTTCCGGAAAATGAGAGAAAGAGGGGGCACAATAAACCATTTGGACTGCAGCTCCTGAGAAGAAGACAGTAGGTGTTTTTACTAAGATAATCATATTATATAAAAAATGCGGAAGGCTTAGGTATCTATATTAATTTGTCAAGTAGTAATTTCTTAAATGTGTTTTCGCTCAACTATATCATATAAAAGAATAACCTGATATTTCAAAAGATTTACAGAGAAGGTGTATGAAGACGATGGAAATACTGAGCAGAATCTACAGCAGTAAAGCTTCAATACATTTTCTATAGAAGCCTGACCAGAAATGATATTGACATCCATTAGGACTCTTCATCATACTCCACACAACATATTTGATAGACTGTGCCTACTTTGAAAAGGTAATCAAAACTTTCCCTTTCGGACAATCATTACTTCGATTATTTATTTAAATTTTTTGCAAAATGAGTCTTATGGCTGAGAAATGTTATATGGGTTCTACTGATGTTTCCAAACAAATTAATAAGTTCTTTTTCTAGATTTTCCAAAGAAGTGTCAAAATAATATGGGATATAAATATTTCAGAAATGTTTTAAAATAAATTTCTAAAATTTACTGAATGTGGAACACTCCACAATATATGGTCTAAAGTTAAATTAATATTCCTTCCAAAAAATTAACGTCATCACTAGTACCTTAAACCAGTTACTGATAAGAGTAGAGTAACTAGGGCTTAATAAATAAATTAAATACATAAACATCTAGTGTAGGAGCATATCAAAATAGAAATTATTGTCATTTGATTATTGCATGTGAAATGTAACACTACATTGTCTCTTTTCCATACGTTAGTAAAACTTCAGGATTCTCAAATAATAATCAATAAGCTTAATTTATTAATGATATTGATGGAACCATCAAATTATTACAGAAGATTCCAAATGTGCTTTGTTTAATATGAAATAAAAATAAACATTAGTTTCAGCTAGTTAATTAATCCTTTCATTAAAAATTAAAGGCACGTAAACAAAGTAAAAATGGACAATATTATTTTCATTGATATTACAATAATTTGTGAATGAAATGTCCTCACCCTGCAGTGTATAAATAAGTCATCATATGGTAGTTTTTCATATCTGGTGTTGGAAAGTAATGATTTTTTCATGGTACTGCACTAATTTCAACAAACAAATCCCGTATTAAAACACGTTATATCAACAATTACATCGTATCACTAGTAAATAATCACAACACACATTCGATCTACAATCATACGAATATGACATGACACATGACGTTCATGACATAACACATGACGATGACACCATCGACGTCGATGTATGCAGTTCTTTCGTTTGAATCGAGGTGTAGCATTTTCCTACACCAGGTGTGATTTACACTCGATTTTAGCATTCCTTCGTAGATTAAAATGACAGATTCCTTTGTGTGAACAGCAGTGGGACTCTTCAACTTTTTCGCATAGCGATAGCGATAACGAAACAATAGGCACCTCTTTGCGGTACACCACAAAGTGACAGCGTGTGCTTCGTTTAACAGAGTACCACCCCAGGAACTCAACAATCACCTACATTCGATCAAAAATGTGGTGTAAATTACACTTTAGTCAAAATCGGTCTTAACGTGTGGGTGTGAGACTTAGTCACCGACAATTTATTTAGTTTCCTCTCATTCATTTGTGTTGAATCATACCCGTTCGAATAAAATCCCAATGATACATGAGACAGACATATACGATTTTCACATCCGAAAAGCAGATATGTTGATAATAATAATTTTCAGCAGTGCTAATCCGCACGATAAGACCGATTTGGACTCTACATCATACATCACACTACACGTCGTTTCATTAGGTAGAGTTGAAATAGTAGAAGTAGTTGTCGAGAAGCGAGTAGGCCCGCTCGGAAATGTTCTGTCATCCTTATTCCCACATATCCACTTTTGGGTATGGTCCGTATATATATCCTTGGTTACTCTGGTTAGTATATACCAAATTCCTGAAGATTCGGTGAGTATTTCCTGAAACTTCGGTAATTTATCTGTCACTAGAGCAACCCTACTCTTTACTCGGTAACTAACTCGGGAACAGCTTGTCATTTAATTTTTAATTGGAATAATTTTATTGGGTACCATATTTGTAACTTTGGATCAAAAATCTAATATTTATCTCAAAAAGGTCTTTGGGTCTGAAAGCATTACGTTTAATTGTTTTTTGAAGAAAAAATTATACCTCTAACAAATTTATTTCAAATTGTTGACTAAAGACAAGTGAGAATAAGGGGTCCTTATATGTGCAGCCGGTTGCTTGAAAACTCAGAAACCGCTATACTTATTACTGATCTGAAATGTTTAGCGATATACGGACCATACTCTTATAGACGGAGAGCCAGACTCGAAATTTTTCTCTCAGTTTATTAAAGCTGGTTTTTTGTCAATTAGTTATAGACGATGTGTACACAAACATACTCTGGTCAGTCAAGCGTATCGTAGAACAGGTGACTCTGTGGAGCGACATCAAAGATGTAGCATTTACTGGGGTAACACAATGAATTTATTGAAGCTGAAAAGGGTGTTTTATGATTTTCATAATTGAATGCTGATCTCAAAGGGTGATAATCCTTGAATGATTTTAAGAAAAATTCTTCATATGAACATAGGTCCGCAACCGCTTCATTCATAGATACAGTCGGATGTTGAAATTCAACAAAAAATCAGTTCTTCGATCCCCAATATCTCTAAAAACGTTTTGGTTTTTTTTTTTCAATTTTGGTACATACAAAGTACGTTTCAGAATACATTTTTCCTATGATAAAGGTTTTCTTAATTTTCATTAGTGGCGTCCCTGTTAACATTCCCTGAAATGTTTTTCATCGAAATAATATGATTTATTTGTTTTTTAAATCAAAAATTATTCGCCGGACGGAAAAAAAGGCAAGAGAGCATTTTTATAGAAAGATAGATGACAATTGAAAAAAGAGTATTTATTTGGAAAAAAAACAGTATAGCCTATCATTATTTCGATGAAAAACATTTCAGGGAATCATAAGAAAAATGTATTTTGAAGCGTACCTTGTATTTACCAAAATGAAAAAAAACAAAGCAGTTTTAGAGATATTGGGGAAGAACTGATATTTTTTGTTAAATTTCAACATCCTGTATCTCTTAAATAAAGCGGTTGTGGACCTATATATGTTCATATAAATTTTTTTCTAAAATTCATCCAAGGATTATCATATAACATATAACTTTCATTGATATGCATTATAAAAGTCGTATAATATTTTTCAGTTTTAATAAATTCATTACCCCGGTATAAATGCTACATCGTAGAGGTCGCTCCTGAGTCACCTGTTCTGCGATACGCTTGACTGATCAGAGTATGTTTGTGTACACATCGTCTATAACTAATTAACGAAAAACCAGCTTCACTAAACTGAGAGATGATTTTCGGCTCTGCCTCTTGTACTATTTATCTTCCCGAATTCCTTCCTTTCACTCTGAGGCGCTTAGCTAATACACGGCGTGGGACTCTTCTGCAACTAATTTCCAATTTCGCATAGAGATAGCTATCTCTTTCCGGTATACCGGGAAGTTCCAGAACGACTTTTTTGATAATAAAGAGAACCTGTATATCAAAGTGTATATCTACTAACACAATTGATCACCTATTTTCAAATAATGATTTATCGGTGCTTCGACTTGACCTTGCTCGAACTGCATAACATTTTTAGGTTAAAACTAGAGACCAGAGACCCAGAGAGAAAAAGAGCTGCTCTAGCTTGTGCCCTCATAGGTCGAGGTGGTACTTTTGGAGTCACTTCTATCCACTCCCGTCACAAAACCCGAACGCTGAAATTCGCACTCCTTGGACGCTTTTCATTATACCCGAACGCATATGGTGCTTACCAAGTGAATAGAGTCAAAAGAGTGAGCAAGCCGAACTTAGCTTGTATAGTGAAATATCATATATATATTAATACCAATATTGACCATACGCCATAAGAGCCTATGTTAACAAAGTGAAGCTAATTTTATATGTCTGTCTTTGTCAAATAGGCAGCGGTGATCAAGAGCACATGCGCGAAATTCAAATTTTCAAATGTATCAATTTGATGACTCATGAGTTTAAAGGTTATGTTTTTTTTTTTTAATAATAACAAGTATTATTGTCAGTTGGGTTGGGAAATATTCGAGTATTTGAATATGTATATTATATTGATGGTTGAATACATAAAGTATTGAAAAGGGGAACATTCTCCATGAAAATTGAAAAATATAATTTTTTATACTCAGCTGTGATAGTGTGATCTGATGCAGGAATATTTCTTTGAGATTGAAAGGAATGAATCAATCAACATTAAAATATGGTAGGAATTTAAAATTATCCCAAACTTTCCAATAATTTGCTAGATTGAACTTTGTGTCTGATTTCTGGAATCATATAAAGATAATAACTAAAAAAATACTATTTTGTTCAGATAGGAATTCACAATTAAATTTTGTAATCATCCAGCAGGACCCTTTAGTTTATGTATTTTAGAAGAATCATATATGGGTTATCTTCCAGGTTTTCTAAACATAAACTCTCAGATCAACATAAGTGTATTGGTAAATATTTAACTCCTATTGGTTCATTGATAAGCTTCAATTTTGATCTTTTATTCCAAAAGTCTCTTGTTCAATGTATTTATTATAATGATAAATGATACCCACTATAGATTTCAGGGGGGTTGTACAAGCTAACGAGGCCTCACATGCACTTAACCTATTATTTTTTTTTATTAGAGGCCCAGGACTCCAAAACTTCGTAAGAATTTGCCCAATTTTTGAGGTGATATCTTAGAGGGCAGTTGCCCAGTGAGGGGTGCTGTTACCAATTTCAAGTTTTTCTCGTCTCAATTTAGCTCACTAGCCTTTTCGATTATCTTTGTTCTGGCACTTTGTTCCTGTGAGAATTCATTTCGTTAGTGGGAATGTGAGAATTTATATCAGACTGTTGGTAAAGGCTAAAGGAAGCATTATGAAGTGAGTGTTATCTTGCAGGTTACTTAAATATTTCAGACTTTATTATGAATGCTTGTTATTATCAAACTCCTTCATGAAAATTACCTGAAAAGACAAGACTCTGTTCACCCTGTATTTGAGTCAATAAGATAACTTATGTCTTGGTACACAAAGATTTTCAAATAAAACAATAATGATTACAATATGCTTTATTTTAACCCAATACATGTTTGTTACATAGATTGTGAATGAAGTGTTCAAGAAAATATGCAATAAATTAAAATAAGCTATAATTGAGGTTAAATAATGAAGAGCAAGTTCAGAATGAAATAAAAACACTATATTCACGAGCCTACATATTCATCACTTACTGTTGATGTTGAGCACTTGCTTTACATTTACATATTTTTTGGATACAATATTTTAGAAATAATAGTATATTCTGTAACAACATTCCTCACGCTCGCTTTCAGTTCGCGCTCAGAACTACCCACTCGCATCAAATTTTCAATCTAACCGAATGACAGACTGTGCTTTCTCCACAACCACAAATTTCACATATAACCAATGGAAAGCCAACGAAAAATTATTATATAATCATAAATCATATTTATTATTTAATTCACATCTTGTCATTATGATGCCAGTCGAGGATAACGTTATTATTGCTACAACAGTGTTGAACAATATGTTGAATACAGCAAGTGCTGTAGAATATTTGTTCAATATCAAGAGTGAGAATGTTACCATTCTGTTATCAAATTTGATTTCAGAATTGGCAAATTTTGTATCCGTTGTGGAGAAAAAAAAATTATTGAAACTATCGTTATTCGTGTCTGAATTCAAAACCGAACATTTAAGTAATTAATCAATGAATGGGCTCAGAAAGAAAGGATGAAACTCTTTGCAATATTCAAAATGTGCCCCCAATTCTTCAAACATTTTCAAATTGACTCGAGTCCCATCAAAAGTTATTGATGTTACCATACATCCAGTTTGATGAATTAACTCCAAACATTTCAGGAAAAGATTCGATCTCTCTGGTGCATCAAAACCATTTATGAAGCAATACCTGATGGGGAGTTTCCGCCATAAAAACAAGAGCATTGGTTGCTTGCTGGACACAATCATTTTTCAGTCCTGTGCCCAAATCAACCCCTCCATGGAATTCACCATTATTATAAATCATTTGTGAACGAATTGACATTTCGTCCACAACAATATTGAGAAGAACCTGGCTCTTCTCGTTTTTTGATTGCAATGATTTCAAAGCTTCTGCAGAAAAACCGGGATTTCCATCAATTACATTGTCCTTATGGTACTTGTATGAGGCAATAATTTTCCAAACGTTTTTCTCACATAATTGTAGGCTCTTGTGGAGTAAAACTGAAGGGTTACTGCAAATTGCCTCAGCTCCGGGGAATACTTAACATTTCTTCTTCCTTTTGATCTTTCAAATAAAAATTTGCTATTCTCAGGAACATTATCCTGCAAATAAAATTCAAATATATTAAATTCTAAACTTCCATGCATTTAAGTGCCAGGAATGATTTCTAAAAAGATAATCCACTTTACCCAAAAAAATAATGAATTTCGCACAATACATTGTTTCATTCTATTTTTGTTCACATTATGACTCCAGTTCACCCTTCAACATGAAAAAGTGAAGCAAAGAATCATCTCTCCCAAAAATATAACATTTTCGGCACATTAGTTTTTTTACACAATGAAAACAAAAAATAATTTTCGTTTTCTGAGGAAGCAATTTTCTTAAAAATTACAATATTTTATCCCTCCATTGCAAGGCCACTATAAGACTATATGTATATATTCAGAATAAATAAAAATCACATCAACAGATTTTTTTCACCATTATGCAATCATATCATGAATATTGAATTTGCAGTGAAAATTTCAATCATTTTGAAAACATGGAGAGAGCTATAGATTCTTTTTATAATCAGAATTTTACTAAGAAACTTATATGGCCTCATGCATAGTCACTCGAGCGACTCTCCAGAGGTGTGCCGTTCTCTACACCATTTAAAACGATTTAAAATGCATAGGCCAGCAAACGGCGCACATCTGGAGAGTCGCTCGAGAATGACTATGCATGCGGCTGTTATACTACCATAACATTTATCAAATAAAATTAGTTTAATTTAATAGATAATGCATTTTTGTTCTGTAATTGTAACAGAACGTGTGTATATTAGATTTGCCTATTTGAATAAAGATTATTATTATTATTATTATATTGTATCTTGCACTGATTTTAGGCCAACTCCGCTTGGTGGTTTCAGGTACCTGAGGTGCTTTCCAGCAATGTAAATGGGAAGCTCGGTACAGCCTAGGTACAACTCATTTGTTACTTTTGCTTTCCTGGAACGCAACAGAGTTTTACCTGAGATTCACATTTTATTGCTGAGCATGGTAATCAGGAGAGCACAAGCAGGTATATGTGGGTTGCTCAAGATACCGATACTAGCATGTGGTGTTTGCTTGGCATACACCGACCTCTCCTGGGTAGTGCTGTAGGTTTTTTAGAAGTCTCCTACAGCTGTGATAGCAAATATGTTACAGCTAACAATATTTTCAATAATCTTGAGTGTTACCCCTAGTTCCCTAGTTCATGTAAACATAAGGCAAGGTAATGCAAGAACGTAATAAATTGAAACTATTGGAATTGGGTACCTTACCTTGTGGTTTATTAAGAACGTGTCTATACGATTCCAATGGTTTAAATTTCTCATGTTCTTGCGTTACCTGACCTTACATTTACATGAGCTGGGCTTTAAATCATTGCTGAATATTTTTTATTATTATTATCTCACCTATCGGTAAATGAAATAAATTTCATCTCAGGGCAAAGTTTCCCACAGACTTCTGCTGTGAAAACTGATATACTCACCAACAGGTACTGACTGCCTTTCTTGAAGAGCATTATATCCTGGAAGTAGATACGAACATGCAATGTTGGTTGAGGGTAGTGCACCAGTTCTCAAAAGTGTTCTCCCACTGTACCCAGAATACATATCTCTCTTTGAGAAATGTCTATCACATATCCTCAGATTATAAACGTCTTCAGCAGCTTGAAGATGACATACTTTCATCCACTGTGATCTCATCAATGAATTCTTGGGAAAACTGAAATGGCAAATAAACATTGAACATGGAACCAACACCTATCCCTGTGATAAAAATGTTACTGATGATATGAACTGGAGTCACATAGAAAACAAATTTGTTTTTTCGCGGACATAGTCACGAGAGTCTTGAACTTAAATTACTAATACTATACAACTAAAAACTACGAACTAGTCTCGAACTTGAATAATTACGAATACTACTAACCGAGTCTGAACAACTACAAACTTTACAGTTTACACTATCGATAACGAAACACAAACACTCAATACGGAACCGAAAAAACAATTATGAACAATAACGAGAAACAAGAAGAACGAGGAAAAATCTTAATACATCGACAAAAACACACAAAGTCAAGAAAACAGAGGTTCAAGAATACAAAAGTCTGTTTTTTTGAATAAAGGCGCAATAAGTTAAATGCGACATACGATCTTTTCTACTTTGGGTTGCAACGAGAGACGTAAGAGAGAAACAACACCAAAAGAGTCGTTCTTGACCGTCATCTTTCACTTTTATTTTGGCGCATGTGCAGAAGTTCAGCGTTGCCAGCTGCGCTCATTTGTTTCGGCTTCAGCTGGCTATCCTTATTATCAATATTCGTAGTTAATAAATATATGTGAAATATAGCAACTGGAGCAAGACCTCAGAGTAATAAAAGACATAGAGATGCCCTGCCAATACCTACACAAATACCTGTTTTGAAGTGAACATGAGCTATCCTTTTTTGTACAATTTGTGAGTGAGAGGGTGAGTAAGAAGGACCCTAATACAAACAAAGAATGACAACTTTATCCGAATGAAATGAGTGGGTATATAAGAAACTACCTGAATGAATACGGACTTGAGATGTTTAAGGCACTCGCTTGTAAACAAAAGTTATATTGACCTCAAGACAAGGATGGAGAAGGCATCTCTATGGTCTTTTATTACTCTGAGAGCAAGACAAATGACATTCTTGAATGAATTGTAGTATTTGTCATCCGTCAAATTTTTTGTTTATTGATCAAACAATTTTGAATTTTTTGCAACCAAAAGAGCTAAATGGAATAAACGGTTTCATCGAATTTTCATAGGTATTTAATACTAGAATAACCTTTATTATTTGTAAAATTCATTATTTTCAGAAATGGATATGTCAACCAATCACCGTGTCTCTGCGGACATCAAAAAAATCTACCCCACAGTGGAAGAATGCAAAGTGAACAATGCGATCAGGTGTACGGAAGAGGGTTGTCAGAGCGTTTTTGCTTCAGATTCAAATTTCTCTCTTCATTTAGCTAAAACTCACAAAAAGTCTACGTCAGTTAACTTGGATTCGTGCATAAAACAATATTACTGTCCTGAATTAGAGTGTGTTTATAATACTATGAAAAGTTTCAGAAATTTAAAACAACTTCGACAGCACTATATGAAGGTGCATTCACCTAAAACTTTCTTGTGTACATTGTGTCAAAAAAGCTTTCCTTGTGAAAACCATCTTAAACTTCATGAGGATTACTGTGGAGTAGATTTCACCTGCTGTGATTGTCAGTCAACATATGCTTGCTATGAAACTTTGAAAACACATGGCAGACGTAAGAAACATAACATACTCAATAAATGTGATTACAAATTCAAGACATTCACTTCAAAGAGTGAGATTAGTGTACCAGCTTCAAATCAGTATTGTCCGATCTTACCCAAAAACACTGTTAGTTTATTATTTATACCAAGTTTGAGTAAAACAATGTTCAGTCAGGAAAGCCAAACATTTCACAGTAAACCAAAGTTAAAGAGTAAAATGACGCAGGTATCTAGAAATATAATGTCTCCTTTTAATTCACAGCAAACACAAACTGGTTCATTAAGCAACCACCTGACTGTAGAAACTCAGACTGTGGGTGATTTCTTTGTTTCAACCCAGAAGAATGATCTTTGTAGTTCACTTGTCCAAAAAAGCTCCAACACTCAAACTGATATCAAAGAATCCAAGAATTTTTCCTGCAATACATCAGCAAATGCAGATTTTGATATGGAAGATAAGACTGAAGTGAACAATTCAAGCACACAGACTTATGATAGTGCAAACATATTTTCAACATCCACAATGACTCACGATTCTATTGAAACTGATACTTCAGATTTGTTAGTGGATGCTCTTGACACTAACATAGATGATAGTTTTGAGTTTGATAATTGTCATATGGAGACCCAAACTGATTTTATGTTTGAAGACGAAATGTTCAGCTGTGATTATATGAGTAATATGTATACACAAACATGTGATGATATACTGAATGATTTTGGATTTATTGATACACAGACACAGACAGTATTTGACGATATGTTGAGGTCTGTGGAAAGCCAGACAATGATGTCACATGGAAAGAAAAATCATGGCAACTTTAAAGATATGATGCATACGGAGACGCAGACTGATGCCGAGTTCAGGCAGTTATTAGAAGTCATAAATTCTTGACTATAAGTTTCTTTTTTGTTTTGAAAGTTTTCAATAATTTGGAAAGTTTTTTCAAATGATATTTATTTATATGATCTCAAGAAAACTTGTTTGTTTTTTAAGTTTGGTTGAGAATACTTACTTGATAAATTTCTGAAAATACTGATGTGCTGTGACTTTATGGTAATCTGGTGTTGCATAACTTCAAACCTATTTAGAATTCAATCTAAATTAGTGCATAACTAACTGTTGTAAATAAATTGTTTCACAATTATGATTTTCATTCAATAATAATTTTTTTATATTCATAAATTCAAAAATACCCCCCTTACCTTACCTTTTTAAAATTTATTTATGGAAAATCCTCAGTACAATAGGAATAAAAAATTGTATGACTGTACATAACAAAATAACAAAAGTATTTTAAGATACATATGAATAACTTTGTATAGTTGAATAATCATTTATTATATCACAAGATTTAAATTGATTAAACTCCCAAAATATTTTGAGCATGATTTTGCTTGGAAAATAGCTGAATATACTGGAGTTTTATCCCAACACCAAATCGCTATTTTTAACACCTTGACACGTGTTTCAATCACCAAGTGATCATCTTCAAGAGGAAGGGTAAACTAAATTTACATGCAGAATTATTCTTATTTATACCCATTAGATATCTCTGCTAGACACAAGCTTCTTTTTTGTCTTAAATTAATGTGACAATATTGCCTTATATACTAATCAGGTGCATGTTGAACTGAATGGATATGCTAATTATTAAAATCATGTGATAATAAACAATAATTATTTTTTCTACGACAGTGCGTAAAGTGACACTTTTGCGCACAAGTGCGTAAAAAAATCACCTGTGCGTCAAATAATCCACAGTGCGTAAAGTAAATTTTTACACACTGTTTATACATTTATGCATCTTTTAAAAATACAGTGTTATGCGTCGAAAATTCAACTCTGAAGTCATCATTTGGTAATACGACGATAATTCATAACATAAAACATTCAAATTAATGTAACAATTGATACAATTTGGCAATATAATAACTATCGAAGAAAAAACTTTGTATGATTCACATTCGTAAAGGGCTTTATTTTACTCGCGTGTTTGTTGAACTCAGCTGTTATCAAGCTATACAGTAAACTATTAGGTATTGGTCCACCATCGTTATTCATAATTTTATTATGTTTACTTATTCTAAGCTTTGAAATAGTTGAATGTATAATAAACTAATTAAAAAAAAATTGAGAGTTAATCAATTAAATTCATTTGACAAATTCACGCGCAAATCCGTATACGGTATCTTGACAAAATTTCAACATCAATTTTCTCATAAACTATAGCTTATACAGAAAAATCAGTAGAAAACTTTATATCATGAAATTTGCCAAACTTTCTTTTTTGTAATGAATATAGGCAAAAGTAGACTTTTTTGACCACGGGTGGTTTTTTTAGGGGTGAAGTCATGTCCCTTCAAAACGGATTATTGTGGTTTCAGTTATATGGGACCTTCATTGACAGTTTATGAAAGAACAATTCCATGGCGGATAATTGTGTAGGAATGTTCTACACTGCCTGTACTAATAGAATAGTTTATTCATCCTGTAAGATCACATTATATTGTTTTTTTTATTGTTTTTTCCGTTAACCAGCTGTCGTCCCCTTACGAATGGCAGCCCTCAGAAGTCTAAACTTGTGCGAGCCAAGGATTAACGAGGTCTTACCTTTTAACGTGCGATTCCTAGCACTTTCTCGGGCCATCAGCCAAAATCTGTAGTCGCTAAGGATTCGAACCTAGCCGACCAGCAGTCAATGGTTTTGAACGCGAAAGTCTCAACCACTGAGCTACTTGGCCCTTTGATATGAATATATATGATATAGGTGTTTTGGAAGCCTGGAAAGATATCCATGTCTGGTGGGATATGAATGAAAGTTTGAGTTTGGACTGAAATTTTTCATATTATTTTTAAGGAATACTTAATAAAGTTTTGTAAATACAAATTGATGATAAATTTCAACTTAATGAAGTGTTCTTTGCACGATTGTCTGTAATCAAGGTTTAATTAGGCATATCACATGTTTTTGGCTATGAAGATTTCAGAAGCACCAACTTCCCGGACTAGTCCGGGAAGTGATACTTTCTCAAAGTAGGTACTTCCCGGACGGTTGCCGAAAAATATACTTTTCAATTGAAGAATCGCATAATAGCTACTTTTTATTGTTTTTGACAAGTTGTTAATATGTCACTCGTCTCATATTACTATCTCTGTGCAACCCTAGAAATTTTGTGGACTAAGACAATTTGATATTCTCGTTATTTACATTTACCAAGTATTCATCAGTAATTGCCGCCACTTTTGAGTGAAACTGCATGCAAACAGTTTTATCATGTAGAGTTTACAATCAGGGAATTCCTTCTACACCATATTGAGAACTGTCCCAGAAAATTTTAAAAGGTCCAATGCTGCTATGTAATTCTTTTTATATATTTTGAAAGGTGTCTAGTTTATATCTATTTTATAGAGAAGCATATATGATGCGATTATATTCTCTTCGTTTTTATTGAAAAGTTTTCAACAACAGAATATCTCATATAAATGAGTAATCATGAATTTCAATGAGAACATTGAGTCTGAATGCACAGTTATCATAAAAATTTGTTTGGACTCGATCTAATATCAATTTATGAGCTCTTCATAGTAAATACTCCAAATGGCCGTTATTACTTGATAGAAATCCATAGTTATGACACTAAGGTAAAAAAAGATTAAAATTTCCACAAAATTTATTGTCTTTGCGACATGTTTCGATACACAGTATCTTTTTCAAGCGAATGTAGTACATTAAACTATTCTTTATTGAAATTAGTTAAATACCTTTCTTACCCATTAACATAATTAGGGACTACCTATAATTATCGCTAATACAACTCATACAATTTATAAAATTGACATAACAATGAACCTATACCTGGAAATCTCAAAACACAACCACAAATTTAACCGTTCAGGTCCAGTTGATCATTTAATAAACAAAATGAGTTTTTCAATTTATTAATTTCCAAGAATTTTAAATAATTAAGCTTAATGCCCGTATTTTCCACATGAAGAATTTCGAAGTTTTCATCGAAGTCATGGCCTTCCTCCAAAATATGATTGGCATATGATGAGTGTGCTTTATTGTTTACATAATTCATACGGTGTTCACGTATGCGGCTTTTAAATGGTCTACCTGTCTGGCCGATATATACTTTGGAGCAAGATCCACAATTCAATTAATAAACTCCTGATTTTTCAGATTTCTGCGTTTTATATTTATTATTCTTGATAAACCTTCCCAGTGTGTGTTATCTGTTCTATATGCTACTCTTAAGTTTTGCTTATGCGAAAATGTAGCTATTTTTTCCGTGACGGGTCCTGAATAATAATAATAATAATAATAACTTTATTCTTCCTAAGAAACATTACATGTTTATGAATAGGGATACAGATAGATAGAATACACACAAAGTAATTTACAATTTAATTAATAGCCAAAGTTAGGGAAATGAAAAGATATAACGATATAGAATTTTTACTAGTTTTTTGTGCAAATTCGATATATCACTCTGTATGTATGTCCATAATAACCATCAGTATGATTTTATGGAAGGAAATTATTGAATAAATCGATTAAATAATACAATTCTGCAACTTTACTAACACTTTAATGATAAAAATTGTTTATTTTAGTTTTTTTATGATTAAAGTGATAGTAAAGTTGCTGAATTGTATTATTTAATCAATTACCAATAATGAATTGATTTATTCAATAATTTTCTTCCATAAAATCATACTGATAGTTATTATGGACATACATATAAGAGTGATATATCAAATTTGAATCAAAAAACTAGTTAAAATTTAAACAAATTTCGCATTGAAATATCGATGTAGGAATATGAGGAAGGTGCCTAAGGTCCATATGAGATACTAGTACTCTTTATGAGGCTAAAACTATAAAAAATTAGGAAAAAAATGTTTGTTGCATAGGAGGCTGTAATTCCAAATCTATTATTGTTTTCGATTCTAAAACAACTTTTCCAAATAAACTTCTTCGATAATATATAAAATAAGGGTAGATTACTCTTCATCAAAATTCCCATTTTTTGTTCTCCCCTGTACACCGTTTGGCAATTCAGAATTGCGATGATAACTCAAATACTTAAAAGTTTTTTGCGAAGCACCAACTTTATGAACAATAAAATTTTTTGACAAATGCATAATAAAAAAGTTTCCCATGTGGTGCAAACTTTTTGAAACTCACTGTATAGTCATTGTCACATTTTAGAAACGGTTGTTCTGATTACGAATCTGAAGACTTCGACGAATTTTTCCACAAACTATGGTTTTTCGGAAATGTCAGTGGTTCCTTTGCCCTTTGCTGGCATGTAATGTAAATCATTTGAAATGATCCCCTCGTGGCCATTTTATACAAGGTGGCCCAGGGTTAAACCAACAAACGTTCAGAATTTGTTTTTCAGGTGAAAATAAGTTTTTTCTTTATATGAGCATGTGACACCCTGTATTGTGAAAATGAAGCAAGTTGGGACACATCCTTATACGAAGAAAAAATCTTAGTTTCAGCTGAAAACCCTATAATAAACACTTGGAGGTTTAACCCTGGGTCACTGTACATTTTTAATGATCAATTCTACAAAATTCCGAATTTTATGTAAAAAATTACTGAAGTTATATGGATGTTTACATGAGAAGGGAGGCATATATTGTACGTGTTGAATACTGTAAATTTCTTTGACTTTATTAGAATAAACCACTACTATGAGCAACCAGGGCACTGCATCATAGCTTTCCGAGTTTGCCAACTCAAATTTCAATCTTTACAAATACCCATATGGGTGACGTTTTTGAAAAGGCTTGTTATGGGGATATCTTCTATATTAATAAAATAAAGCAAAATTATTGAAATAAAAACTTTAATGAAAATACCAAACGTACATATTTACAATAAAACTTACTCAATTAGTGTTACCAGGCTTAACACTACATACTTCTGTTTTGATTTTGTCAAGTATCTTTTCTAAATTTCCAGAAACCTGATTGGCAAGCTCCCGAGTCTCCTCCCAATCTTGTTTTTTTATGGCTGTGACAGCAGAACTCAAATTTAATCTAATGGAATTCATAATACTATCTTTGGGATCAATTTCACTTTCAAGTACAATTTCTGCTAGTTTAATACAGACATATAACACCTGTTGGCAAGCTGAAGGACTTTTATCCCAAGCACCTTGGGTATAACCTCGGTAAGCTCTTTGTAGTCTCTGAGCACGTAACAAAATTGTTGGCGATAAGTTGGCGTATAGCTCCCATATGTATCCTTCACCCGGAAAAATAGCAGTAACTCGACCTAAAAGCTCTCTGGTTTTCTGGATAAATCGCTGTGATGGCTGTCCTTCACAATCATTTGCATCGTTACATACATTATAAACTAATACATTCAACACTTCAATATTCAGATATTTTTCCTTAAGGTCTAACAATCTGTGATAAGCTCTGATAACATCCGAAAAATGTGAAATATCACAGCTAACTACCAGTAAATTTTCCCATACTTTCCAGTTTTCAAAATTATATTTCAAAGCTTCAAGAATTGCCTGATGGGCGTTACGCTTGTTCCCTATTTTGATGTAAGCTTGCGCAAGATTGTTCCATGCCTCGAATCCATCAGGCTCCAGGTAAGTATATCTTCTGTAGGCAGTGGCGGCTGTTTGCCAGTTTTCTTTTTGCAGAGCTGCATAACCAAGTCGAAACCACACAGTTGACTGTAGAGGGTTTATGCTGACAGACTTTTCAAAGTGTGGGATGCATTCTTCATACTGTTTTCTGTTGTACAAGTAATTACCCCAGTGCCGCTGTGCCCGATGACTTCGACGTTTGGAAATTTCCCAAGCTTTTTCATAACAGCTCAAGTCATCTGTTGCATCTCCTGCAAAACAATTCAATTTAATTCAAAATATACTGAATTGTCGATGAAAACATTTTTATTGACAGAGCATGAATTTCTTAAATTTGAAATACAAATAAAATAAAAGTATGAAAGCTTAAATATAGACAGGACATAAGTGTCTACAGGACAGTCTAAAACGTGATATGTGGTATAAATAGACTATAAATTAGTCAATTTTATCTTCAAAGCTGCAGGTACTCAAAATCTGTCTTCAAAATATTCTTCCAAGCTGTAATATGCTTTTGGAAGTAAGAGTTCTTTCACATATTTTCGAAATGCTTTTGTACAAATGGAAATATGTAATCTTTCATCTGTCGCTCCGTGCTAAACAATTTATTGTGACTAGAAGTTTACTTTTAATGTCAACTCATTGTATTGAAGTATTCAAGTAATTTCAGAAAACACATTGAAAGATAAGGCTAGTGTAGTGCTAAATTAAAAAATGTATAGTATACCTAGAGAAATATAAACATTAAGATGATCATCAGTGCTGTTTCAGATCCCTCAGATCAACTACTCAAGCGGTCACTGAAATGGTACACCAAATTGCCAAAACTAGCAATACAAACAAGCAATTTTTTGTGTCCCGTCAAACCATTCAATAGTTAAGGACAGCTTTATAAATAAAGATTGTATGGCTCATATCACTAGACAAGTTGAATATGGAGTAGCTCAGGGATCACTGCTGGGTTCTCTATTTATTATGGTTATAAACTATTTGACATTTGCACACACGGCAGTTGTTTAGATTTTCAAATAAATCTCAAAAATTTGTTATTGCAAATCTCCCAGGTTTTCATGGAAAACCACTCAAAAGCAGAGCTTGTCCGAGCAAGGGAGACCTGGGACCTACAGCTTAAAAAGCGGATTCCGATCCACTTTAGCTCCGTGATGACGGTAGGGATTGAACGCGAGCAGCCTGGATGAGAGCAAACGCTCTTAACACCTCGACCACTTCGATATGTCAGTGGAAACTCAAATGTTTTTTCCTTTAATAAAAACAAGTTGAAATAAGCGAAATGATGATGACGATTTTGCATATATTGAATCAAAAGACGTAGGTCTTCGAAGAACAAGCCACATAAATGAGGTATCAAATCATTTGCAAGAGCTGGCACAAGTGGAATAACAGGTGATTTTGGAAGGTTATGTTGGTAAGGAAACTATAAAACAACCAACCCTATTAGAACTTCTTACTATAGGAAACTAGCTTATTGGTAAGCAAAACAAATTATTAAAACCATAGCTAAGGTAGATCCAAGACAACATAAAGAACCACATTGGTATTTCTATGCTAATAACTGCCTTCCAAATTAAATAATCTCATACCAGTGGATTGGAAGGATTGTTCTAATAAAACTGAAATATGCATTAAAACGATCGTTGGAATATGATTAAAGAATTTTTCCAAATACTGATGAATATGAATTTCCCCGTAAACTGCCCCCATATCATCTCTTGGTATATTATGTTTTGGCCTCTAGAAGTATACACACCAAATATCATGCTTGAAGATTTTTTTTAAATCAATCCTCCCTTGATATATCATGCTTCAGTCATCTGGAAGTGTGTGTACCAAGAATCAAGTTGGCTAAATACTTTAGAAGGTGCTTAATTTTTTCAATTTTCAATTAATATAAACTACCCATCAGACGAGCCCCAAATCAATATTCTCTTGGTATATTACTCTTTTGTTTTCTGGAAGTATCTATACAAAAAAATCAAGTTCGCTCAATGTTATAGAGTTTTTAAAGAATTTTTATCAGTGTTTCGATCAGTGGCGGAAACAGGAAACAGGGGGGGGGCCATACAATAAATTATAACCTACAAAATCATACATGTGAATGCTTTATCGATTTCTGAATTTGAAGTATTTGAGACATCTAGGAGAACCAGAAAGTGAAGCTCATTTTTGAATGAGTACCAGCATATTCAATTTCACATTGTATCATTGAAATGGTCTTAATGAGCATCTGATTCCGAAGTATAAATGTAATGTCACATTGGGCAAATTTCGAGTCATATTTTGCATGACAGTTTGATGTCTCGAACTAACTAAAGGGGCACCGAATAGACGTTTTTGTCATAATAATGGGAGTCACCTTGTGATTCAGTGGTGTGATCTGAAACATGAATGTGAAGCCCACCACCATCTCCAAGATCGTTCTGTGTTGACTGAGCTGTTTCTCCATTATTCTTTTTTTTGTTTTAATTGGCATGTCTGTGTATACAGGGTGGCTCAAGAGGTTTTGGACAAGGAATATCTCGGAACTTGAAGCAATTGGTGCAGCTTTTTTTGATATTATGTCACCCAGTAAGTTTTTTGTTTTCAGTCACATGACATCAGATTCAAAATTATTAATGGGACAACCTGTATATTTTGGCATTTCTATGTTTCTCTCGATAAAACGGTGTCAACAAATTATCACAGTTGTAGCCTAAAACGATTAATTCAAGAACTACCGGTACTTCAATATCCTTGGTCCCACGAAATCTAAAACGAGCAATTGCCAAATTATTTAAGTTTAGAGTCACTCAGTATATTTGAGCAGTCCTATATTTTTGTGATGATTAAAACGAGGCAAAATTATAATTATCATTCATATTTTATTAAAAAATGTCATGGAACAAAGGATACTGAAGTACTGTAGTTCTTGAATGAATTGTTTCAGACCACAAGTGTGATAGTTTGTTGAAATCGTTTTATCGGGAGGAACATAGAAACGCCAAAATATATAGGTTGACTCATTAATAATTTTGAATCTCCAAAAAGCTACACCAATAGCTTTAATTTACAATCCCAAAGTTACAATTGTCTACTACTCTTGAGTTTCGAAAAATTCCTTGTCCAAAACATCCTATGTAAATAGATAAAAATGTAAAAACATTTCTAACCTTCACATTATTCATTGGTTGAAGAGAAAATACTTACCTAAAGATTATTTTCTTGAACTAAAGATTATTTTCAAATCAGAAATAGCCTACCTAAAAGACACCAGAGTTTGACAGTAGGTTTTTCCTTCAGTTGTTCCTGAATAATTTCGGCAGCCTTGTGCCGTAACTTGAGAATTGTGTAGCACACTATGACCTCCTCCCACAGTTTTATTTTCAAGTAAATATCAAGAGCATTTTTGACGAGCCCCATATTTAATAATAAATCTGCATATTGCTTTTCAACTTTCCATATAGGTGGCATTCCAGTCGCAAACACATCTGCTATCCTATGCAACAAAGGGGGGTCATCTTTTCTCAAGCTGTTGATTATTTCTTCGCACTGACCTAAGGATCTTTCAACTGTTCTCCTACTTTTACTGTCCAGCTTGCACCTCAATAACAACGCAACAACCCTAACGGTATAAGTGTTTTGTTGCTTCAGGATCATATCCACAAACGGTTGTAGCTCTTCCGTTTGTAACTCATCCTGAGGTTTAGCAATCAACATTTCCTGAACAATGGTAATGAAAAGTTTTTGTTCTGTATTCGCTATTTTGATCCTTTCATCGCCCCCTTCTGAAAATTCTATTGAATCTAGGCGAGTATCATCATTCAAGGGTATATCTTTGGGTACATTGGCATCTTCACCTTCAGATCTGTCTTCTTCATCAAATTTGTCTAGAGTTACTTTCAGAGATAATTGGGCAAGTTCTTTCTCTTGATATTTCGTACGCTTGCCTAGTACCCCTATCAACTCATAGTGTACCCCAAGTAAGACACTAGCTGACCTAATATGCTCCTTGGCCTTCGAAACATGTCTGAACAGTAAATATAGCTGGGCAACCTCAACATCAAGCGACGCTCTTACATTTCCTGGAAACAATGCCAAATGAGTTAATATGAAGTTGAATATATTACAATAATTACCACTCAAGTTTGGATCAACCTGAAAATGTTTATATAGGCGATCAGCATCTGAAAGTAGGGTTGGACTCAGTTCGTCCAAAATTTCCTGGTGTATTAAAATTGATCTCCAGTACCACCAATTGTTGATATTGTTGTGAACAGCACACCACTCAAAAATTAGTTTAGATACCACCAATAATGACGGAAACTTTGTATTATTGTTTATGTCTTCATTGTTGACAGACAGAAGTTTTGGAAAAGAAACAGTATTGAAAATGTCTTTGTTGAGAAAGTCCTCTATCGACTGATCTGCATCTGGTCCTGTGAAATTGCACTGCACAAAACATATAATACAGGATATACCGAACTTGAAAATTCTAATACGCTCATCTTCAGATAGTAAGCTAAAATGAACTTTCAGGGAGCCACTATCGAATGACTGATCGAAAAAGATCTTCCAGTTATCTTCGCACGTCACACAGCCACTTATGTCCCAAATTTCCCTGGCTTTTTCTGGTTTTTCATCGTCATCTGATGGTTGCTTAGTAATTAGCAAATACTCGACTAAAGAATTTTCGATATCAGCCATGGTGGATGAGGAAAGAAGTGTTAATTGAAATGAAAACAGCTGGCCATTTGAAATTATTGATGAGGACTGCACACTACTGAAAATACTCTACTAGTAGAGACTAGAAAGTAACAAAACAATCAAAACATGCTTGAACTCATGAACTCTTGCACATCAAGCAAGTTTTTTTTATAACCTAAATTCGTTTTGTTATTACTTCTTCTTAAATTTTTTATCATAAAGTGTGTTGATACTAGCAGGATCATCAGCCACGTTATTCTATTTCGTTGAAGAATACAATTGTATACATATCAAGAAGTTTATATTTTACGAAAGCGTAGAAATGCCACACAAAATATTATTTTTATTTCAAAGACTATTCCGACCTACATCTCGGAATTCCGACTTAGATCTCGAAATTCCAACTTACACCTCGGAATTCCGACTTGAAACTCGGAATTTCGAATTATATCTCAGAATTCCGACTTATAACTCAGAATTCCGACTTGGAACTCAGAATTATCCAAGTCGGAATTCCTAGATGTAAGCATAGAAATTATAATATATATACTTACTAGTAAGTATATATTATAATTTCTATCTTACTAGTAAGTATATATATTATAATTTCTATGGATGTAAGTCGGAATTCCGAATTCTAAGTCGAAATTTCCAGAAGTAAGTCGAAATTCCGACTTACATATTGGAATTCTGACTTGGAACTCGGAATTTCTACTTAGATCTCGGAATTCCGACTTAGAACTCGGAATTATCCATGTCGGAATTCCTAGATGTAAGTCGGAATTCCGAGTTTTGAAATACAATTTAAATTTTGTGTAGTCCTTCTACGCTTTCGTAAAAAATTGATCAAATGTGTTTTCTATTGAAAGTACTTTCGAACAAAAGTTTTTCTATCATTTTTGTTTCGATCAATTTTCCGCGTCACCTTTTCAAATTATTCAAGTGCTAATAAGTGGGATTCACAACAAAACTTTTTGCGTTTTGCTTTTTACGTTTCATATTCTGATTGGTGGAAGCAGAATCTGGAATAAAACGAACGCAAAAAGCTAAAATATTCTCAGCTTTTTGCGTTGCAAAATGCGTTGTTTTTACATCTCAGTGAAAATCTTTCAGCAGGGCTTATAAATTCTCTATGAGAATGTTTTTCAATGTGAGAGCGGATCATCATAAAAATATTGTTGTGACATTCGATAAAAGAGTTGTGTTAATTTTTTTCTCCCAATTTTTATGTGATTCCAGGGAATAGTATATTCTGTTTAATTTTCTACTTTTACATCTTAATGATGGTCTCACCCAATATTCTCTTTTTGTACGATTCATTTTTCCCTTTAAGTGCAAAAGAAGGAGCAATTTACGTCTCTTCCAAATTTCATGTATAATATTCATTATTTAAATTATTATTTTTGTGATGATTTCTTCATTTTGCTCTGCCAAACCAATGTTATGGTATGTTTATGTTTCTTGTTGAGAAGCAAATCGAAAATTTTTGACGTTTTTGTTGTGAATGGCATTATTGCGTCAGTTTAATTTCAGATTCTGCTTCACCAATGAGAATACGAAACGTAAAAAGCAAAACGCAAAAAGTTTGGTTGTGAATCCCACTTTTAGTCACAGAATATATAAATATTGGGTAAATATTCTGTGGCTAAGTGTTAAGTTGCTCTACGAGCAGTTTGATCAGAGAGTAGGGAAGAATCTCGGAGTGGGCGACATCTACTTTAAATCTTTCGAAATACTCGTGGTGTGACCAACAAACTGATCGTGTGTGTTTATATAGCTGAAATGTGATCTTTTATGTTAGTTTCGGTCATTTATGTATCGGAAGTGATATATTTGGATAGTTTAGGGACAATTATGGACAAATAATAAATAATGTTATTTGCAGGTTATGAATTGATACCTACATGACAGTTTTATCATATGGTTTTATCACACCTCGATCCGACATTTTGTCATTCGCAGCGCCATCTCGCGATACGTGATTTTTCCCTGTACGTAAGGGAAGAAGAAGAAGAAGAAAAGAAAGATATCGTATAAAAAGAGGATAACAAAGAAGAAGAAATTATGTAAACAAAAATAAAGTATTTCAACAATTATTTGAATTTATCATCCATCATCTGTACATATTATTACCTATCCCAATTAAGGAAGGACAAAAACTAATCCCAAAATGTATTCGAATTACTAGTGAGGAATTCGCGAGTATTCTTTTAGAAATAATTCGTAGGCAATAGGCAAATGGAGAATAACATATCGTTATGCCAAGAGAGGCTAGGTAAGTTGGTGTGAAGGAAATATTTATCAATTTTTGTTATTTTTGGAACAGTCTTTTGTATGTCAATCAGGAGCTGGGTATTCGACACTATTGTTTCAAGCTGGCGTTGCAACTTATCTTAAGTTAGTCGCTGCTCCCTTTTGCGGGAAAAGACTCTTGCCAGGGTGTAGAATTGGTAACAATAAGTAACTATACAAAAGATTAGACAAATCTAGTTCAGAAACAAGAAGTATTTGTGAGCCATTAACAATCTCATATATACTGAATAATTTTAATGTTTGGTGACATCCTCAGTAAGATTTATACTAACGTTCAGAGAATAACTCTAAAAAAGCAATGACTTTCAGACTTTCTGGAACAGATATTCTTCGAAAACCTTTATTTGATTGATTTTTGTTGGTACAAGTACTACTATTTTGTAATATATTTTTATATTCTTATTAATTTAATTTGTTATTATTACTATCCTATATTTCTTAGATATATACCTATGTGTTTAATATCGTAATTATTGTGTCTGTATTTTTCAAACCACAGCATATATAGGTAGTCTACAGTGTGTTCCTAAATCATAGGGACAGTAAGTAAAATATCTTGTGGACAAATAGGCATTTTTTTAATTTGATTTTATATAGGGCATTATGAAAGCTATCTTTAGGATTTTATTTTTTATATGAGGGTCCCAAAAAAGGATCACAGAATCAAACATTAGTTTTTTAAATGGAACACCATATATATTTCAATATATTTGAATCACCATTTATTTAGCCTAATTATCAGTTTTTCATTTTTGATAATCCAACAAGGCGTTGCCAAGTTATATCAGTTTTTCAGGATTTCAAGTGTATTGATTATCTGATTCGTATGTTATATAGAATGGTCAGAGAAATAATATGATTTTCATAAAATTCTTACTATCTTTACCTCAATTCTCCAAATAGTGCAACCAAAAATATGTATTTTTTTATACCCCATTTTGTTGGTTTAATTGCTTATAGTCAATAGTTGTGACTAACCTTAAAGTAAAGTAAAAACACACACAAAAATAGATGAAATGAAGAAAAAAACGTCACTGATACATTATTAAAATGTCTTATAAAACAATATAAAAGCTAGGACATGAGAAACACCTTACAACATATTAAAAACAAGTTCGAGCTAAAATGCATCATCATAAAATTCCTGTAAACTATAATAGGGTTTTTCCAACAGGACTGCTTTTACTCCCTTTCTAAAATATTACTATAAATGTTCAAACTGCCTTCAGTTTATTGAAGCATATTATTGAGCATAATGGCCCAAAGATGGCTTGAAACAAATGGACTAATAAAATGACCGGCTTTTTCGCCAGTCCTGACCCCTTTAGAGTTTTTCTTGTGAGGATATCTGTAATCAGAGGCGTATGCTACTCCACCATTGAACTTGGAGGATTTACAAAATCGAATTTTGAGTATAACACCGCAAATGTTGCAGAACGTTACAAGAAATCATGTTATCAAAAAATTTAAATGTGCCCTCCAGCAAACGAAAGGCAACTTGAACATTTATATTATTATGTCTTAGTTATTTGTCAAGATAGTTTTTTCTTGTTGAGACTGTTTGTTCAGTAGTTCACTAATAGGATATAAACTTTCCATTCACGAATCTGGTAGAAGTAGATGTTCTCTTTATTTTGTCATTACATTGTCATTACCAGGAGATCCACCATCGAACGAGGCATTGAGAGAACTGAAAGAAGTAAAGCCATTGGAATGGCCGGTATTGAAAAAGTCATCCATCAAACAAACCAATTCATATACCGAAAGAATTGAATATAGATAATAAATAATTGTAAGGTTCACTATTTGGACATTTGAGGTAAAGTAAGTTATTATTTCTCGGATTATCTTGTATACCTTTATGTAGAGGGATTCATATAATGTTGAGATATATAGGGTGTTCCATTTAAGATGAAAAACGATGTTCGATTTCGTGAGTCTTGCGCCCCCCATATAAAAAATAGTCAGTCCTGAAGATAGCTTTTGTAAAGTCACATAATATGAAATCATAATATTATAAAAATTCCTATTGGACCAAGCGATATTTAACTGTCTCACTGGTCCAGGAATACTATATATATCGTATTATTTAATTTTATCAACATTTTTTATTTTGAGGGATTGGACATGACATTAAATTTTAGGCTGTTGCTAGTCGTCTCCTAAACTGATGAATAATAATATATTAAACAACAAGTTTAGAGGGCGGGGATTAGCGCAGTGTTAGTGCTCGTGCCTGGTGACCTAGAGGTCCTGGGTTCGATTTCCAGCAGAGGCGAGTTTTTTTCATTTTTCTGAATGATTGAATCTCGTTGCTGGCTGGGAATAATCCTCCCCAATTCACTGTTGCGTTAAAAATTAACAGTGCTGTTCCTAAAGTGGCGTTAGAAATTAGTAACACAGCCTACCAGAACACGTGGCTAATGACAATAGCAGTCGATGCCAAAACACCAAAAAAACAAATAATCGTAGATATAAAAGCATAACAAAGTTAGAAATTTAAGAAAACTCATAGTAGGTACGTGTGTAGAATTTCCGTAACCTAGTAACCTGACGCGGTTTGTTTATTTCCAATATCAAATGAACAATTTTCTAACAAACTGTGTTTTATTGACAGTGACATCACTATGCAGCAAAGTGACAGTTCTTTGTGGTAAAATGCCACTTAATTAAACGATTTTGAATTCAGTGAAATGGTTATTTAACGAACAAGTGTATTAAGACTTTTCATAAATGTAATTGCATAACATGATCAAATAAATCTATCTATCTAATTGCCATTTTAATTTACGAGTTTGTTACAAAACTTTTCAGTCAACTGAACTTTTCAAAAATAAAGATATCTTACTTTCAATTCTTATTTATTTAACGATATGATAAACAACAATCACTATTCGCTATTAATATTAACTCGCATCAAAGATAGTTTGATTTTCCTTAATAGTAGTTTAAAAAAAAATTTAAACCAAAAAAGTTGCCCTCATTTGGGTTTGAACCTTCGACCTTTGCTGTCACATCTCAACTGTATTAGAGCAATGTTTAGTTGCATATAATAAAATCGTTGATTAATAGAAAATTCATTAATAGGTCATTGATAATCAACGATTTTGAGTGCGTTGAAGTACCTACATCATAAATGAACGGTCGACGGAAATAGCACATTATCTGTCAAAATGCGAAAAAAGTCGGAACTGTGTAAAAAACGGTACGTCTGGTGGATTTGAAGGTCGCTGAATGGATGAAAGGGAATTTGAAACAACTGGTAAGAATGCCCCATAACAGAAAAGACTACCAGAAGGACCGATTAAAGAAGGAGAAGACGCCTAAACCCTAAACCTTTTTATTTGAAGTTTCTGGAATTGATTTGAGTTTGATAATGAATAAACTAGACGAAAATACCAAATGCCTAGAAGATAAACTTCTAAAAAAATTTGAGAGAATTTCAACAAAACTCAAAGAGCTTGGAAGAAAAAATGCTAGAAAATTCGAATAGTCTGAAAGAGGAACTTCAAGAAAATATTTGGAATATTTGGAAAGAAAACTTCAATAATATTAAATGAGGGGAAATATTTATTTATGTCATTCATAAATCTGACTCATAATCAACAAATCCATGCTGATCCTGGCAAAATTTTCAGTCCATTTATGCCACTCTGTATTTGCTTTTGTGATTATAGAAAGGAGGATGAATTTTTCGTCAAAAAGGACTGTCCAATTAAAAAAAAGGTTTATACAGCATTCAGATTTGATAAAATATTGAATGTTATTCTCAACAGTAACTATTAGGGGGTGGATACTGATGCTCCTACCCTATATTTTATTATTTTTTCGAATTATTTATAGAATTACTTAAGGAATAATGATACTATTTTATATTTACCCATGGTTTATTAAATTAAAATTATGTATCAATTGAAATAGCTATTATTTATCAAATTAACTATTTAAGTTGTGACAGCTCTCATATTAGGGTCGATAAACCAAACCAAACCCAACTATCACAATATCCTAGAGAGCTCTGCAAAAAAATATAATTATTTACAAACCACAGTGAATCGAATCAATAAGTATTTTAGTGAAGCTTGCCCTGACCCAAATAAAACAGAGAGCCCATATTATAAAAAAAATAAAAGGGTGTGATGATACTTTTTTCTTTGAACCTACCACTCCACTTGAAATGATAGAATAATAATACTCCCTCATAAACACTCATAGAGTGTACCGAAAGGCATAGCCTGTGGGGGCAGAGGACGGCTATTATTTATTATTTGCCGTGGCGCTCCGGGGCGACATCTGATTTTTGGTGACGTATTCACTTTTCAGCTACAGGAAAACCTACAGCTGGCCGGCGTGCACTCCAAGCTAGCACTACTAGACGACATTGGCATCTAGACAACTCACAATACACTTGTTTTTCAACAAGGCATGCGGCATGCTTGTATCTACATCGGGCTCGAACCGACTATCGCTATGCTGGAGTTTCGTACGGCTTGTTAAACTACTGAAAAATAAAAAGTCTGTTGGTGAAGATCAGATTCCTATGTGCCTATTGAAAGAAACAGTAGAGATCATAGCCTATCCTTTGACATATATTATAAATTTATGTTCTTCATAAGCAGTATTCCCAGAAGTATTGAAAGTGGCATTTATTAAAGCTATATTTAAAAAAGGAAACAGAGATGAAGAAAGTAACTACATGAAATTGTATGCAACAAACTTGACAAATATGGAATTAAAGCCCATCTTTGGATTTAATGAAATACTATTTGACAAATAGAACCCAATATTTGATTGAGAATTACACTGCGGGGATAATTAAATCAGAACCAATTGAGATAAAAAAGGGATCAATCCTAGGCCCATTACTATATATATATAATTATATACCTAATTTCTTCACAGCAAATGACCTACTTCATAATATTGACAATACTCAAATAATTCATTTCTCAAATAGATCCTTGCCAGAGTTGAATACCTTCGAATATAATAGTCAACATTTAAACATACAATCAGGTAAAATTTTTGGGACTGTTGATAGATAGGACTGGAAAAATCACATAGATTATTTATCAAAAAATATTGCAAAATATTGCTATGCGTTGAGAATACTGTCAGAACATGTCTCAACCGAAGCTGCCCTCTCTGCATACCATGCTCATTTTCAATCTAGGATAAAATAGAGAATTATATTCTGGGGAAACTCTAGGATATTCATACTACAAAAAAAATGAATCAGGTATATTTATAAGACGATAATAAAAAAACGATAGCTGTAGAGAAGCTTTTATTTGAAGCAAAATTTTTAAATTGATAAATCTCTATATATATGAAGCAGTAGTATTTGTAACAGAAAATAAATTACGACCTTTTCGTCTTGTTCATTAACTGTGAAAAGGATCACGTCTACAACACAAGAACAAAGAATGATCTTAGGAATGAGACATGCAACTATACATACATACAGAGAAATGTCGAATATAGCGTTATAAACATTTACAATAAATTTCCACTCACTCTGAGAAATCTTCCAGTTACAACTATGAAATGTCATTTAAAGAACCACCTCGTAGAAAAACCTTATTAAGCTTGCACTACTTGTGTGATAATGTTGATTATGTATATACAGCTTTTATTTATTTTTTATTACTGACAGGTTCCACACTCCTCGAAGTTTATATGTATAACTGGAGAAACTAAACGATCTATCTATCTATAATAAATTTTCAATTGAAGGGTTCAATTAAAATTCCAATTTACTGTAATTTACTTGAGAAGAAAAAAGTTATTAAAATTCAATTATGTGAACGTATGTACTATGTGATAACGTATTTTATTTCTTTATATGAGTATATATTCTTTTTCAGTAAATGCAGAGGATGGGAAAAAGAGCGAAGAAATCGCCTCAATGAAAAATTTGAATCATTAGCCAAAGTACTACCATGTTATGACCCTTCGGTGAGACTGAGCAAAATTGATATACTCAGCAAAGCAATCTGTGCTATCAAAGAATTGCAAGATGAAGTGAACAAAATAGTTTCACCAGGTGCAGAAAAAGGATCAGCCAAAGGTACTTTTACATACTTCAAAATTTCCAAAGAAATACCAATTTATGTCAGTTTTATTTCGCCTTAAACGGCATTGGATTCTTGGGCCCATTATCTTGACTTTTCAACATAATCACATCTTTCATAATAAGGTGTACTAATTTTGATTACTCAAACTGGCACTAAGTTCAGAAAAATTTTCAAATAACTATTCTGGAAACATCAGTGACTCTTTTGTAATCAATCGTTCAATCAAAACTGTACTGTATTATCCACGAATTATCAATCTTATTTAGGAAGCATTATAATATAAGGTGGAGAGATCCACTGAGTCATGTAAGTATGAAAATGTAAAAAAAATATGAATAAAAGAGTTTATAGTAACATCAAAATGAATAACATGTTACATTACATTGTACTATACCATTTTTTGTTTTGTTTATAAATATACCTGTGTACAGTCAATGGCTGTAGAACCTTGATCAATTACCTTTTGAATTACAAACTGCTTATAGTTCAATAAAAAGCAATTATTATTATTAATAATAAAAGATATGTTAAAATATAAATTGTTAAAGTAGCAATAAAATACAAAGCAAATTGTATATTGAAATTTCATGTGGTTTTGACAGTAGAATATTGTGTGAATATTGATATTCTATATTCCAATCTTAAATTCTTTGTTTAATATTTTTAAGATATATTTTGATAATGTGGTTTTGTGTGAACATTGTGAATTTATTCTTGAATTGTATACTTACCATTTGGTAATACATTCATAATATATATTTGAGAGTTGGGGTCATTCAATTTTTTTTGCAGTAAATTTACATTGCTTTAATTTAATTTAATTTACATTTGTGATCTTATATATTTATTATTTACTGATGCATGCTTTTTCAATGATATTATATATTTATTATTTACTGATGCATGCTTTTTCAGTGATATTGATATCTTAGAAAATAAAGTATATTTTTAATTGATTGATCAATAAACATACATCTCTAGAAAAGTGTTGAATACATTCTAGGTTCAGTGCCAACACGTTAACATAGTAGTGTAAGAGACTAGAAAACGTATTTCATTTTGTGTTCTCTCAATTTCTTTCAGATGATATAGTGCAAAAACTGCAAAATCAAATTAAAAGATTAATTATCAGGAATGGTCAGCTGATTAATATATTGAAAGATGCCGGTATTTCAGCACCGAAAGTGGTTGGAAATGTCAAAAAATTTTCAGGAGGAAAACGGCCTTGGTCTAAAAGAATTCCTCCAAGGCAAGCGAAAATTTTCCAGAAAAATGAGATGGAAAGTAAGTAGACAAGTGATTTATTCAATAACATATTTTATCACTTTTTCAAATTACTTGTTTTCGATTGGTGGTTATTTTCAATTTAAAAGTTGATTTTTCACAAAACGATTTATTGCAGAAGAAAATATGTCTGATAAATCGGCACAAGAGAAAAAGAAAAAAAATAAATTGAAAAAAAATGGGATACCCAAAGCCGTTGATAAAAAGCCAGTCAAGATGAATTTGAAGAGGAGGAGAATAATGAAAGCACTATCAACCACATCCTGTCTTTTTGTCTTGCCACAGCCTTCAGCTGTGGGTAACCTAAATCAACAATGCTATGTTATACCAAATCTTCCAACCAGAGCTTTACCAAAATGTCAAACTAACGGTTCAGGTATGTTTTACGAACAAATTTTGGTGAAACATTATTTATCGTGAATTTTAGTTTAAGGTGATGAAACATGCATCTTTCATAGTATATACCCCGATTTCTTTAGACAAGCCATAGTTTCCTGAGTTCCAAGGCTCCAAGGTATTGGATTCAAGAATTGGAAAATTCAATCCAATTATGATTTGAAATCGTTAATCGGTTCAATAACAATCCTAATATACTATCTAATTATTTGTGAAGTATCAAGTGGAAATAAAATTGAATAGAACTGAATTCAAAAACAGAAGTATAATGCATTCAAACAAAGAAAAAACACTCATAATGCCAGGATTAGTCGAAGGGAAGTAAATGTTCGAAGTGCATTCAGCCAACTTCCTGACTTTTTCTGGCTCTATCAATGGTGTTTCGCCTAACATTTCGTATACTAGGAGTTATTGTTAGCAAAAACTTCGCGAATGCGATTTTGTAACATTTCTAGTGTTCGAGGAGGTGTAAAAAACACTCGTTTTTTCACCTAACCCCTCACAAAAATGTCCAAAATGGTGATATCAGGTGATCGGGCAGGCTAACATACAGGAACATTCGTTGCAATTACTCTCTCATCAACCAGGTTCATTAAATAGTTCATGACTTGGTCTTGTTGAAAATACATCACTTCAGAAACAGCAAGTGGAATTCATGGAATTCTTAATACCTTATCCCTGTCAACTGTCCTTGGAATAAAATTGATGCAATTATTTTACTTCCGATAACAACAAACAATACGTTTATTTCGAATCTTTCTTGAAAAATTACCTTCTTTCATTAATTGCTTATTTTGCCCAATAAACTCAATTTTGCCCGTTAAATATTCCATTGTTCATGAATCTTGACTCGACGGAAAACAATATTGAAGAAACAAAATTTATCACTTTCAGTCCAATACTTGCATTCGCTTTAAATTCGATATGTTGAAAAATATAATGACCTAAGCATACTATAAACTATAAACAATATAAACTTTTCGTTTTGATCGTAAAATTGAAGTTTTTGTTCAATTTTGTATCCACAGTATACTTGATAAGCGAAATACTCCAATTAGTGTATTAGGATTGTTATACATCCGATTTTAGATGGACTCCCCGTGAAAATTAGAATCTAAGAAATTCCTGTCTAAACGATGTTGTCATTTGAAAATAATGAATTTTTCAACAATTAGTGGTATTAGATATTTTAAACCGCCATAGGTACTAAAATATGCGAAAAAAACTGTTTACAATATTTTTTACTCATCGTTTACCTCCGTCACATTGGTTAAAATGCGTCCAACACACTCTAGATCTAAACATATTTTTTTTGTGAAAAATCAAGTGTGGTGTTGTTCCAGTGAAACTGGAAGTGATAGAGAAGATTTTCCCCTGCCAAGTTTGAATCTCGTACCCTTGGATCTCTGGAAACCATGGCTTATCTAAAGAATATGTTGACACCCCGTATAGTATATTTTTCTTTTTGGATACTACTTAATAATACTCTCCCTCATAAACACTTTTACTAATAGACAGCAGCACCCTGGGTGGCAAGTGTAATCCACGTAAGCAGAAGTACTCAACACCAGTATTGACATCTAGACATCCCATTTATACTTTATAAACTATTTAGATTAAAAATTTCAAGGTGCTCAGTACACATAAACATCCTAATCAGAAATACAGAGTAATTTTTTCAAATGCCTTCATGTCCATTCAGCTCACGATTTATCATACACTGATAATAGTAGTAATCTTCATTTTGATGGATATACCATGCCTGCCATAAATTGCCATATCATCACAATAGTCGTGGACTTTATGAGCTAATGCAACCAACTAATAATGGTAATTTTTTATACCGAAGACTGTCGCAACTACACCATCCACTTAGTAGGGGTAGGAGTATTTCAGTTATCCATCAGAACATTCAGTGCATTAGCAATAAAATTTTAGCATTACAAATATTTCTTGACGAAAACAATCCTGATTTAATACTATTCAGTGAACATTGGCAATCTGAGGAACAGCTGGAATCTATAAAATTTGTAAATTATAAACTTAGCTCTGCATTTTGTCGCCCTGTATACGAACATGGTGGTGTTGCCATTTTTTCTAAAACAGACTTTCAAACAAAGATTGTGCATAGTATTCAAAATGTATCTTGTATACGTGTATTTGAATGTTGTGCTATTGAAGTCTATAACTTTATTATTTTATGTATCTATCGTCCACCTCAATGCGATAGCAATCTGTTTTTCACGAAATTTGATGAGGCCCTCAATATTCTAGCGAATCTCAACAAAAGGATTATAATAGGGGACGACTTCAACATTGATATGTTGAATGAATATAGCCTAAAATACACATTTTCAGACCTTATAATGTCATATGTTTTAGAACTAATGATAAATGAACCAACTAGAGTAACTCCAAAATCCTAAACTCTCATAGACAATATCATTGTCAACCATAATGCCGATGTGGATGACTACAAAGTGATCAAATCAAATTTGTCTGGTCACTTTGCCCAGTTTGTATCTCTCAGTACATCTATTCAATTTGAAAGCTCAATATGTAACAGGAGAGCTATAAATGATAATAATATTGACACATTTCTTTTTTACTTATCACGGGATGACTGGTCTGATGTATTGATTGAAGGTAACTGTGAGAAAGCTTTTGAAGTGTTCATGCAAACTATACATTTTCACTTTGAAAATTCCTTTCCTTGGAAGAAGCAAATACCAAAAGTAAATAAAAATTATCAATGTGCCATTACGCCAGAACTTGTGTATGCCATTCTAACCGTAGCTACGAGGCAAGAGGTGAAAGAAGGGCCCTAACAGAAAATTTATATCTGTTCGGATAGTCAGGCAGCGCTCAAAGCTATCTGTCATCCTAGACCAAGCTCAGTTTTGGTACAGGAATGCGGAGATGCTCTTGAGAAATTAGCTGAAACAAAGGAAGTCGAGTTGGTATGGGTTCCTGGTCACAGGGGGGTGCCGGGAAACGAGGTGGCAGATGAGCTTGCCAGAACCGGTTCCGCTGCGCCGTTCTGTGGACCGGAGCCAGTACTAGGCATTGCAAGAGGTCAAATCTCTTCTGCCCTAGATGAATGGGAGGAAAGAGAACTAAACGAATCTTGGAGGAATACCGCCGGCTGCAGGCAGTCAAAAGACTTTGTGACCGGCTCGAGCAAGTCAAGGATGACGTGGCTTTTAGGCAGAGATCGCCAAACACTACGCCTCCTTGTAGGGATACTAACAGGCCATAACAAACTAGGTAGACACCTGTCACTAATGGGTATAAAAGACAATCCCACTTGCCATATGTGCGAAGAAGACGAAGAAACTTCGTCTCACTTCCTTGGCGAGTGTGAGGCGTACGGGAGGCTAAGATTCGAAATCTTCGGAGTCGAAAAACTCCAACAAGAGGAACTCATCGAACTAGAGTGGACGGACATACTGACCTTCGCTAGAAGGTCACAAAGGTTCGGAAAGGAAGACTAGAAGAGGCGATGTAGTTATGTGGAGAGCAGGGGATGGCAAAAAGGGCCCATTGGGGCCTACTTGCCTGGCTGCGGCAGCGGCCTCCCCATGATTACTACTACTACTACTACTACGCCAGAACTTGCAAGGTTAAAAGAAGAAGTCTCTGTATATGCAGATTTAAGTAGACAATACTCAGAGTACAGACCTAGGTTCAGAGAGGTCAATCAACGGTACCAAAACAAATTGTCCGAAAATAAAAAAAGATACTTTGACCAGAAAGTAGCAGAGTCGAATAATAAAGGCAAAGCTATCTGGGACATAGTTAACATCACCACGGGTCGGAAAAGTAAGTCAAAGCTCAATGTAAATGGGAATAAAATTAGGATGGAAAACTGTGCCGACGAGTTCAACAATTTCTTCACTTCTGGTCATTTTACCTCTGCAAATGATAACACGAAAACAATTGACTACGATTCCATAGATGGCAGTATACAAAACAGCAATGTTTCTTTGTTCTTTGGTCCAGCTCAACCTTATGAGGTTAAAGACGTAATAAAGAACATGGAAAACTCTTAATTCATCAGGCTGTGATGAAATATCGAATGCAATACTTAAAAAAATAAGCGAAGTAATTAACGAACCACTTACCCATATAGTTAACTTATCTGTATCTCAGGGAGTTTTTCCATCAAAATTGAAACAAGCCAGTGTTATTCCGCTATATAAAAAAGGAAATACGGAACAAATCACCAATTACAGGGCCATAACCTTATGCTCAAGCTTTGGGAAAGTAATTGAGATTCTCGTGAATAAAATGCTTTTGAAATTCCTGATGGAAAATAAAATGCTTTCAGATTGCCAGCATGGTTTTTTAAAGAATAAGAGTACCGACACAGCACTGTGTGAGTTTGTTGATGAGATTACTAGGGCTTTAGACAAGAAAAAAGTTGCGTTAGGATTGTTTATTGATTTCTCCAAGGCCTTTGATTGCGTGAATCATGAAGTTCTCCTATACAAATTGCAGAGATATGGCATTAGGGGCCTTGCGCTTCGGTGGTTTGATTCTTATCTTGGGAATAGATACCAACAGGTCAAATGCAATGGCTTTGTCTCTGATTTCATTCCAGTTAGGGTTGGAGTACCACAAGGATCCATATTGGGGCCCACTCTGTTTCTCATTTATATCAATGATTTACTAGAACAGATGAGTCATGCTACTACTCGACTCGTAGCTTATGCTGACGATACTAATTTTCTTTTTGTGTCCGATAACATCGATGATGTTATAATCCAAGCAGACCATGTGTATCAGAATGTGAGCCAATGGGTTGAGAAAAATTGTCTGTGTCTCAATAATGAAAAATCAGTATTGATTACTTTTAGAACTGGTCATTCTCAGGTTGAAACTCCTAATACTATTGCTCTGAACAACACTGATATTTTTTGCTATGACACAACAAAACTTTTAGGTCTCACCCTCCACTGTAACTTGAGATGGGACACACATATCAATAATTTGGCCTCGAAACTTGCTAAAACATGCTATACACTCTGTATATCATCCCAACAATGTAGTAAGAATATTGTCAAACATTTATATTTTGGATGTTTCCACTTAAACCTGAAGTATGGTATAATGCACTGGGGGAACTACACGGATGCTCATAGAATTTTTATGTTACAAAAAAGGGCAGTCCGTATCGTGTCAAAAATCGGACCACTAGAATCATGCAGAGAACACTTCAAGAGCCTCTCAATTCTCACAATGATATCGATTTATATCTATGATGTTGTCTGCTTTGTTTTAAAAAATAAATCATATTTTGAATCTGAAATAGTAGAACATACCTATAAAACCCGTATGAAAAAGGGGTATCTTTTAGAATGGTTGCAAACTATTTAATACTCTTCCTAAAGATGTACAGAACTCGAGAAACATTCATATGTTCAAGAGGAAGATGAAACAGTTATTATTGAAGAAAACCTACTATTACTACTACTAGTGATTTCTGATCATTTCTATCTGTTTTTAAATCTCTGTTTTTATTTATACATTTATATGTCGTGTTCTTTCTTTTCTTTTTGCCAAATTGGTTAGTCTTTTGGAATTATCTACCTTCTGACATTGTCACATTAGTTTATTGTATATTCATGTTACTGTATTATATTCTTTCGTGACTGAAAATAAATGAAATGAGACTTCATATACAGGGTGTACGATAAACCATGGATCATACTGTAGCTGGTGATGAACAAGTTCATTACCTACCAGAAAACCACAACTTGACCTCAGTAAAAACATCAGGGTTTTCGAGATATTGAAACTTTTATAAAAAAAATTGAATTTCTATCTCAGATCATTCTTTTATGTTTCACGCAAATAAGAAGCTTTTCATGTTAATTCTAATTTTAAGAGTAGTTGTAACAATCGCAGAAAGTAGGTTTTCGATAGCAGTCACTTATGGTCTACCAAAAAAAATTATCCTCCGATTTGGATCCATCAAGATTTCTGTTATGAAACTTTGAACTTATTTTGTGACAAATTTAAATCCTACGAAAACCTGGACATTGGCATTAAAAACTTGCTCGTTTTGTCCAGAGCCTAAAAAGGTATAGAAGTTGCCATAATTTTTTTTCGAAAAAAATATTTTGCTAATAGAGAACGAAAGGAGGGAGGGTGTGAGCTATAGTTTGTTATTCATTTGTCATAGCAACTGATGAGCTAATAAAACTCACCCAGTCACTTGGACTGATGTATCAGTTAAAAGAACTTTCAAGAAGAAAATTGAAATAAGAATAGGTTTATTCTTATGAAAACAACACAACAATGAACCCTTTTCAACAAACGCAGATCTCTTGGGTTATTATTGATTTCTTGGGCTGCATGTCGTATTCGGTGAACGTGGTGGCCATAGTATTGGCCTGAGTCGCCCAATCCATTTTTGAGCATATCTCCTATCTAAATATTTCCTTACTTGTTTGCCATGTCCTATCTAAATATTCCCTTACTTGTTTGCCGTAGTGAGCAGGACACCCATCATGTTGAAACCACATGGTCTGTCTGACTTCCAGAGGCACATCTTCCAGTAAATTGGTCAATTGGATTTGGAAAAATTCTAAATATTTTTCTGAGTTCAGTGTCGGTGGAAACTCGAATGGACCAATTTACCAATTACGTGGCCATTCAGTATACCGGTCCAAAGATTTATTTTAAATTGTTGTTGGAACCTGTCTGGTCTCATCATATGAGGATTTTCGAAGTGCTAACTGTTGAGGTTGTGGATATTGAAAACACCCCTTCGGTGGCATGATGATTCATCTGTCCATAATATTTTATTGAAAAAATATGTGTCCTCTCGGTGTTTTCTCAACATACGGCGACAAAAAGTTACTCGTTTTGGGTAATCTATTGGCTACAAAGATTGTACTCGCTGTACATGGAAAGGGTGGAGTTGATGTCTATTAAAGATATCATGAACGGTTCATTTTTTTATGCTTGTTCGTCTATCAATACTACGTGCGCTAGGGGACGGATAATTTTCAATTTCTTCAAGGACCTCATCTTCAAGGACCTCATCTTCAAGGTCATCACGACGTGGTCTACCTGAGCCACCTTAAGCACTAGGAATCTTGCCTTCCGAATAAGAGTTACGTACTCATATGTACACACGATAATCAGGATATATATTCCTATTGGGATATGTTTCACGATATAGTGCAGCAGCTCTCCTTGCATTGCCTCTGCATTCACCATAAATAAAATGCATTTCGGCATACTAGCGTGGAGTGTACGGCATTTAGATTCTGATGCAAATAGATTTTGCCAAGTCTTCAAATCCTATCCACGAATTCCAATACACGATAATGTTCAATAATGAATTATGTGAAGTTCGAAAACACGGTGTTGTCTCTGCCTACCTCTCATTTAACTAACAGATCAGGCTATACAAAAGACCAACGAATTACAGTTCATACTTCGAGAAAATATAAAATAAACTTATTTTGTACTCTATTAGCAATTTTTTTTTTCGAAAATTTATTATGGCAACTTCTACACCTTTTTAGGTCAAAAATCCAAAAAAAAACCTAGCGATTTTTTCAAATAGAATTTGACGACACCACTGGATTCACGACATTTTTAAATGGTTTATGTGAAAATTACGTAGGAATGCGTCCATCAATAAAAAAGTTATATTGGAATAAACTTTGAAAATTATGTCAATTAATCCACCCAAAACTTCAATTTCAGATTTTTTATCAAAATTCTGACTACTCCACTCGATTCAGAATATTTCGAAATATATTTGATAAGTATAATTCAAATGTTTCCTTTGATACACACTTTGTGGTTCATAATTTCCAAGGAAGATGATGTATACATTTGTTTTTGTGTTATATTCATGTACAGATTTTAAGGGACATGACTGACCAAATTTCAACAGTCTTCAAGATACAACCATTCAAATGACCTGGGTTCAATCCAACTGTCTGCCATTGAGCTAGAGTGGTTCGGAATCTGTAGGTCCGAATCTCCCTTGCTCGTACAAGCTTTCAGGTACTACAAAAATTGACCAGAGTTTGACCCACTGCTTTCAATCAATATTTTTGCAACATTGCCAGAGACATAATATCTGTTCTTCCAGATTTTAATCCCATAATTCTCATGAAAAATTTACCAACACCTAGCTGTTCCTTTTTTTTTGAACCAGTCGTTGAAAATGAAGTATTTCTTATACATCCCTTAAGAATTATATATCCGCTACAGATATATATGGGTGGTCGGTGGTCTGGCGGTCTAAGGCGCCGGCCGTTCAGAACTTCAGTATATCGGTAGTCGGTTCGAGCCCGATGTGAGTACGAGGGATTTTTTCTCAAGTACGCAATATCGGAATCGATAGACGACCACAGTCCTTGTTGAAAGCAAGTGTATTGTGTGTTGTCTAGATGCCAATCTCGTCTAGTGCTAGCTTGGAGTGCACGCCGGCCACCCGAGGTGGTGCTGTAGGTTTTCCGGGTTTTCCTGCAGCTGAAAAGTGAATACGCCACCAAAAATCAGTAAGTCGCCCCGGAGCGCCACGGCAAATAATAATAATAGCCGTCCTCTACTACCCGCACAGGCTATGCCTTTGGGTACACTCTACGAGTGTTTATGAGGGAGTATAGCTCTGGCGTTTTCCCTGATTTGTTTAAAATTTCTAAAGTTCTACCTTTACTTAAAAAAGGAAATACTATGACCTTCAAAGTGATTGAAATAATCTTAAAACAACGGCTATACAAATACTTCGAAAACAATGCAACAATGATTATTTGACAATGCACAATTTGGGTTCCGAGGTGGTAATTCAACAACGAAAGCGCTCTTGCAAGTTATAACGGTTTTTTGGATTTTTGACTTTGTAAAAAATTCGAAGTAGGCCTTGAAATTTTTATTTTTATTTCGAATTTATTGCTCTCAGCTAGAACTATCGATGCTCTATCTATTAAAAAAAAAAATTTTGAATCGAATAATAAATAACAGTTTTAGAGAGGTGGCCCGCTTCCAAATGGGTCACTCTGTATGTTACTCGATAATTTTATGGGGGGCATCGTCCCCAGCTGCTAAAGCTTTCATTCTACAAAAAAAGCCATAAAGATTTTAACATGTACTGACAGGCATGATTCATGTCGACCTCTTTTCAAAAAACTGGAAATTATGACTATTTCATCAATTTACATTCATAATTGCATATTGGAAATCCACAACAAACAAGATTCATTAACCAGAAATTCAGATTACCATAATTATCCAACAAGATCTGGAAATCTTAGATGTCAACGATATAGGTTGAACAAATCTAGAATTCACTGGACCTGGACCTTTATAGTAAACTTGCAGATTGTATAAAAGATTTTCCCCAAATTATTTTCAAAAGTAGAATGAAATATTTTTTTCAAACTCGCTGTTTTTACTCCATTTCAGAGTATCGCAATTTCAATTTCCCCGAAACTCCAAATTCGTTAAATGAAACAAACTGATCTTAATCCTATGAGTATAAGTATAAGTTCAAGTGATTCTCAGATATGTTTATAACTTTTGGTGTCTACGTGTATATTTGTATATATTACTCTCTATATTCTCATGTTTGAAATTGTATTAGATTTTATTTTAAGGTGACATTGTCAACGTATTTTAATGTGTAACATTTTTTCTGACATGCTATAATTATACAGAAATGTATGAAAAATAGTTAATAAATACTACTACTACAACTACTATTACGAGTTTTTGGCTCGATCGGTAGAATATTTTGCAATAGAAAAATTGTCACAGTTACACTAACATATACTGAAGTCAGTTTAATGATTATAACCACTTGGATAATCCATATTTTAGGAATGTAAGCAGTTCAATATTCAAGTAATTCTTTTCATTCAACAATTTATTTTATAATTCGTTATTCTCAGGACAGGTGTCTTACCTGCTGAGCACGTTTTTAACCCACACAAACTATGTTATATGGTATACTGATGTGAGTGTTTATGAGGGAGACTATCAGTGTTATTATTATACTGCCGTCATAAGCAAAACCTCCGTATCTACATAAATGCTATAATGGAGTAAATTGGGGTTTTTACTTAGAAGGAGTGCATTGTTTTGCATGGATATGGTTAGATAAAATACCCTGAATTTTATATTTTAAATTGAAATACGGGGTTGTCGCTAGGTGCAAATGTAATATTTAGGGGCTAATGCATTAAAAATACTAGTTTCAGTGATTTTGTCAGTTACAGGGGTTTTGCTTAGGACGGCAGTATGCTGTTAATGTCTTTCTCATTATGTATCACCAACATATAATGAATTAATTACTCTTTGAGGTTTGAGCCTTTTCATTCACTATTAAGGTAATTAAATCAATTGAAAAGCAATAGGAATCGCTTAGGCACAAACTGAAAGGGGAGAGAATAAACCATAATACTATGGTTCTACCTTTTAAAGGAAATTTGATAAGACTCATTTCATGCATTTGTTATAGACCCAAACCTTTGTTGACATTTGTACAATACTTGAGCTGTTGAATTTTAATTTTGTTTATTAGAATTAATTATATTTACAACTTTAAACTTTTCAGGATTACAATCAATGTTTCATTCTTTTCATTCAGGTTTACAAACATTGCCTACAATTAATGCAACAGTCCCATTTATCAATTCCACAATACCATCCTTGGGACCTGGAACACTAATCCTAGCAAACGGTACCGTGGTACCGATTCTTCCTCAATCGCAGGTAATCCATCCAACAAAAACATCTATTGTTTCAATACCGTCTGTTGTTTCAATACCGTCTGTTGTTTCAATATCGTCTGTTGTTTCAATGCCGACCATTCTTTCAAAACCGCCTGTTGTTTCAAAACCGTCTGTCGTTTCAAAACCGTCTGTCGTTTCAAAATTATCTGTCGTTTCAAGACCATCTGTTGGTTCAAAACCATCTGTTGGTTCAAAACCATCTGTTAATTCAAAACCATCTGTTGGTTCAAAACCATATATTGGTTCAAAATCATCTGGTGGTTCAAAACTATCTGTTAGTTCAAAACCTGTATTGAAAGTCAATTTACCAAAGCAAAGTACTAATGCGAAACCAATTGAGGGTAATGGATATTTAGAAATGAAAAAACATTTACCTGTTAGACCTAAGCCTTGCGTTACAAAAACAACTCAAGTGAATAAAGTCCCCATACCAGCATTAACTTCTCGCTACGCGAACAGTTGTGTCTTACTGAGGGAAACTAGTGAGAATAAAAAGTGTGAAAGTGGTAAGAGAAATGATCCACCGAGGACGAAAGGAAATACTTGTGGTGTGAGAATAAAAGCAAAAAAAAGGAGAAATGATACAGGGATTCACAGTACTGCTAAAAAAGTTAAGGGTAATTCAAGGGAAAACACAACTACTGACCTTGAAATTTTAACTGATGTCAAAATATCGAATGAAAATAATATTTCGACAGCTTTGTTATCTGAAAACCCAGATATATTGGAACCTACCATTACCACTAATGTTACTAGTACTATCATCACTAGTGTTACTAGTACTATCACCAGTAATGTTACTAGTACTATCACCACTAATGTTTCTAGTACTATCACCACTACTACGGGTACTACTGCAAATGTGACTTCTGAATCAACCATTCCAGTGAGTGAGACTCCGAATCCGTTATCAGAAGCATCTAATAGTGTTGATGTTTCCCAGAGTAATAGTACAAAATTGCTTGCACCAGGTGTGTTGGTTCCAGAAGTAGACTCTTCTGTCATCACACAAAACAAGTCCATTGCTGTGGATGATCAAAAGGTAAACAATGGAAGCGTTGAAAACAATTCAAAGAAGATTTGTCCAGATAATGAAGGTGTTTGCAATATTAGCTCTATAGGAAAGTCCCTAGGTACTCAGAGCGCTGAAACATGCTCAAGATCCAATGTAACCCTTTCTGTTACTGCTGATGTGCATAACGATGCCATTAAAACCCTTGAACTGAATCTGGAACATTCTGAGTTATCCAACGACTTATTTGCTTCATTGCAAGTGCCACCCGGATCCCAGAATCCTGAATCGACCTCTCCTACTGCTGCCTTCCTTTTAGCGTTTCCTCTAGTCTCGTCTGTTAAAGTAACTGAGGTTATTGATGAAGATAACTCTGAAAGTCAGAGAGGAACGCCCACTTTACTTCAAATTGGTACGATGGATTCAACGAAATCTAAACATGTCGATACTTTGGACAGCGGTTTACTTGCTTATGACAGTTTTTCTTTCTTCAACAAAGATGTGTGTGGAAGTTTTTACAATTCGTATTCGACAGAGTCGAAAAAAGTGAACGATTCTACTGATGAAAAGGCAAATACTACAATTAGGTCTACTGTGGACATGAAGAGTTCACCCTTAAGAATTTGTGAGCACTTTACTGTCGATGAGATGGTTCAAGCTCTGCCGAGTAGTAGCTCAACAGAGTTTACATATGATTCTAAAATAGGAGAAGTTTATGTGAAACAACCAAAAGCTGAAAATAACAAAAAGCCACATGATAAGTTCGGAATGACAGAAAGCCTATATATAGAACCAATACAAACAGCAGTGGCTAAAAATTCAGACAATACATGCACAGGGACACAAGACAATAGTGAGAAACTTCACAGAATTCACTATAATAAATTTCATGATGATTCAAGGGAAATTGCTAACAGCAAGAAACAACATTTAAAAGTTGTAGAGATCAATGCTTTGCCTAATGAGAAGCATGAAAAGAAGTTATGTCCTGATAATACTTGTTCGGAACAATTACTAATCAGAAATAGCAAAGAAAACCAGAATTCGGAAATATTTTGTAAAATAACAGGTAAAACAGTTAACGTGGAAAAAAAGATTTGCGATAATACTGATAATGTAAACAATTCTCATAATAATGTATTTGAAAATAAGGTAGAAGTATGCACCACTGTCTCATTGAATACCGTGAATAATACGCCTCAAAGTATGACTCAAGTAAGGGAAAATAATTTACCTAAAGGAAGAACTGAGATTTGCGCTGGCATTCATAAAAATGTGCATAATCCGAAATCCCATAATATATGCCATGGATCAGTTCCGAAAGGAAACGTTTCTGATAATATAGGAAAGAACTTGGAAAACAGTTATAAAAATATTACTAAAAATATGTTGAACGAAAATCCGTATATTTATGAATCCAAACCAGATTTATCCAGGAAAATTGTAGCCAATATCAATATAAGCAATTTTGAAAATATCCACAACAGTTCAAAAGATAACAAAAATATGAGCTTTAATGTAGCTGACACAAATTGTGTAAATATTTCAGCACCAATAATAGATAAAGTAAATATTCCTCATTACAATAGTTTTCATTCGAAACCACCAAACCCTCCTGCCAATTCATCTAGAAATTGCGATGGAAATATTGTCAGTAGCAAGCAATCTGAAAATGTCCAATTTAATCTTTTTCAAGTCGCCCATACAAACTCAACCAAGAAAATTCCTACGAGTTTGAACAATAGCATAGAAAAAATCGGTAACTTCAGGAGTATCGACTCGAACATTAATTCAAAAACAACTGTTGATCATCTGCAGCACTATAAAAAATCAGATGATACCTGTTTGAGAGGTTCTGGACAAAAACCATGCTATTTTCCAACGAGTTATCCAGATGCGTCCTGTAGTTTCAATTATAGAACCAATCCATCAAAAATCTGCCCAACTTGTTCCTATATGAACCTGAATAAGAACTGTCCTAACCCACTTTATACGAACTGTACTAGTTACAATTACAACTATCCTGAGACGAATTTCAATCATAACTACTACAAACCTGCTATTTCTAGAAGCGAAACGAAATCTTACTATACACTAAACTATGAAAATTACCAGGAACACAGAAAAATGGATACATCCACGTTTACTCCGAAATATTATGGAAATACTTCGAATTATATGAAAGATGAAAAAACAACCAGCGTTAAAGAGAAATGCCCTACTCAGAACAAACCAGTCAACTGGATGACAACTCCAGATAATCGAGTTCAACCCCCAGAACCTTTCTTACCAGCTTTCGCCAATCAATCGTATTCTTTTGCTTCTTGTAATACCGGGGAAGCAAGTGAAGTCAACAATATTATGGAGCCGAAGAAAACAGATTTAGTTCCATTGGTCACAGATGATAAGCAGTTTTCTTGGTCCCCAACGAAATTACCAAATTTTTTGGATACCACCGCAAATTTTGTAACTCCAACTTTGCCGACCTTGGTTGGCGATTTGGCTTTGGGTAACCCACTCACATTTGGCGAACAAAAACCCGAATGTATTTATCCAAAAGAGCCCAAACGTAAGAACGCGGTTTACGAAAACCAAGGCAATTTCTTATCAGTTAGCCAGCTGGTTGACAATAATAAAGCTGAAAATGTTCCGGTTAAAATAGCTGCCAGGAGAAATAGCGGTAATAGGGCTAAGAACATGATGCCAACCAAAAATAAAAAAAGTCCTAAAAACGACCATGATAAAGTCAACCATGTAAAATCAACACCGAACAACTATAATATGTTAGGCACTAATGATATGTTCCATGAGCAAAAAAATAGGAATTTAACCAAGGGCATGTCTAGTAGTTATTCAGCTGAAGCCTTGATAGGCAACCAGGTGTCTGAAATCCCGAAAAAATATCCCTCAAATTCCATTAAACCAGTTGGGTCTTCAAACTTCTTGACGGAGAATATCATAAATTATTTCCCTGCTGTCGACGATGGTTATATGACACAAAACCAAAACAACATGCTCCACTCGTTTCAAAGTAATACTTACAACCCCAACACCTTTGTATATACCACACCAACGATTTCATCTACGCACGTTACAAGTAATTTTGAAGCTGTTGGTCATGAATATCCCCAAGATAACTTCGCCAATGTAGCGAATACTGCCCTCAAAGATAATAAAACTTGTCCTAGTAAAAATTATCGACCTTCAAATAAGGATGACAAGAGCGTAAATTATTCGAGCAATGTTAAGAGATCGAGAAAAAAGCAGCCTTACGAAAGTAATAACAGCGGATTCGATTATCCGCTATTGTCGATGCCTGGCTCTACCAACTCACCTATTTTACCAGATGATTTCCATTCCCACACGAACTTTTTGCCTCCCACTGCTCCCTATTCATCAAAAAATTCCTTTTACCAAAGACAAGGGAATGAATTCAACTCCAACGCACTGATACCTTTGGCAGGCCTGCATCTAAACAGCATTCAGCATCCCGAAACTTCTCCTTCGATGAATGCTGCCGGGACTTCTTTGACAAACTTCAATTTGAGCACCATTTTTCCGGAAATCAATAAGGTTTTTATTCGATAAGCAGCCATAGATTGAATTAAATTAATTTTGTTTGTATTTGGTAGGGTGCAATTTCGAATATGTATCCAGATAACAGGAATAAGGAGCATTCTACTTCACAGCAAGTGAGTATTTTATAATTTTTGTATGGAGTTCGAATATACCTGAGAATTGGGACATTCATACTCATAAGTTATGTTTATATGTTATGGAAGAATCAGATCATTTTGTTTGGACGTAATCTGTTATAATTTTATTGTAATCGGCCGATAGTCTGTTTGTAAATTGGCCGCAATTGTTTTCTGTTCAAGTATCCCATAGCCTGAAATATTCCAGAATATTCATTCAAATGGTTTGACCTACCTACGACCCGAAACCCATTGATTTGTTCTATAAATAGTGTGAAAGCGTTCGTTCAACTTCTGTAACAAACCGATGTACCTTAATGAACTTGAAAACCATAGAAAACTCACTTGGAGAAGCTAACTCCCATTAGTTCACTGTTTTTCAATTGATATTAAGCAGTTACTCTTGAAATAATAATTCATTAGATATTTTTATCTCAATTAACATTCAACTGAATGGTTGAATCTGTTTCTGTATTGAGTTAGGTACTTTCAAACAAGTTGTTGGTTATTGTCAAGACATGGTATATTTTTTGCGAACATTGTTAAAATTATGTTTTCCCTCAAACGGCTGCACTCTTACGAGCAACCCTTAGAAGTCTTCGAGAGACTTGTGCGAGCTAGAGAAGTCGTAGCCCCTATAAGTCCTCTAATTACATTTTTACGAGTAAAATGTTTTCTGACTGCAAAGTAATAAATTTACGCATACTTCAACCAATACTACACAAATGCACGAAATGATCGTTTCGATCATTACTGTAGTTATTAACATTTTTGGATGAGTGCAAAAATTTCTGGAAAAATTCAGTAACGCTGCAGAGTGATAATCTTATTTACTTCTTTTTCAAAATACAAAGTAAACGCCAATAATGAGCACTTTTAATCATGTGGTGGGAGGTTTGAATAACTCACTGAATCTATAACTGGATTAGTCTCATAATTTCCCGTAATTTTATTTCCAGGCGCCGTTCAATATTGATTCCAAATATACCTTTCCAGGGTGAAATTGTCACCAGCTGATGCTGGTTTTTAGGTAACTGAAACTAGTGTCTTTGTATTATATATGTAAATATGTATAGAAGGTAACTTATCTAAGAAAATACATTTTTGGAGATATGCTTTTGTTTTTCATTTCTCCGTCAGTGTAGGATTCACTATTATTCTGTCGCTTTCCATCTGACATTCGAGTCATGATTTTGTTGTTATCAGCAAAAATTGATACGTTGTCGGATTATTGCCTCCAGATCTTGGAGAAATTCATCTGACCTACTTCTATACTGTATGGATCAGAATTGGTGCTGAGAACAAGATTAAGTATTGGTATACTCGTCATCATCAGGAATAAGTATGGGTAGCTCGACCAGTTGTTGTTCTAGATCATACACATGATAGTAAAGACCTGATCTGCTTTGTTGGAAAATCTCCCATTTGATGACTTCAGCTGTTGGATGGTTTTGCTGGATGAACTCCAATTTTAGTGATGAAAACTCGAAGAGAAGATAAGTAGAAATAGCAGAGGAATTTGGTGTTTTGTGTAAGCAAGCTTGAACCATATCACGTCAAAGTTTTTCGTCTCCAAACTCTCTTCACGTTGGCATAGAGTGAAGCAAACTCCTCCATTGAACCTGAATCGAGAATCATTTGTACATAGTTTTTGAGCCTGTAGTGAATGGTGGGCGTTTTTTCAACTGTCTGCCAAATGAAATAAAAGACGCGGTATCCCTGGCTGTTTTTAAGTCTAGACTTGAAGAAAATGTTTTTATACTATTGAGGAATTCGAAGCCTATTTCTCAGTTTTGAAATAAAATCAAAGTTTTTTTTTACTTCTTTATTAGTCATCATTGTAATACTGTGTTCCGTCTTGTATGGCACTGAAACCATGTGTACACCGTTATTTGACTTTTTTATTGTTATCGATAGTTGAACGGATTTAAAAGTATTTTTATTTTTATTGATGTTCTCGTAGAGTCCACGGATATTACAATAGTGAATCTTTAAATTGTTCGATGGTGCTTCACCTCGAGTACCTCTCGCCCAGAAATCCAAATGGAGAGATATGTTCCTTTCAAAGTATTTTACTCGAGGATGTTTCCATCATCATTAGTATTACAATTAGACCTGAAATGAAGATGGGAAAGAAAAAAAGTGACCGGAAGTTATCGACCAAACACTGAATCATGGAATAATCCATTTCGTTGCACATATTGTCTAGAATATGTTGATTTTTACAACTCAGAAATTGAAATTACTACACAGGCTACAAATAAGTAAATTTTAATAGGGAATCTACTATCTTTCTAGATTAATTGAACGAACATTGAACAAAGTACACTTAACAGACAACTATAAAGTGAAAATGGGTTGAAAAAATATTTTAGTGGTGAGTGCTGAAAACTGAAAAATAAAACTAGTATCTTTCAAACACCCATGCATCTGACATCATATTTTACAGGACACAAGTATATCTAATCACATTATTTGCATTTCATCTAATACTGCTGAGGCACTGAAATTTTTGTGCATTTTGAATTAATTTCGAGTTCTAGGGATATTACCACACACTACACTTATCACTTGGGTTCATAGGAGATCCGATAGGGCACTTGTAAGCTTCAGCAAAGTCTTTGGAGTTTGACAACGGCCCCAAAACTCTCACGGGGCCTGGGGAATGTACACTAGATCTAACTTTTGTTAGAGCATCCTCTGGTCTCATCGAACCACACCAAATTTGAGCGTAGTTCAGAAAAAATAGTTGATCATGAGTCAAGTTGAGTCCGGGTAAGTCGAGTTCTTCTCCATGTTGGGACACCCATTTTCGATATGCCTGCAAAACATCATCATTCAACACTGGCAAAAGGACAGTATTTTATAATACATATGAAAGTTTAAAAAAAAAGTATGTCATAATAAAAAATACGTTTTTGCTGTAGTAAGAAACTTTTTCCTTCCATATTAATTGAACTTCAGTAGATTATTTTATCCAAAAGGTTATGGACCCAGAATACCTCATTTTGCGTAATTAATGAAGGAAGGAATACGTGCTTGCTACACGTACATAAGTTTGACATTGACACTATTATTCAAAATGTCCCAAGTTGAGAATACCAGGATTGAAACTGTCAGAATTATTGAATTTGACGGAACAATTTTCCATGGAAATTCAGTGTAACTGTTACACCAAAGGCTAGTGATTTGAGGGAAGTTGTCACTGGAGCAAAACCTTTGATGTCTGCCAGCAATGCCGAAGAAGTTAAGAAATGGGAGAAGAAAGACAACTAGGGTATGCTAATTTTTCTTCCGTCCATTAATGAGAATCAGTTAATTGCCAAACTGTCGGAGAAATGTGGAAAAAACTGATCACAGTGCATGAACAGAAGACAAAAGTGTCGTAACATATAATTTACCAGAAATTCTATGAACTTCGTATGCCCCAAGGTCGACATATTGCCAGTTTCATTTCCGAAGTTGAGTCCATTGTCAAGCAATTGAAAGATATGGATGAAGTGAAGACATATCTGATGTTGCTGTGATTTCTGAAATTATTAATAGTCTGCCACCTAAATTTGCTACGCTTGTTATTGCTTGGGACTCAGATCAGATCTTATTACTAAACTCCTGAAAGAACAAAAATGTCTGTTTCTGATGTCAAGGAGGATAATTTAGCGCTCCAAATTCTATCTATAAAGATCCACGAAATTCAAAAATTGTCTTCGAGAAACCAGAATATCCAATCTTAACAGGAAACTAAACATGGATTTTGCAAACAAATAGGTCAGGTTCCAAACTGATTCAGTCCATATACAAATGCCAGAGATACTCTCACTTGTGACTTGCCAAATATACTTCAAAACTTGTTGAGGATGAGGACAATGAAGAAGACATTTGGTTGGCGGATACTGGTGCAAGTGTACATATATCCTTGGGAACAGAATGGTATCACAATTTGAGGCTTGTTTATTGAAGACTGCTCTAGTTGATCGAGATCACTTTCACATATGTTCATCTCTCTCTAACACTTATGCTTCATTTGTCTTTCTCTTTTGAAAATATTAACTTCAAGCAAGTAGAGCAATCAGAGTACGTCTCAACGAATGACACTTTGAAATTAATCGATAATTCAGTTGCTGATAACAAAATAGTTAAAGCAACAACCATATCAAAATAAAAGCGTATATTGAAGGTGTTTGGGAAGGCAAAATTATTACAGATGTTCTTTATATACATGATTTGCGAATGAATCTTCAATCTACGGGCAAAATACCTGATAAAGGTTTCGTAATGATAGCCAATAGCGACAGATGTGAATTTCGCAATCCTGAAGAGAAACTATCTGTAGGCAAACTATCTATATGTTTAACATGAGGCAAATGTTTATGCTACTGAAAGTTGATGAATGTCAAAGACACGATAAAAAACTTGACGTTTTTGAAAATGTAGCGACTGTCATGAGAGTTAATAATCAGAGTGCGATGAAACTTGCAAATATTCCCGAATTCCCGAAATATTCCCGAACAGAGAAGTGATCGTGAACTATGTGGAGTTCAAACTTCTTAATGAAAAATGGAGAGTGTTGGATAATTCAATTACAAAGATATACATATTAAAGTTGGTTGGAAGAAAATTAATATGTTGTCCTAATGAAAAATACGTTTTTGCTGTTCCTTTCAAATTAATTATTATTCATTGGATCAGTTTATCCAAAAGATAGACAATCGACTCACCCTAAATGACTGTTTGAGACCGCCATTATCAGCGATATTTTCTCCTTGCGTCATCCTACCATTAACGTACAGATCAACTTCGTCGATTTTATACCGGGAATATTGATCTATTATGCACTGTGTTCTCTCCCGGAAAGCTTTAATCGTTGCGTTATTCCACCATTGCATCATATTTCCATATTTATCAAATTGCCTTCCTGAAAAAGCAACACACGTTTTTATTTTTGCTGTTTAAAATTTGTGGTTTGAAAGCTCAGATCAACGAAAAACCCTAGGTAGGCCTAAATATATGAGCAATGTTTTGAACCGAAGATGACTCTCGTGGGGACTATTATGTGTTGGGTTTCTGACAGTCACACCAAAACAAAACACCTTTTGTACACTGCTCTGCATTTGAAGAGGTTTCTTTGAAAGTATCTCCCATGCACTTGAGGCTGTTTTATGTGATTCGTAACTTTATAAAATATCAAATGAAAATAGATTGTAAACAATCCCGCAATTTTTTAAAAATATCTGATCTTCTTACAAGTGTCAAATTTGTTTCTTCTATATAGCTTGACTATAATGAAATACTTGTATTTCAGTAATAATGACAGAACTTTCTCATTTTCTCCACACAAAATAGCACTAAATTTAAAAAAAATGTTTTTCCAGGACGCCCACTGTTACATTGGTTCATATCTAACAGCAATATCAGAATTTCGATGGTATGGCAATCAAAACACATCGTATTTCTCCGATTATAATCAAGTTTCGATGATAATCGTGCAAGAGCGTGTCACTTCGCAAACAATCTTGAAGGGAATCAAAACCACTTTTATCGTTATTTTCGTGAAGTACGGAAATTATCTTGGTAATCTTTAACGATCCTAATAATAAACTACTCAAACAAATATGATTCCATTCAGCTTCACTAAAAAGGATTCATTTTTAAAAACGCACCATGCATATTGAATTTTTTTAATTTTAAATTCATGGCGGTCAAATTTTGTAATTTATAGTCTGATTCAATATGAAATTTGTGTGTGAGAATTTCGGGGTCGGAAATGGTTTGTTTTCATTCAAAATCATAGAATTCAAAACTACGACAATTTTTTAATATAATTTTTTTTGTATACTATTGAATATAAAAAAGGCGTTTATTATTATTATTAAATTAGGGATTCAAGATGGCGGACGAGTTTTATCATAATTGGAATCTATTTCGGCAATCATAAACAAAGCATTTATGGTCTAATTAAATAATTTACTAACAAGTTTGTTGACGTATGGTTCAAGTATATTAAAATTTGGTGTCTGTTTATGTTGTGCAGATTTTTTATGATTCACTACAAAGATTTGAATAAATATTAGTTAAGAAACCTATTATTTTAGCGAGCGTAATTTTTGTGACAAAATATGTTGCCTTTTCTTATCTACACATTTCAGATCTTCCAGATTAAGTCCTCTTTTTGTAAAAATTATTTTTTCTGTGACATAATCATTCCTACATTTCGTGACAGTTTATTCCTACACTTTGTGACAGTTTATTCATATTTAATGTGAACACCAACTTTCTTGAGAAATTAATTTTTCTGAGAAAAATTTTTTGATATGGAATTTGCAGTTTATTTCTTCGAGGCAAATAGGAAATACTATAAGTTAACGATAAACTGAATAATTTTTCTCTTCATATAAATAAAATCATTTTGTAAAGGAAGTAATTTTTTGAGTCTAACTAATTGTTTACCTTTCTACACTTAAATTGTATTGATTTTCTGTATTTTCCTTCATTTTTCAGATATAGTGTGGATTTATTCATCTTCAATTAATAATTGAAAAGTATCAATTTACATATAAAGAAAAGTAAGCATTAATGCATACCAAATTAACTATTTAAGGAAGGAATAGTAAGTAAGCATGTGCAATAATCAGAGGTCGGAGCCATTTTATGTTGGAAAACATAATTTATTTCAATTTTTCATTTTGTGAATGTCCACGTTCCAAACAAACTAAACCAAACTTCTTATAAGTATAGTCACAAATTTTGTCTAGGAAAAGGTTATTAGGTTTATCTTTCATCAGATTGACTAATCGGTGGTCCTCTCTGCGTAATAGTTGCACACAAGAGTGAAATCTTCACTCAATCGATTAAAGCAATAAATTTAAAGTTGACCAACTACTTGTTAATTGTTACTTGGCTACATAAGACTGTCATTGAAAAATAATAAGTCATATTTGCTAACTTTCAATTAATAAATAATACTGCACGAAATCCACACTCATGTCTAAAGTTAATACGTTAAATTTCTCGTCAATATGTATGAATTATTCATTATTAGTATCTATTTCGCCCCAATATACTATTAGTAGAATAACTTTGCATTCTATGTTCGACGCCACTGACCCAACTGTGGAATGTAAATTATACCTATCGATTGCTTTGCAAACAAAGCAGTATTCGACATTGTGTCTCATTTAAACCACTACACAACAATGAAAAGTATCCCAAATGTCACTAAAGTTTTATTGAAAACGACATATCTTCTGCTTAGAAGATTTTTTTCCACATGAATATTTTTCTAGTATTATTAGAATAATAAATCTGAATACAAAAATATGAATGATAACGCATTGATTGATACCTAACAAAATCATATTTTTTTTTACCAATTTCAAAACAACAGAGGTGTGGGTGAATGTAAATAAACACTGTTGTCTTTGCTCCACTAAATACGATGTTTACATAACATCGGGCCTATCTATAGGGTTTTTTATTGATCTGAGTTTCAAAGCGTCTACATCATTGGTAAATATATTGAGGTGGGAGACACAACATTATGTACGCATCATTTACGAACCTTTATCGTCGAATCCATGTGTGATTTCGTGTCCAATTACAACACCAATACCTCCATAATTCAATGACTTCGGAAAATATTGACTATAAAATAGCGGCTGTAATATTCCAGCAGGAAATACTGAAAACAAAATTAACGTTTTTTAAAACATAAAAAATGTGTCTTACCTACCAATATCGTTTTTGTTCGGGTTATAGAAGGCATTCACAATTGCTGGCTCTGTGGACCATTTATCTTTGTCAACTGGCTTTCTCAGTTTGTCCAAATTTTGCGTGGCCTCAAATTTGAGGATGTTGAGGATATTTTTCATGAATTCAAGTTTTGTAATATTCAGCTATAACAATTGAAATATTTAAGTATTTAATGATATCAAAGATACATTTCTTGAAGTTCAAAAAGTAAGTAGTCCATATAAGGAATCCAATAATTTATCCGTAAAAATTTCTGTCAGCTCTTCCGAATTGTTACATAATATAAACAGAATAAGTGGAAAATAATTTTCTCACAAGGTATAATCAAAGTGAATCAGTTGAAGTATCAATTTATAACTTCTGGAAGTCAATCAATCGTTTGCCAGTTGGTATTGTATGTGTAAATGTTTTATACATAAATGACGTCAGTGAAACTACATCTTTTGTCTAATTATAATTCAATCAGCGGAGTGGAGAATCTTCGAATCATTGATATACACAATAATACACAATTCTCGGACAAATTAAAATATTCATAATACTCACCCCCATGTATTCTTTGTATAGTTCAAGTTTATCAGTTATCAATTTGGGATAACCAATTCTTTCATTCATAGCATCAGCTTTTTCTTTAGCAACAGCTCTAGTTTCATCGTCCATCCAATGATTTTCTGACAATAATTCATTGAATGCTTCTCGAATCGTATGTATCATTTGTAAAGCGGTTTCCTAAAAATGTTAAGTGAATTCAAAAGTACCTGAAATTACAGGTTATTAGGGATATGTTCTCCTAGTTTCAACGGATGATACACTTTAACTAAAAAAAATGCTATATAAAACAAGAGTGCTGAACTTAAACGATTTTCGAAAAAAGTTCAATACAATTGTTACGATAATGGGATTCGTAATCGGCCGTGTCAATCAGAAAAAAAATACATACAAGTAACGCCTGGAGCCACTGCAAATTGATAACTATTTTATATTCATTTGGATAGCCACCATTCGAAAACGGTTTAAGACAATATTTAATATAATTTTTTTGTTAGAATTCACTCCGTCAACTTTCGGTTGAATTTAGAAAGTCTCATACCCTAATATCTTGTATTTAGGATGATTTTTCATCTATAGCCGAATTCTTACCTTACTTTCTTGATTAAAATTATCTCTGATGTATAAGGCACCCACAGACATTCCCATTTTTTTGTTTGTCCACTCCACACATTGTGACCATCGGTGTCTTTCACTGGAGACACCCTGCAGTATTCTTCTGAATTCAACACGTTCCCTTTGGTATTCGTCGATCAAATGTGATGAAAGCGACATCACTAGCCGCCATAACGCGTAATTATGTATTATTCTGAAAGGTTTAGAATAATTTTACCCAAGAATTGCAAAGTAATGGGGTCAAATAAGGAAACATAGTCGCGGGGGCATTTTTTTGGTCAGATTAAAAAAAAATACGCAAATATATTTTTTTAGATTTTTTAATTCGAAAAATAGAAGAGTTGGCCCTGAAAATGAAGACCTAATCATGTAATTTGGTTTCCTAGTGGACTTTTTGAATGTCTGCCTAATAAAAACAACATCATGAAAAATGAATGTTTTATAAGGTGTTCCCATTTTAAATGGACTACAATGTACCTATTTATCTGATAATGTGGTGCCCATACCCAGATAACACAATATACTATGGATATCCCTCTCATTTCAAATTTTAGCCATAAGATATCCAAGGCAAACATAAAAATTCATATAAATAACAAAATCAGTTTTCAATCCATTTTTTTAAAGCTTTTATTTAACTGTTTGGGTCAAATCTTGCAACTGAATTTTGACCCACTTGTAGTTGTCCGATTAACTTGAAATTTGGCAGGTGCTCATAATTCCGGTGACAATGCATTATGAAATTTTTGTTGGAGAAAAATTAAAAATGGCGGCTCCAATATGGCTGACGAGTTTTTTGATTATGGTCCGATTCGATTTTAAATTGGTAATGTGGGAGTTTACGGGGTCGGAAATCATGATATTATTGTCAAAATTCATGAATTGAATATGCCGGCTCCAAGATGGCGGACGAGATTTGTGAATTTGTTTCGATTCTATTCAAGTTTGGTATGTAGGGATTTCAGGGATCAGGTATTACGAATTTTTCGCCAAAATTCATAGATTCAAGATGATCTCCAAGATGGCGGACGAGTTTTGTAATTATGGTCTGACTCTCTTCAAAATTGATATGTGTGAGTATTTGGGATGAAAGAGTTGAAATAATATTAGTACTACTGAAACGAGAAAAAAAATCTTTCTAATGATACTAAAAATGACATATATGTTCCATTTAACAAAAATCGCCGATAAAGTCACTTCTCTAAAAGTAGGTATATTGAAACGAAATTACAAAAAAGATATTTCGAAAAATAAATAGGACGTCAGTAGTAGAATGTAACAACCATAGTTGATTTTTTTTCGTCTATAATAACGCTAATTCCACCTTCGATTATTAAAAACAGTAATTTTTCTAGACTTGTAAAAGTTCCATACCTACCTTCTCTCTGTATTGGCGACGATCTTCCCCATTTCGATAAAATATGCAAGCCCATAAGCAACAACATATTCTTCCTCTCCGATATTGATATCAAATATTGATCTGAAATATTCCAGCCAATTGATTTGGGGAACAAGTTTACCTAACTCTCTCAAAGTCAATTTTTTGTATATTACACTGCTGTCGTGCCTGTCCTGTTCTGGAATAGATGCCTGAAAATGTGGGTGATTATGTTTTACTTATATGATTCTGTCAGCCAATCGTCATGAGGGAACATTTTGAATCGACCAATAGTATCAAAATTACACTGATAATTTGTTAGTAGCAAATTACAGCGACAATTTCACTCACTATATGAAAGTCGCGTCTCCTGCGATATGAGGACCAATCAGAATGGGATTTCGCGAAAGTACACGCTTCCTTTCGCTTCCTTTCTTTCCGATCCAGAAAGACCACGTCGTCAAGTCAACCACAAATATAAACAGCAATGATACATCTTGTAATCTAATATGACATAAACGTCAGGTTGACAGACTTCATGTTTATTATTCATTAGTTGCAACTATTGAAGAATTCACTTTGTTTACTCGATCAAATTTCAAATAATAACTTGGTTGGTTCGTGAAATTATCTCAATAAATACGACTCGTGCTCACAATACAATCGATAATTCTGTCAGAAATCTTTAACTCGATCAAATTACCAAGCAATTTGATCTCGTTGATATCTGACAGAATTATCGATAGTATTGCGACCACTCGTGGTATTAGCCCCGATAATTTTTCCACGTTGTTTGATTGGATCTTTGCTCAAATGAATGCATAGGAAAGTTAGCCATTGACTTGGTTGTCAAGATGATACTGACAAATGTCCTCTAAAAAAATAATCAAACCGAATTACATTCGTGGTAATAATTTCTTTGAGATAATTTTAACTATATTAGCACTCGTCTTTGTTGCTATTAAGAAATACCACTCGTGGACTTCGTCCTCTCGTGAGATTTCTATAGTAACAAATATTCGTGCATTTAGTAAAAATTATCAAAAATTACCACCACTCGTGTAATTACTGTTGGCAATTTAACTCATGTATAAAAACTCGTATATGGCACAGTACAATTGTCACTTTGTCAGTGGCAAAATTTACCTACAACTTTTACAGCGACACTTTTCACTTATTCATTTTTTATCAATTATCGCGGTGTTGGTTGCCAAAATAAATAGTTTGACATTATTCATTCACCTTCGGTGTCGCGTTTTTAATAGTTGACAGTTTTTCTCATATTATTGCTAGGAGACGGTTTCTCATTAAACAACCCACATTTACCCGATAAAATACAGACCTCTCGTGCAATTATAAGTGATAAATTAACTCCTGTATAAAATGTGTCATTTAAAGATGACTGTTTTGTCAGTTTGACAGCGATAAAAAAGGTGCATCGTTTTTTACCACCGATAAAAATACCTGTTCCTCTTAAGCGTTTACATCTAGTATGCTGTCAGTTATTGAAGTACCTATTATTGTTGATAGTTGATAGTGAAACATTACAACATGAGTAATTTTGGAGAAGTTTCGACTCAACAAATAACAAAAAATATAGAAAAAGCAATCCCGCAATCCACAAAAAATACTGGCCACGTTTATACCGTCTCTTGGTAAGCTGACTAATGACTTTATTTCAACCAAATAGTCTTGGTCATCTTGGTGTATACAGTACGCTTGGTCAGGTAACCAGCTTGGTTTGGTACCGAAAATTGTTGCGTACCAGACCAAAATAGTTATATGACCAAGATGGTGTAAACACCTACGGCCTGGACTTTCCAGAAAGATGCAAAATTTGGTTTGAATTCTTGGTAAGCCCTAAGTCTAGTTTCTAATGTACTAAGAGTGCCCTAATATCCATTTTTCTAGCAACACAACGTCTAATAATAATGTTTATAATTTTAACTTGAATATCTAATTTGGATTGCCATTCATGTTTTTATGTCATAAAATATGGGTTAGTAGAGTTGCAAACCTTTTTATAGGTTAGAGTTGTGTTGTCTAAATGATTACCAAACAAACCAAATAAGAACCAAACTGTTTACTGATTAAACATGGTGTAAATAGGCAGTAACTTATTCCATTGGTCCGAATTTGCTAAGGTCAACTTGGTCAGAGTACCAAATTCGCGCACGGTATAAACGTGGCCACTAAAGCGTCAATATGGAGACAATTTATGGACTTTTGTCAAATACGAAATTACGCACTGTCGAAAATAACTCCGTTACAAGAAGTAGCAGATATATTAAAGGATTGGACCTATAATATGAAAAAGAGGAATGGAGAAGATTATAAAGAATATGCAGGTAAATCAATTTGGAATTCAACTGCGAAGATGATTCAAGAAAGATATTTCAAGGAATACAATATTAAATTTGATCCTTTTGCCGACATAACTTTTAAAGAAGCTCGTGATGCGAGAAATAGTAAACGGAAAGAATTACAAGTTATTCCAGAGAAAAGAAAAGTAAGTTCTGTAGCATTGAACAAGAAAGATATAGTAAAAATGGCAAAATTGTGGAATATATACAACCCAGAGGGATTACAAAAAAGATTCTTTCATATAGCTTCTTATGAATTAGCTTGGAGGGGGGGAGAAGCTACAAACTGTAAAATTTACTATTTTAAAGAAGAAAAAAATCAAGATGGAACTTCAACAGGAAGATTTGAATATAATACAATATTTTCAAAGACGACACAGGGTGGGTCGAAAAATTTGGCAGGCAGCAAATGGATAACAAAAAATGAAATGGATGAAGGTATTTGTCCCGTTGCATTGTTAAAATTACTGTTACAAAAAAGAAATGAAAACATAACATCTGAACGGCTTTTTTTAACTCCAAATCCCTTTTGAAAAATAAAAATTCCAAAGGTTGGTACAAAAATGTTCCACTGGGTATTAATACGATTTCTACTTGGACCAAATATTCTGCAACTAAAATTGGACTCGACATCACAAATAATAAAATTACCAATCATTCGAACCGTGCTAGTACAGTTTCCCAGTTAGCAAAAGCAGGAGTAAGTGACCAACAACTTATAAAGATAACGGGACACTCATCATCATTTTCTATTAAACCTTACCTCCAAATTGATCCTGAACATCACGAAAATCTTATTAATTCCTTACGAGCCTCGAGTGAGAAAAATCAAAAAGAATATTCTACATGTGTGAATACCAGAGAAGAAAATTTTGAAATCAGTACACCAAACCAAACAATTTATAACAATTGTGTATTTAATAATTGTTCATTTAAATAATTTAATTGTATCAATAAAGATAATTATTGTTGTTGTTCATTCATATATTCGGTCGTTAATTTATCTTGCCAAAAAACACTCGAGCTTTTCTTTTAAGGATAAATTTTTTTTTCACTCAAAATTTTTCCATCAGTAATTTTGCTCGAAAAACTGTCAGTTTTTCTCGTAAAATTACTGATTGGCAAAATTATTTCGTTACAAAAAGAAATTTATCCGATAAAAACATAAGCTCTTGTGTTTTTACTGTTGATAAAAAAACTGGATAAGTATGTGAAAGAAATAACCGATAAAAATAAACAAGTCATCAATTACACAAATGCCACTTATACCCATGACCTACTGTGATATTTTAAACTAATACGATACATACGTTGGCCAATTGCTTTTCGAAATCAAGAACTTTCTGTAATTCTTCGCTGGCAGAAGTTGCATTAGCACCAAGAAGAATTGCAATATTTGTCATATACTTGTGGTAGGCCGCCATATCGTCCTTACTGCTTGGTTTCAAATAGTAATCTCTACTTGGGAGTGCTAGAGCTGTTTGATCCATCTGAAAAATACAGAAATTTCAGACTGTGATTAGGACTATGATTATGACAATGGTGCATAAATTGACCATAAGACTATTTTTATTGCTGCTAAATTTCTCTTGTATTTATTAATTTCACTCGACATTATTTTGGCGTTAATAATCAGAGATGAAAGCCCTCGATTACAAAATATGACCATTTGAATGCAACCACAGTGCAGATTCTGCGGAGGTTGTCAGAAACAGCAAACCGATTAATTACCTAATTGTGCGACTGAAGGGGACTGGAACGTAGGTAACATGACAACTTCGTATAAATCAGACCGCTAATTGAATTGTGCCGAAACTTATATTTTGGAAGTATACGTTTTCTTCAAATTTGAAGAGGAGTTTCAATAGCTAAAAAACGGAGGTTCAGCTATGAAAATATGATTGTAGTAGCCTCTGTCCGCGAGGACTTCAGAATTGAGTTCAGAGAGAAATGAAAAAGGGTGAGTAATACAAAAATGAATGGGATAAAAAATTTCACCCGTAGGTATTTGATATGGTAGAATAGCTAAATTGATATTGATTATTTATACCCACGTACCCAGTACGTGTAAGTTTTGGCCATTCAATAATCTTGAGCAACCGACATAAATCTGACCATGTGAGAAGCAAGGATAATTGGGTTTCGGAAAATCACCACGCTCAATCCTGTAGCTGCTCCGGTAAGAATAGTGGCCCTTATGATATTCCTCACCAGCTTTGTGACAAAATAACCTGGTGCCATTGCACAATTTCGGCAGAACTCGGACGTCAACCTTTAGCTACTTGTGAAGTAACGCCTGTTAACTCTGAGGTGTTGAACATAAGTTGTACCGTCACTGCTCTTCATCGACAAACCTTTCCAATAATTTTTTGTTAATGTTTAACATAAATTGATAACAATCGGGATAAAAAGTCTCCTATGTATTAATCCAGGTTATAAACTATGTGTGCCAAATTTCATCCAAATCGTTTAACCGTTTTTGTGTGATTGAGTAGCAAACATAAAAACATTCACATAATTAATATGAGTAGGATATCTTTACTCCGGATACATATTGTTTCAATGATTTCATTTTGGAAGATGAATATTAGTGCGAGAATGAACTTATAGTATGGAGTATCAAACGCGCGGAAAATGAAATATCAATTTAAAATAACAGTGGCTTGAATTCGATGCGCTATTGACAATTGGAAATTTCAAAGGCGGTTAAATTTTTTATGAGGCATGACCTACTTCCTATTTATGGACAAATCTATAAAAACCGCACGTAAAGCTGGTGTATAATACTTTTGAGTATCCCATCAATACTGACATGAAAATAACCATTAAAAAGCCTGTTTGAGCTGTAGTAAGCGAAGCTTGTATGAAATTCACATATACTCTCTACTCTAATGACAAAGAAGATATGAGCTCGAATTTTATTTTTATGAAATGGTGAGATTCACAAAACGATCAAGTGAAAAGGTGATTTGTTCTTGTTACATTTTTTACTCACAAAAACAAATAAACTGAAACATGCACTTTTGTAGTTGGTGTGGTGTTAGTTGTTGATATATGGAAATATATCTGCTCTTCAGTATTAGCTCATAATAATGGTTTTATTTAGATATGTATAGATATATCTGATCTTGATATGTTTTTTTGGGTATTTTAATCGTCCAAAGTCTATTAATGAAAAAAATGTAAATTGAAGGAAATGTATACAAATGTTACAGGACAAATGAATCAATTTATTCAATTTCTAATTCGGAGGTCTTTGAATACGGCTGAAATTCCATCAATCTTAGAGCCTCTGTATATGTGTGAGTCGTGAAGATGGAAAACAACGACCTGATGTAATGACATTTATCCCTTGGAAATTTGGTAAACCAGTCATATGTGATTTCACTTGCATTGATACTATGGCACCATCACACATTTAGACTCTACTTCTGAACATCGAGGAGCAGCAGCAAAAATTGAAGAAAAGACGAAGAACAAAAAATACGATAAATTGAAGAATAACTACCTTTTCTATCATGTAGATGTAGAAACATATATGGAGTGTTCGGTTCTGGTACAATGATATTCATAAGAGAAATAGATAAGAATATCTTTCAAGTGACGAATGATAAAAGATCCACCAGCTTGCTCATTCAATGTATCAGCAACGTCATACAAAGAGGAAATGCAGCATCAGTGTTGGGAACCATTCCTGTCGGTAATCAATTAGATGAATTTTTCATCAATCCAACACACAGAAAACGCCACTTCAGTGTTAGAAATAATAAAGATGAGATCAGAAACGATATTGCATTCATCAATTTGGAATTAAATAACTCTTTTCATCACATTTCCAAAGAATCCCAACATACCAACCCAGTCAACAGGACTATTGTTAATGACGCGATAGTTACTTGCGAGGTTCTCACGAAAATCAAGTAACATTGAGTTCCACCGACAAGGACAATGATAACAATAAGAAATCTTGGATTGTGGTCCAGGATTCTTCAGGATCGGTTCTTTCTTTCGCAAGAGGAGGAGTTGTTTTGACTACTCCAAAACTCACAAGTTATGCAAAAGTTATGCCCAGCAGCCTTAGATCAGGTTCGTTATCAAGCCACAGAAACAAATACAACAATTTCATTACAGATTACTCAGACGGAGGTGACAGTGGTGAAAGCAGCGAGAATAGCTTTAGCACCAACAGGCCTGTGGTACATAGTTCTGCCAAAACACTTGGTCTTAATGGGTTGAAAAACACTTGCTTTATGAACAGTGTTATCCAATGTTTGTCGAGTACTATACGGTTGCTGGAGTATTTGAAGAAGGATACCTGCACCAGGGATATCATCACGAGTAGCTATAACATGAAGGAACTTTAATCAATTCATTTGCGAAGTGATCAAAGAACCGTGGTCAGAAGATTCGTTGAATCGAGTGGTTAGTACAGCCTGCTTGAAAAGTCAAATCCAATTATGCCCAGCAAGAAGCTCAGGAGTTTTACGATACCTGCTGGAGGGACTACACGAAGAAGTGAATTGAGTAACTGATCTCAACGAAATTTGACCGAGATTGTCGACAGATTGAGCAAAAGTGAAGACCAGAGAGTCATGGTCGACATACTTAAGAATGGACAACTCCAAAATAGTATATAACTCTGTTGGACAGCTGAAATCAACATTGAAATGTACATTTTGTGATTAATGTTCAGTCACATTTGATACATTTTTCTAGATTTTAGATTCATTCACTAGGTAAGAAACTATGAATGGTGATGAGAAATCGATTTGTTCGAAGTGCAAAGAAAAGAGGAAATGCACAAAGTCTCTATCGTTTCATAAATTCTCCAAAATTTTAGTAATCTATCTAAAAAGGTTTTCTAAAACAGAAAAATTTATATGAAAATTAAATGTCACCAATGATTTTCCTCTAGAAGGATTACATATGAGCAAATACACAGCGGACAATGTAGCCCTACTTTAAGCTGTACGCATTGTCAAGTCATAGCGGGACTACCTATAGCGGACACTACACTGCTTACTGTAGGCATCTATATACAGGAACGTGAAACGAGTACAACGATTCTCATGTGACTCCGATTTCATCAAAATCGTATGTGAGCGGAAAGGCATATGTGCTCTTCTATGAACAGGAGGGCACTAAACCACACCTTTGAGATTATAGTTTTATTTTATGAACATTATTTTTTATACTTCTATGTGTTGTTATTGTTATTTATTGTATATCTATGTCTTTCAAAATAACTAAAAAATATTGACCCGAATATCAAGTCTTCAGAACGGCTGGCGCCATCTAGTTGAGAAATAGCGGAAGAATAGCGGTGGCGCGAGTGACGGCTATCGACATCTACAAGCGAGGACGGCGACTTAATATTTCCAGACTAAAAAGAGATGGAAGGATTCTAGATTCGTTCAGAACCTTTATTTCCCACTATAAGAGGCCTTGCGTGTCGCTGGAGAAAGTTATTTATTGAAGTTATTGAAGTATGGAATAGTGAAAAGATTTAGACTGTTCAAATAAATATAGCCCAGTGATTGTATACATAAATTAGCGTGTTCTGTAATATAATTGTTGAAAATAAATATTTTAAAAGTGAAATTGTGAAAGTTCTTTACAATATTAATTTTTTTCGAAATCAAACACCCATGATTTATCTAATAAACTCCTTCCTGGGAAGCCGGATATACAGATGTAGCTAACTCTCAAACGTGGAACACCTGGGTCATCACGCTCAATAAAGTATATTGCTGTTTCAAAAGCCAACTCATGTCAGATATGAAGCAGCTTCATGTCGTAGAGGGCGAGCACACCATATCAAGGCAAGATTCCAAAGTGCTGACCGCCAATCAGCAGGATTGAGGATCGAACTATAAGTGGGGGTGGTGGATCGTCAAATGCCTGGTAGGTTCTTCCTCCCTGGCCTCTACCTCAGGTGGTGCGTTGTGGACCATACAGGCAGCATTGATGGCCAGAGTAATGCATCACTCGATGGCCAGTTGGGTTATATCGTCGCTAACGAGGAGAAGGGTTGTGGTATTCAGTGGGGACATCCGACTGAAAGCCGAGGTGGGAGGGGGCTGCCCTCCGGTAAGCTGCCTCTTTCTCCATTCATGTTGCTTAGTCATGGACGAACTCTCGGTTAAATTCACATTTGGAGGTTTCGAGACACGAGCATGGAGTTGTCCTACTCTGCAAAATATTTGAAAGATGGTGCGGTGAAGCAGGGCTCACAGTTGATCAAGCAAGAGGTGAAAGGAAGGGCCCGAGCAGAGAATTTACGTCTGTTTAGATAGTCAGGCAGCGCACAGCGTTGGAATAAGAAATGAAAAAAAAATTAATGAATGGATGGTACCGGGCGCAGGCAGTCGACAAACATTACACTCACAGGACTGCTGGATTCCTATCGTGACGTCCATTCCCCCACTCAAAGATTTGTTTCTTCTATTCGGAGGCCACCGCATTATGTCATTTCAAGGTCATTTCTGATACAAACACGGGAGATAGAAATCCAGCTGTCCTGTGTGTAATGTCCTTGGTCGGTTCCAGCAAAGCAAAGGTGGCATGACTCTTGGGCAGAAATAGTCAAGCACTACTTCTTCTTATAGGATTACTATCAGGGCATAACAAATGAAGTAGACACCTATCATTAATGGTGACAGAATGTGAGAAGGTGAAGAAACTTCATCCCATTTCCTTGGCGAGTGCGAGATCTATGAATGGGGGGAGGGGTGAAGATTTGAAATATTTGGAGTTAAAATAAGAGGATCTAATCAACTCTGAGTGAAAGAGCATACTGACCTTTTCATGAGAAGGTTACGAAGGTTCAAAAAGTAAGAATAAGAGAAGTAATGCAGATATGAGGAGAACAGGGGATGGTAAAAAGGACCCATGAGGGCCTACTTGCAGTAGCTGCAGTAATCAAAATACGTATGTACAAAATTGAATAATTTTTTTCAGGACACCACTCTTGTAAACGCTTCACCTTATCGGGGCAAATCGAATCATTTGCAGTTCTACACAGTGCGGGATTGCATTTTATGGGTTACACCCTCGTCTTCCGTAGCTCGCTTTGAAACCAATTTCTTATATGTTAATTATAAGTATATATCTTTAGTGCGATAATGTTTACAATGATTTTTTTCAAAAATTTTTAAATTTTTGTACGAAATCATGAAAATGTACCTACCTGAATAATATTCACTGAGCTGTTTTTATCGTCTGGTCCCACCCATTGTTCTATGATGAAACCCTCATTATAGTGGCTTCTTATCAAACCAATCAAAACTTCTACGGAAAACGAAGGGGCTGTCCAGTTCTCCGTTATAACCGGCCAGCCTCCAAGTTGCTTGAGAACATCTCTTATGGGCTTGTCTCCAATGCTCCTTATATTACCTAGAAATAATTAACGCTAATCAGAAGATTCCGGAAATGACAATTAGGGATTTGTAAGTACTCTTTCAATAGCGGATACAAGGAAGGTCAATGATGAAAGGAATATATACGACAGCGAATGAAAATGCAGACAGAGAGCATAATTGATTTTATTCTATATAAGAGTCAGAGCCGAAAATTTTCTCTGAGTTTATTAAAACTGGGTTTTCGTTAATTAGTTATAGACGAAGTGTACACAAACATTATCTGACCAAGTAGCACACATAGGTCATATATGGGTTGTACAGACGTCTAGAAGAACTTTCTCAAAAGTCTGTGACTTATGTCTTGTAATATGCTCAAACGTCGAAATATATTACCATCTTCTTTACATTTTCATAGCCCCAACATAACTACAATAATGGAAATCATAATAAAAAATGTGATTAATGATAAGGTATTTATTATAGTGTTGTAAAAAGTTATCCCAATACCGTAAATTACATAGGCAGCACCATTTTCATGAACAAAATTCAATTCTACTTACTTAAAATGCATGTGCCTCGAAGATAAAGAGAAATAAATCTTTTTTAAAATTATTTTTCATGTCTGGAAAAATATATTTCATGTTTTTTATCATAAATCATTAAAATATGGTGACAATCATTCAAATCATACTTATTGAGTCCATTTACACTGTTTCTTTTTTTAATACATTACCCCTAGACCTACATTTTAGGTTTAAAAAATGTTTGTTTCAATATGGCTGCTATAATGCGAACATCAATCGAACAAATAACATATGGATGCCATCGTCTTAGTATCGAAAAGTTATAATTACTTCGGTATATACTAACACAGAATAATTTACGACTGTCTTGAAGACATCGTAATAACTTACATACAGGAGTCGTTACATACTCACTGAAACCACATTTGCAGACGTTACTGTTTTATGTTTACAAGCAGGCTGCACTTTAGTCGTATCAACGTCGGAACGACACCATACAATAATTTCACTAGAAATAGGTTATGTTATGTTTATCAAGGATTGTGTGTATCGTAGAACAGATGACTCAGGAGCGACATCAAAGATGTAGCATTCACGGGTGTAACAAAATTGATTTATTGAAGCTGAAAATTGTTTGTTATACAACTTCTATAATGCATATCAATGAAAGTAGATATATTAGAACAGATCTGGTAAGTCACTTCGAATATACAGGGTGTTTCATAATTGAATGCTGATCTCGAAGGGTGATAACTGATAATCCATGAATACTTAAAAAAAAAAGTTGACATTTATCAAAAGAATCAGTTCTTCCCGAATATCTCTAAAACCGCTTTGGGATTTTCTTTAAATTTTGGAACATGCAAAATACGCTTAAAAATACATTTTTCCTATGATGAAGGTTTTCTTAATTTTCATCAGTGGCGTCACTGTTAGTATGCTCTGCCATATTTTTCATAAAAATAATGGTACGCCACTTTAAATACATATTACTTTTGCTATTGTCTTCTATCTTTACATAAATGCTCTCTGGCCTTTTTTCGCACTGCGAACAATGGACCACAACTACAAGAGATCGCTTTCAACTTACTAAATAACGAAATTTTTCAGATATTAGTCGACAAATTGACAGGGTATTATTCACCACAGTGCAATTCTACGTTTGAAAGACACATATTTCAATACATGAAGCACCAGGTTGAATAAATTCATACTGCGTGTTCGAAAATAAGCTGCCAAATACACCTTTGATGAGACAACCCAACAAGCTTTAGAAATCAACCTCACTAATCGAAAACTGGATAAATTCTGAACTCAAAAGCGGCTACTGCAAAAAAAATACACACTAGATGAATTGATTGAGATATGTCGAATAAATGAACAGATAAGTCAATCACAAGAAATGTAACGAACAGAACTATCAACTCAATATAATCAAAAGTCGCGGAAAACGTACTATTCATCGATATAGTCGGTGTGGCCGACGATAGTCAGCTATCGGGAAATCGAACTACAGTAAAATAGGTTTAGTTCAAATATTGTTATAACCTTATAATATTATAGTGTTGAAAATTTCATATAGTGTTTTAGTGAACTGTATTTTGCACGTCGAATTAAAAAAAGTGTGCCTTTCCATTAAATTCAACTGAATAGTTTCGAAAGAAGTTTAATCGGGTGTACCTACCTACACTGTGATTCAAACTGAGAACATAACTCTTTCTCGTACAGAAAACATTATCAGAGGACTCGAGGACAAACGTTTGTAGAACAATACTAATGATGTCAGCCCGCGAAAATATGGCGTTTGAATCTTAATTTGGAATAGTCATCACCTAAAGAACTTACGTAAATCCATGCAGGAGTTGTAGAACACTTTCGCTTTCCTAGTTGCATCGTTATCTTCCATGCCGATTGGTTCTTCCAGCACTCCTGAAACATTCAGTAAATTTCTTAAAGATATCAATATAGAACAAAAATATTCTTTTAATATGTATAATGGCATTGGAGAATCTAATCAAATGTGATTTGTATGAATCATTTGTGAAGATCTATTTCGTGTTGACACGCATTTTGTGAAAGTCAAACAGGATTAGATTGGTCTGTCGCATTAGCCATTAGCTGTCATTGATTTTATGGTCGTTATATAGATGTTCACTATATATGCATGCCGATCTATTTATAATAATAATGAAAATAAGTAACAATAAGCTTCGTGTTGTCCATAATGAATACGTTGAAAATTAAGCAGGAAAAGTTACAAATTTTGATCGAAAAACAACTACTTCATGGTTTATATTGCCCCTCCAAACATCGATAATTCAGTGTTCAATTTCACTCGACATCAGTTTTTCATCAACAAAGTTAGTATCACAGTAGCTCTAATCTCTAGTGGATTCAGTGTATTATCTTGTATGTTTTTGAGCTCTTTTTGTTGTTAAAAAATGTTAAAAAAGATCACAATGGTGTATTTAACACGACGGATAATATACAGGTCCGTATTTGAAGAAATTGAGCTGGAGGTATCTCTGGAAGAATCGAAACTCTGCAATGAAAATTCAGTGACCATTCTGTTGCTTGCTTGAAACTAAATATTGAGGTTGAGGTTCAGGATCAACAACATCTCCACATTTACAATTTTTTTTTATTATTTTGAAATTTCTCAAACAGCATTTTATGTTGCCAATATATAACAAAATCTTTTTTTTTGTTCACGACCGTTTTTAAATTTTATATGATGGCATCACAAAATAATATTTCATTATAGATACTTATACCAACAATATGATATGAATTTGATGATCAAAATCAAATTATGTTGTCATAATGTGGTGATCGAGATGTTATTTTTTCTTAAGAATTTTTTAGATTTGGGATCATTTCTAGGACTCCAAGTATCAATTCTGTGTTTGTTTATTTTTAGAATGTTGATGAACAATTTCATTTAATTCCAAATAAATTCCAATCCCACCAAATTTTACACAAAAAAATATTTTTTACAAAAACAATGTATTAGAAATGGAAATACCTTTGAGAACTACTTGTAATTGGTCAGCCATCACTTCAAATGTACTAATGGAGCTTTTATCTTCTGGTATAACGTGTTTTTTATTCCATGTTCCACAAGCGTATTGGAAGAAATCCACACAAGGGTCCATAGTATGATCCATTGCTGATAATAAAGATGATGCTGAAAATTCACCCGAGTCAAAATGTATAAAACATAGGTTGAAATTTTGAAAAGTTGCATAACCAAAACGAGCAACTGCAATTTAGTTACTTCTAGGAATTCCACCCATAAGGGTTTCGCAAGTCAACAGATGTTTTTATGAAGAAAAAAAGTTAAGCTTATCGCGGACAAGTAAGTTTGTTACTCTGATCAACTCTTTTGAGATGACATATAATTCTGATACCGAATTTGTTCAAGTGAACCCGAATCAAAATTTCGAAACATGCATACATACCTGTTCTGACACATTCTTCGGTAAGACAAATAGTGGTTCTTTTATCTGGAACAAAAAAGAGGAAAGGATATATTGCTGACTATGCAGAATAAGAAAGAAGTAAAAATTACGTTGTGGGAGAGTGTATGTTATTTATTGAGTATTTGTGTTTTTGGACTTTATCTGAATGCTTTTTGATTAACCACGATGGTTCAATCGGCATGGTTTCTCCGATCGTTTTCAATTGGAAAATGACTCTTTATATGATGTGGTAATTAACAATTTACCTGCTTTATTTAAGTTTAAGTTTGTTTATATTCGAGGAGGTTTACAAATTCATTAACATATCCAATATACAGTCTGTCCAGAAAGTAATTTTTCTTTTAAATTTTTTTTGGTTGAATGGTAGTTCATAAGGTATTTTTTGACAGTTATAAAAAAATTGTATCTTCCAAAATGGCGCCTCTTCAAAAATGGCGGCCAGGCGCCATTTTGAAAGATTTTTTCAAATGGCGCATGGGGGGTCGAGTGAGACATCATTCGAATTGTCTTTCAATTCCCTATACAATAGCAGAATTTCAAACAAAAATATTGATCCAAAACAAAATGGCGGTACATTATTTTAGAACTCTCACAAGAGCATACTTTCGAATAAATGGCTATTAAAGAGCTTTAGTGTAATGACAAAATATTTTTTTGTTTCTGCAGGAGCTTCTTGTCACTCAAAATGGCAGATGGGTGCCATATTAGAAAAAAATTCAAATAAGTAGATAAGTACTTAGTGTAATACCTCGTTTTATTGAATATCAGCGATTCTCAGAAATCATGCCCCATATGCAATTCTGAGGGACAGAGAACATTTGTAGATATCAAAAAATATTTTTTCATTTCAATTGAGCTCGTTTGAAGCCATTTATTCACAGAAATCTAGTATAAAAGTTCTAACATAATATGCCACCATTTCGTTTTGGATGAATATTTTTATATTAAATTTATCTGAAATTTTGCAGTCGTATAGAAAATCAAAAGACAACTCAAATGAGGTATCACTCGACCCCCAAGCCATTTAGATTTTTTTCAAAATGGCGCTTATGAACTACCATTTCATCAAAAAAAAAATTCAAAAGAAAATTCCACTCCGTTCAAAAGTTAACAGAGGGGGGGTTACTTTATGGACACACTGTATATTCGATATTTCCGAATAAATTCTCCCTCCCACCCTACCTAATTTAAATGTGGGAAGAACTGAAAAGTATCGGTCCTTTGTTATGTTAATTTTTACATTTCATTACTCATCCCTACCCTATCTAAGCTGAACAAACAATTGAAAGGGATTGGTCCCCCTGTACTTTTTCTCACTATAATTACATTTCATCATTTATATCCAAACGCAAATTATATAAGTAAGTATATACAATTTGAATTCAATACATTTTTGAGTAAAACTCGCGGAAGAGAGAGAGTGAGAGTCACAAAGTGTTGTCCGTAGTCTAAACAGCTTTGGCAGTGGACTTGTCGAATGTAGGGAAGTGCTCTCGCGAGCACTTCTGACAGTCGCTTCTGCGAGTTTTCTTGCCAGTCTATATTTGCACCCTTATGGTCAGATCATAGCTATACTTGATACTCGAATTTTTGTATTTTCTGGTTCACATGAAAAAAAAGTTCCGTTGTGTTTAGAAAACAACGAGAGGAAAACTGGATAGAAGTGAACTTTTTTACTGAATCAATCAAATCAACCGTATGCTCCCTGTTTTCAAACATGCATATCTCATCTTGTCTTTTGAATTCGTTAATATCTAGAAAGGTATTGGTATGGAAAGTAGATAGAAGTGAGCGTTTTTCCAAACCAAACCTCAAATGAACCCTATGCATGGTGCCTAAAAATCACTCGCGTTATCCGCCACTGCAATTTCCGGCAGTGCCGGAAATTAGTTTTGTCATAACTTTGCTAAATATTATCGTAGAAGGAAAAGAAAAAGTAAACTTCGTTACTGAAGACTTCTACCTTATTCTCAAGCAAATATAACATATGAGACTACAGCTTGGCAAATCTATAAAGGAATATGAAATTGGCACACCTATCGATGCGCGGTAGCAGAAGAGCTCAGTATACATTCTAACTGAATGTACAATTTATACTACCCTCTTCGTCCGAATACTCTCTCATTCTAATTCGCGCATCTCATACGTTTATCGATATTCCTTCATAGATTTGCCAAGCTGTATCTGAGTACCTAAAATGTGTTTTGCCTCACTTCACACAACCCTTCTACGATATTTACGGAGTATCCGAAAATCATGGATATTTTAGTTGATATATGGAATTATTATACTGAAGTAGGAACCAGTGCCCTCTTTGGACCATATGCAACGATTTTAGACTAGTAAGAAGTCTCATATATATGCCAAGAAAAAACTGGGTTTTACTCCTGCCTCAGTTTTCAAATCACCCATAATCCCGGCATTTTCTTCAATAAATGTTGAAAATAATCAGTAGTAATAACACGAGAGAATCTAAAATAACCGATTATACCGAGTCACGAGATGTATTCTGCGAAACACCACGAAAGCGTTAGCTCGAGTGGTGTTTTTAGGAATACGTGGAGTTACGAGGTAAGTATAATCTATTATTTTTGTTTGCTCGAATGGTATTCGTTACGATTTTCCATCGAAAATACTTGATTATTCTTTCCAGGGACGGATGGGCCTATCGGGAGTTCGGGAGAATTCCCGGTCTTGAGCCGGTAAGGGCTAGCTACTCTGAGGGCAGTCAGGGCTGTTTGGCTGGTTGCTGGTGATTTCCCGGGCCGATAAAGTGCACCCTATCCGTCCCTGATTCTTTCTTTGACGTTAATTGACAAACGTCAAATAATTTTTACAATGATAGAACTTATATATTTGGAGGAAGCGGAAGTTTATTAATAAACGCCAACATCGCCAACATAAAGTTGCTAATGACATTCACTTTGTTGACAGTGCAGTGCAGATTATCCCTCGTCATCAAGGGTATATTGAGTTATCAATAGGTAGAATAGGTAGAATGCCCAGTCGCAATTGGCCACTTGCTGCTTTAGTATAATTATTCCATATTTACTAAATTATTCATGATTTTTTTTGGATCCTCCGCGAACATCTCCTGAAGTGGGACAAAACACATTTTAGGTACTCAAATACTCACATGTTATATTTGCATGATAAGGTCTTCAGAAATGATATACACTTTTCCATCACTGATCATTATTATCAAAGTTATGACAAATCAAATATTTTGGCCCCGCCAGAACTAGCAGCGGCGCCGGCGGATAAACGTGAGCCTATTTTAAGCGATTACTTTGACAAACAAATTACTTTTGACAGGCAGTAAAACTCCAAGTATCTTGACCATTTTAATTTTTTTTAAAGCAAAACCTAACGCGAATTATTGAAAGTTTTCCCCGTATGAAAGACACTGTATAATCTCGAAATTCGTCGGTTGATATCTGATATTTGTTGACGATTTTCGTCAACCGCAATTCAAAAAACGAAGAAATTGAAAGTGAAAATGGAATAGCAAAGGAAAATAAATAGAAAATGAGATGAATGAGAGTGAATAAATAGTTAGGTATGAATGATATAAACATTATGAATGATATAAACATTTGGTCTTCGTTTGTTATTATGATATAGCTGAGTATAAGGATGTGAAACATTTGAATTGAAAACCGAAACAAACGAAGTCCCTAATGAGAAGCTAGCCGCATAAATGTGGCTTCGTTAGAAAACCCTACAGTTTCAGAATAACATCCAGCATCGCCACGGAGGCAGTTACGTGACAATCCGACCAAGGAAGATATACACGGAAATGGAATGATGAAGGAAAATACCGAGTGGTTAATTGAAAACGGAACAAGCAACTTTTTGTGTTTACCACCATTTTTATAATCGCAAGGAAGGAACATTTATGCATATCTCATACCTTTCACCTCCAATCCCAAAATTGGCTGGAGATGTAAATGACGAGGTAGGTCAAATTTTGATCATTTCAGAGTTTGTTCAATCAACAACTACCATTTGGTTTAGCATTGTCCAAGAAGTTGGATTAAAAATTATCATCAAATGTTTGACATTACTACCGCCTTTTCCATTAGCAGATAACTGAAACGTCGCGTCGCACACTGGGGCAACAGGCCTTAAAGTTTGGCAAAAAATCAAAAAATTAATAAGCATATACACTTGGCTCTATATTATTTTTCGATGCACCAATTTTCCTTACATAATAAAACGAGCAGGTACTGTCATTATTCTCACGCCTGTCATCGCCACAGTCCTCTGTCGGCCTATGGAAACTGTAGGTGTATTGTCATTGCGTAGCTTTTATCCGGTTTTTGTGCTGTTTTTAAAGCTGTATTTTGAATTTATTTTTCAATATTTCGCTATGGAACTTTCAAGTTGAGGCATGTTTTGCTATTTAAATGAGTGTAGAATAGTTCATGTAATTTTATCAAAATGGTGTTAGTGAGATGAAGGTTGATTGTCAACATTTTCAATTATTCTCAGAAACATGAAGGCTATTAGTTGTGTTTCAAGGCAGATCATGCAAGATTCAATTTTGGATATTTTATAATGAATATTGTTTGTACTTTTCAAAGTTATTTAGTTTTTTTGCACTTTTTTGCACTCTTCGTCGCAATTTGAGTTATCTCAAAATAAAACATAATAATTGTTTTTAAGCGTATAACAATATTCGTATTTTAATACTCATAAGCCTATATATAAAGACTATGGCGGATCCTGGTATATAAGTAATACATATTTATTTACCTACCCTGTACTGATGACGAGGCAAGAACCTCGAAACTAGTCTGCAGGTGGTCCCCCTGTCCGAATCGAAACAGAATTCTGGTATTTGGTTACAGAGAGCACTTGTAATTATTTCCCAGGTATTAGCCAGGGAAGTAGTTGTTTTCTGATAGGTATTTGCCACAATTAACCTACGTTGTAGGTATATATGGGAATAAAAACGGTAAAAAAACATCGGTCGGCGACGACTATCGTTATCAAATGATCTCCCAAAAGAACTCTGAGCTTTGTGTTCAGATATCTCACATTTTTACTCAGTTCCGACCCTGTTATCACGAGCAAACGAAAGAGGCAATAGATTTATTACAATCTCAACCGCGACCCGTACATCTCTTTAGCCAAGATGATGACGCTAATGATGACAGTGAAGACAATAATGACAGTGGAGACAATGATGAAAATTAAAATGTCTCATCATATCCTGAAGAGAGGATGAAATAATTATTGTAACACTCCTAAATTAAGTTATTGTTATATATTTTTCAGCACTTAAGGAGGCTTTATTTTATAATTTATTCATTTTATGTATTTTATCTTCAACTACTAACACCTCTTCAAAGCAATAATCAACTTTGAAATGCATTTGTAGAGTCTGTGATTTATTGCCAACTTTGAGGGCCTGTTGCTCCAGTGTGCGTCGTTGCTATTGATACAAGTGTGAAAAGTGTATGTTTAACACACGGGTGTGAATGTTTGCTTAGCGATTTCTGCAATATTTTTATTACGAGTGTTTGTTTGGGTAGAAATTTGTTAAGTAACTTTATTGAAACAATCACGAGCCGTCAAGGCGAGTGATTTTTGAGCAATGTAACATGCTAAATTGACAACAAACTAAAGCAACTCAATTTAAAAATTTTGACAGGACAAAATTTTACGACGAATTGTATTCGGATGACTATTTCATGAATAAAGAAACCAAGAACCGATTACAAAAAGTTCAATTTATTATTATTTAATAGTACCTATATGTACGAGCGTTTAATGATGGATATTACTCAAGATAATGAAGTATGCGTAAATTATTCTAGTACAATATTATACTTTTTCGGATGTCTCTCCTAGTAAAAGAAAATAAAAATACAAATAATTTATATATTTTACGTGCACGGCGACGCCTCGGTCATTGCCAACTCGGACGTCGCGCACATTAAGGATTCCCGTCAGAGGGCGCTAGTTACTTCTTCCACTGATGAACGTGGAAGAGATTTGCATTCAACGTAGAGAACTCTGAGTTCCGATGACGTCCAAGAAAAGGCTTAGAGCAAAAAAGGTACTGGGCGATGTGAATTAGAAATTAGTTCCCCATGGAACCGGTTCTTCCCAGCGCACCTGGAACAGTTCCATCGATTGATAGATAATCCCGCCGTTTGCAACTTGGGAAGGAAGTTCTTATAAAACTCGAAGGACAATAGTTTACGTATGTCGGAATGGAGTCGGATGTGTGGAGCACTATTGGTGATGATACTCAGTACATTGTTCTGCATTTTACCAAGTCTCTTGTAGAGGTTGCAGAGCACCGGGCAGTCGTATAACAATGCTGGTCGTACTTTTCGCTTGTACATAAGCATTTTGTTATCAAGGCTCAGGTGTGAAGTTCTGGAAATCTGCGGGTTCTGGAAAAAAAAGTATCCTGTGATCCCCTTTACTGAGCGTGTTTTGTGTTACTGTCGATTTGTCCGTTTGACACTCGCACATTGGCAAATCTAGCTGGTCAAAATGAATCCTTGAGATTTTTTGATTTATAATGATTTTTAGGCATTAGAAAAAAAAAAGTAAAACTATATATTTGAAATAATAATAACTTGATTTAATGTATTTATCTGTGATGATGATGAGTGACAAAGGCTCTTGCTCGCTCTCTGTCTTTCGTTGAAATATAAATAAGTCATAATCAGAAACAGGTTCAGCGAAAATCAATAATCAATTGAATCTTTCCAGAATGGCAGTGATTTCTTTTTGGGGGTTGGTCTCATATTAGTAATCAGTGGGTCAAAAGTTAGTAACAACCTGTTTAAAACATCTAAGGTACATGCCCCTCTTCCTCTTGACGATTTCCTCGTAAGGTCTGCCTGTATAACTAGATTTGTTCGTTTCGTACCTCTGCGTCTTCTTCGGAGAGTAATCCAACTGACAATGAATTTTTCAATAATAACAGTTGCACCGTGCACTAAAATATAGCTTTTCTTGTGCCTTTTCGTAGGCTTTCTTCAATTTCATAGCTCTCTTTGGTAAGTAGTAATTTGTTTTAATATCATTTGAATCATATATATTCTTCCAAATGTTTGTAATTTCGTTTGCGCAGCGTGTGTCAACTTATCAGCATCTGCCATATTACGAATATTTACAGTTTATCTTCTTTTCCTTCTTTCAATCAATTCGGTAAACGATTTCGATTGGCGACTTGAGCTTTGCTGTATCACTCTCTGTATTTTAGGTATTTCCCAGCCATGATAACTTTTTCTTTATTGTGAAAATGAAAAAAAAAAATACTCTTTTCAAATAGATTGTTTTCTGTGGTTCTAATGTAACTATAACGAACAGGAAGTATGAATTTAACAGCTTATCCGCACACGTAAGGAAAGTTACTTTCCACACGCGTGTGGATATATGCCACTTTCCGTGGCACTGTACAGTTCGATGCAATGTGGTCGAAGGAAAAGTATATATCGGAACCACGAAAAGGTCCGTAGAAACAAGTCTGGAGGAACATCGGAGAAACTGTATAGACTAGGCCAAACGGACAAATCGGCAGTAGCGGAACACGCGCTCAGTGAAGGGAGTCCCAGGATAATTTTTGAAGCTCCTTGCCCCAGACCAGGGGACTTATTCTCGAGTTTGTTCGTAAACAAATTTGATTCACTCTTTCACACCAATAGGTACACATGAAATATGTATGTTGGTCTCTCTTATTCGTATACGAATTAAAGCCGAAGGTTTCGAGAATATATAGTCGACTTTTACGGGAAGCAATAGAGATCCACAAGCACACAGGAGTCGGAGAATTTCAATTGGAGAGAAGCGACTCTAAACGTCAACCAGAAATGGGATCCCATTCTTAGAAATGCTAGGAAAACGATAGCTAAGAACAGTTTAATGACAAGAGGTAGAAACAATGCATAACAACGCAATAACAAGTAGAGGTACGAACCAAGAAACTGTAACTCATGAGCACGACTATCTGAGGCAGCATAAATATAACTTGCGGAATGGAAAACTTCGATGCATCGGTGAAATCTCGAAGATGAACCTCTAAAGAAGTTAGTCGAACCCGCGCTAGCTAAGAAACAAAACCAAAGAACGACGGCCTTCAAACTCGAATGAACTTGAACTCGAGGTCATGTGGAAGAACAGGGTCATAACGTAATCGTCGCCGCGCGCCTGTTGGAAAATGACACTGAACATGGTCTATTTCAGTAAGTTCGTGTATTAGTGAATGAATAATATGGTGTTTGAATATGTAATAATTACTTACTTACTGAATAAATTCTTTAATATTATTATAATTATTATTATTACATAGTGATAGTGAAAACTTCAACTGCGAAAACCTTAGCAATTTTATCAAAATATGAAGTATTGGGAAAACGATTGTTTTTTTTTTGTTTTGTTGTTTTTTTTATTAGGCTTCAATGTAGGACATTGCACATGAAATATGTTGAGAATTTTGCAAAAAATCTGAAAATGTGATAATGGAAACACCCCTGTATCTTCCGTAATTATTAGAGTATAACTCTGAAATTTCAGGATCGGCAGATATACCAGCGATGAGTCTAAATCTGGCCTGGGGTTAATCTGAGTTGTATGCACTGCTCGCTAGAGGCGATGAAATCATTTCGTTTTGCCAAAATTGATATTAGTGGAAAAAATAGGCTCAAAATCAGAAAACCAACTTTCCCAATGGACACAAGGACGTTGAAGTAACGTTGTGAAATGGCTGAAAACCGAACGTTTTTTTCAACGAAAAAATTTCGCGTGTAACAACGTTATATTAAACCAATTGATTACTAATCATTGCTTTATTGAACGTCGAAGATACTCAATAAAACAACATTGTTTTTACCAAATAAAAGGTTAGGGAACGTATCATAAACATTGATAAATGAATCGCATGAAGCGAGTTTGATTAACAATTCTTTTTGAATGAACACAACAATTGTTAATAGTATATTCAACGAGTTGTTGAGGAAGTAACGCTGAAAACACATATTTATAACGTATTCTTTCAACGTTGAAGATTACACTTAATTATTGTCGTTGAAATTTTCATCCAGAAACGTTTATTTAACCAATGCCACGTTTATAAGACGTTTCAAAAATGTACGTGTGCCCATTGGATTATTACCAGTGCAGATTTTCGCAGAAAAATTTTCAATTCTGAAAAATCTAATTCACTTTTCATGGAAACACCCCCGTATCTTCCTTAATTATTGGAGTAGAACTCTGTATACATTCCAGAATCGGCGGTAGATACACCGGCGGTGAGTCTATATCCTGCTTGAGGTTGATCTGTGACAATATAGGCTCAACATTTCAATGGATTCGGAATCAGGACATCAATTTCACTACCAATACAGTTTTTTGCTGACAAATTTTCAGTTTTCAAAAACCCAATTTGGCTCACTTTTCCGTATCTTCCGTAATTTTTGGAATAGAACTCTGTAAATCCCAGAATCGGTAGATTTAGCGGTCTAAATCTTGCCTGGGGATGATCTGAATTACTTACACTTCTTGCCATAGGCGATATGGAATCTCCCAGTTTTGCCAAAAATTATATGAGCGGACAATATAGGCTCGGGGTGTTGCCATGAAAAGTGGACACACTGTATAGGTTCTATAGGGATATTTGAAATAAGAAAGTTTGGGTCCACCAACGATACAAAAGAAAGTGCTACATTCTTGAAAATATTTTAGCCGGATAGCTCCATGAAAAATATTAAACTACTTAATTTTCAAATTCGACCCACTTATAGTTTTCCATTCGATGCAGTTCCCGGAAGGGGGTCCTCCGGGAACTGTGGTGAACGACAGTGGACCATGTACCGCGTTAAACATGCAGAAGTTTATTTTACTTACCGGAACATGAAGGACCTTTATTATTGAACACCATCGTCATTAGTACTCCGCAAAATATGAATAGAGCTAATATCAAAGCGATGAGGAATTTTTCTTTTTCGGGCCTCGTCTTGGTCACCACACCAGTTTTGGTACCTGTCCGAGTAACTTCTACCACAGCAGTCCGAGAGTTTGTAGTTTCGGGCACTTCACTTTTGGAGTTGAGGTAACCGTTTTTGGAGGCCGAGTACCGCCACGAATCCTTTTTTGCCGGTTCACACATTTCGGGTTTGTCGTGCAACTTCAGTTTATCTTTTCTCGATTATTACGAAGTGAAACTCCATTGTCAGCAATGTCAGCTCTCTTTGATTCAACCATTTTACCTGTAGGGGTTAAGAGATATAGTATTACCTGAGATCGGATTAGGTCAGGTTGGTCATTAGAAAAAGTTTTCTCATCGGCTTCAGATTTTATTAATATAATTTTGTGAGTTTGACAAAAAACTAAACATAACCTTGCATTACTAAACATAAAACCACTATAATGTCCACGGGTGCGGATTATCATTGCCAAAACTCCAAATCAAACAAATTATCTACTTCTGTTTTGGTATAAATCAATACAATAATTAATATAAGTTCCACGTGAGTAATATACAGTTTAATAACTTTCCACCCCCAGCGCCTTTGGTTTAATATACAGGTTATACTTAAATTTTGCGATTCTGGTTGGGAATTCCATAGATGCGGTGGTAGGGTGATCAGATCCGGGGCCCTAACACCACGCCTTTATGGACTTCCCAAAATCCACAAACCAAACATCCCATTAAGAGGCCATGAGCGCGATCACGTTTGGGACGCTTTTAAGGGTAAAAGAGTCAATTGATAACTACGATAACGTATCGATTTCAAACAAGGACCGGCTTCTGGAGGAAGTTTGATTTTACGTACGTGCTGTAATGGAAATTGAATTTTCAATCCACTTTTCCACAAAAAAAAAATCTCAAAAATGTTCAAAAAAACATTACAGCACGTACATAGATCAACGTTTTACCTTTTTCTACACTGAGAAAAATCTGAAGAACATATTGGTATATTCAAGAAATTATGATAAAAATTACAATATATTGTGGCAACCCTTATAACTTGGATAGTAAGTGGTAAAATACTAATGAATTGTTGAAATAATTTATGGTTAACGTTAGTATGAATTATTGCTGTCACATATATAGTACCAGAAATTATTGTAAATATCACTATACATTTTTCTTCGTGTACAACTGTCAAAAAAAGTCCACTTTTTTGTGGTTTTTGTGTGCGTAAAGTATTACAATATTTCACTATCAACATACGATTTCATTATTAAACGGAAAAGCGTAAAAAAGTGCACTTTTTTAAGGGCTGTTGCTTAGGCGACCGACAGTTTCATGCAACAACAATGAAACAGATCCGAATAATAACGAAATCCTGTCATAAAGGCAGTTATCATTTTCTTTGGCAACTAATTACCTCTATAAATATCTGATATAGAAATATTTCACGAATAATATTCTTAGCATTCTTACTATTAAATAAATATTATCAAAATTCCAAACAATCACGGCGAATATATTCACATCGAAAGTCGAGTCAACATTAATAATAATAATAATATTGACTTCGATAAATATGTTATTTTAATATTCGCTTCAAATTTTCCATTTTGTGAAGAGAAAGGTATTTCGACTCTGTCGAAATTATTCGTTTAATTTATTTGAAACTCAACTCTCCGGCATACTCTTCGAACTTTGTTCGAAATAATGAATTAATAAAAATGTGCCAAATTCATTTCATATTGGCAAAAAAAATATGAATTGGTTATTTTTTAGACAGTTGTAGAAAAAATACTGTATGAAACTCGTGAGTAAAGTGTTTTTTTTACTTGTAGGAATTGCCGCACGACGCCGTCACTCCGCCTACGGCGTCGTGCGTCAACATCTCCTATATACTCGTCAAAAAAAGTATCACTTTACTCACTTGATACATAAATTACTATTCTTTTTATACCAAATTCATTTCGATCGGATAAAGATTGCTTCAAATTTCAATGGAAGAGAAATACCACTGCAGCTACTTCGACTATCCATCAAAAGAATCTAGAGGTGCTGCCGCAGACATAGTTACATAGAATCAAACTTCCTCTAGAAGCCTATCCTTGTTTGAAATCGATACGACGAACCGTTTTTGAGTTACCGACTATTTTAAACTTTTTAAAAAAACGGCCAAAATGTGATCACGCTCATGGCCACTTAAGCCCGATAGCCAACGCTATTGGTTCGCCCACCTATACAAGACTGCTAAACATTTCACATACCTTCTCAACACGTATGTTGGCTTGACTGACACGTACATCAGAGATCCACCCACTTCATAGAGAAAATAAGAAAAATCAGCCTATGCCCAGTCAGCTTCAATTTCAACTCACTATTTACTATTTTCCAATTCCTGAAATCATGATTCTTCCCCGTCGGACGACTTTGCCGACTTGTTGAGCAAATTGACGGCGTCGCCATAGGCAGTCTACCTTCCTAGTAAATGGATGGCCGAAAAGGGTGAGAACTCCCCCCATGAGGATTATTACCCCCAACCACGCATGGAATGACCCTAGGCACGTGCTAGATCACAACCAATAATTCTCGGAATACAGGGGAATTCTTGATTCTCGTCACTTCATTAATGATATTCGTATATTCACGTTGCCATTCGAATATTTGGCAATAGATTAGGTGTGATATTAATGATATTCGAAATAATATCACAAAATTTTAGTCTGCGATAAAAATTGCCCTCATAAAACTTTTATACGATCTGTGTTTCTACGGATGATCGTGCCAATCATGGGTTCTCCTTCAAAGAACCTAAATCTTCAATTCGAGCCCACAGAATATCCATTTTTAAGAATCTCTCAGTGCCGAAGAAAAAAAAATCAGATGGGAAAAAAGGACCCTGTGGATTTTTGGGAAATAAATGATGTTGTTTCTCACTGTTGTGTATATAGATTATACTTTGCCAATTTGAACTGATTATTGTCAGAAATATCGAAGCAATCGTGGGAGCGGTTAGGTACTGTTTGTATGGAAGACTGGCATACTTAGACGAACATTTTCAGTGGGAATTCTCGGCCGTGTTTGGGATCGCACGTTGAAAGGTAAGACCCTCGTTATTCCCAGCTCGCACAAGTCTTCTGAAGATATCTGAGGGTTGCTCGTAGGGGTGTAGCAAATTTTTATAACACATATTTAGAACAAACCCCCAAATACCTTGAAATTTATTAATTTTGATCACGCTGTATTTCGATGTCTAATAGATGTATATAAAGATCGTCCATTGGATGCACGGAAGCGTATCAAATTCACGTTCATGTTACGTTATGCCGTTCTCAACCGAACGTATCCGAATGTACATGTAAAGATCGAGTCCAATTTTGTTCATCCAATGGAAGTACAAAAATGTAACATTTGAACCTACTGATGAAGTCCAGTATACCATAATCGGTGTATATTCGTAATTATAGAAGTTTCCAAGTTTGTTAATTCAATGGACGTAAGAAAACAGTTACATATTGAGTGTCCAGTATTCAACATTCGATGAACATCCGTAAACGTACAATTATTGAAATTTTAATTGATGTCCAATTTTGTTCATTGGAATGGAAGTTTCAAATTAATCCAATTTTGTGCATCCAATGTACCTACAAAACAGTAACATATTGAACGTACAGACCAAGTCCAGATTTTACATTCGATGTATACATCCAATTTCATATAGTTTGGACGTATCCAGTTGATTAAGTACTGTTCGTCCAACGGACGTACACATATATGTAAAACAGATGACATTCGGATTATTGGTCCATTATTGTACATTCAACGTACACCCAAAATCGTTCTCTTTATTGATGTTTTTATGTTGTTCCAATATTGTCCATCCATGAGACGTACAATACGAAATATTCAAAGCAAATCTAGGATACAAAATCCATTGGATATCCAAATCGAGTCCCTGGACGTTTGGATCAATTTTGAACCTAAAAAGGTTGTCCATTGGACGTCGTGTGCTATATGGTCGGAGGGCCACAAGCTTTGTCCTGAACTTAAAGAAATCAGTCCTCTAAAGTTTGTCCACGTTCAAGAAATAGAAGCTACCCAAAACACCAGAACTACTTAATCAACTTAATCAACACCTAATATACCTATTGCATTCTACCTAGACCTCGTTATTTTGATTGCAGTTAACAAGATTTCTTGAGGAAGTAAACTATATCAACAAGAAAGTTTTTATTTCTTGAGTTTAAATTTTTGACCTTTCAAGTCTCACATGTCTTAGATTTGCATCTAAATGTGAAAATTGAATTTTTTTACCCTTCATATCTTAGTAAATGAAATAATGCTTTCTAAAGATTGCGCTATGGAAATGTGGAAACTTCATAGATAATAACTGAAAAAAATAGAACCAATGTGTTCATCAAAAAACTATAAAACTTACGAAGAAGTGAATAAATGAAATGGTATTCACACTAATTCGTTAGACCCGGCGGATACGAAATAAATACGACCTAGGTTATGTTTTTCCAAATCCCACAACATTTAATATGATTATTTCAAAATTCGAAGCAAGAAATCTAGCAATGCAGTTTTATATTATTAATCATACAATATTGAATAACAACCAATCCGTATGACTTTTACATATTTTGGTACTATTACTTCACTATATAAACCTCACATCTTACTTTTATTTCGCAGGGGATTCGTTTTCCCTTTCCGTGCACTTGAACGAACTATAAAAAGAAAATCCGCCGTTTTTGCCGAGGTTGTCGTTATTCATTTCACGCCACGTTGAATATCGGTCCATATTCGATTTCAGCGTTCTCGGCAATTCCGCTTTGAAGTGTAAACAGATCTCATTAACAATTTGAGTGGTTAAAAGCTCGCCGTCGAAAATCGATTGGCACTCGACCTAAATAAACGTAAACTCGCGACTGAAATTTCCCTGAAACTTCCACTCGATGAAAAGCTCTTTTCCAACCACCTGTACGGTTCGAGATTGTTCGGGGAAGGTCGATGAGGGTCGACGCTCGGTAGAGATATGGGACATCACTCCCTTTACATTTACTACATTGGTTACGGGGTTTTCCATAAGTAACTTATTACAATCTTCTCAGTTTATCAATCAAATCGCAGAAGAACACATATATAAAAAATTTAATTCAAAAGTTTGATTTAAAATGGATGGGAATTTCTTGAGAGATAGGGCAAAGTCCACATTTCGACAAAAAGTATTGTAATAAGAACACATTTTATATATTGGACAAGTGTACAATATGTTTGATTTTGCCTGTGGTAAATAAAAAGTTGGATTGAATCTACTGGCTAGTCTGGGAACTAAGAAGTTCAGTTCTAGAAGAAAGCCACAATTGATAGAACCATTGACTAGTTTAAACACGAAAACACAAATATTCATTACCCTCCTATGGCGTAAGTTTGTCATATTCAACCTGGATAGGAGTAACTGATTGTCTGTGCCTCTAACAGGGAATGCTCCATCCATTTTGAATATGACATACTTGGCAAAAACTCTTTGTACTTGCTCGATGGCATTTATGTTTTTCAAATAATAAGGTGACCAAATCAGTGATGCATATTCTAATTTGCTTCTTACCAGTGAGTAATAATAAATGGTTTTGAAAGTATCAGTATTTTTAAATTGTTTACAATTTCTTATTATAAATTTATAGCTGCTGAGGTAATTTTTTGAATATGATAATCAAATGTGAGTTTTTGATCTACAAATACTCCTAGGTCTCTGACACATTCAGATCTGTTTATGCTGGTATTACCCAACTTATAATCAAAAAGTATTGGATCTTGTTTTCGAGTGATGGTCAATACCGAACATTTAGATACATTCAAAAGTAGAAGGTTCTCAGTACACCAATCTTGTAGGATATTCAAATTGTTTTGAAGTACTTGAGAATCTCTTGTAGAGTTTATGATAAAGTAAAGCTTCATATCATCTGCAAATAGTTGGTATTCAACATTTAGTGCGTTTGTTATGTCGTTAATAAATATTAAAAACATAAGTGGTCCCAAGTTAGATCCTTGTGGCACACCTGAGATGGCTCCATATTCTAACGATTTATATCCATTATATTGTACATATTGTTTTCTTCCATTTAAGTACGATTCAAAGAATTTCACAATTGTATCACTGAAGTCAAACAATCTCATTTAGCTTTAGAGAAGTCGGTAAAAACAACATCCACCTGCCGCCTTTCATCCAGTGCCTTTGAAGTATACTGGGTGAAACACGCCAGGTTAGTCGTTGTCGACCGACCCCCCTCATAAAGCCATGCTGCTCGGGTGAAAGGAGCGATTCAATCTTACTGTATAAGTGTTCATACATCAGCATTTCAAATAATTTTGAGAAACCACAAATAAGAGATACAGGTCTATAATTCTTTGTCATTTTTTGATCCATTTTTGAATATTGGGCAGATTTTTGCTTTTTTCCAACATGTTGGATAAGAACTAAGTTTCAAAGACAGATTGAAGATTTTTAATAGGGTCTCGGCCAACATGTTTATACAGTCTTTAATAATAAATGACGGTATTCCATCTGGTCCACAGGAGAGCTTTGGTTTCAACTTTTTTGTAATGGAGATAATGTCAGTTTCAGTAAAATGGGGCAAGTCTATTGAGTTATTTGACCTACCTTGATATTTCAGACTTGTGAAGTTGGTATCTTGGTTACAATAGACACTACTGAAGAAATCAGCAAATGCTTGCACAATATACTTGGGATCATGATAATCATTTCCGTTCAGTGACATTTCTCCCGGTATTGAGGATGTGTTTCGCTTTTGCTGTATGAATGACCAAAATGCTTTCGAATCATGCTTAATTGTATTTTCAATTCCATCCAGATAACTGGAGAATGCTTGCTTAACCTGAATTTTTATTAGAGATCTAAGATTGCAAAACTGTTATAAAGGTTAGCATTATTTGTTTTTCTATAGTTTTTGTATATTTTATTTTTCTTTTTCAAATTCTCTTTAATTTCTTTGGTATACCAAACTGGGAATTTTTTTTTGCATTTTTAAATAATGGTACATGTTGATCAAAAATGTCATAAAGAACCTGATAGAAACGATTGCATAGTAAATCTAAATTTGTGATATCATCCAACTCTTGCCAATTAGTCAGTAGGATATCATTATACAACGCTAGAAAATTTGCTTTTTTGAAGTTGTATGCTCTGTTGTCAAGATTGACTGAAAAATTCTTTGTGTGCTCAGTATTGACCATCATCTCTACATTTAGAGCTGGATGATGTCTATCTTCTGTTACCATAGGATGGGGATCTCTACTCACAATACATTCACAATTTGATACAACTAAATCAAGAAACCTTTCATTTGCATTAGGTATTGCATTATATTGTTGCATATCTAAAAAATTCATGAAGTTGTATACTAATACATTTTTGTGGTCGTTTAAGGTAGTCCTAATATTTTCAAAGTTTGGTATATTGAAATCCCCAACTAATATTATATTTTTACCATATATACTTTCTAAAAGTTCAAGATATTCAAATATATTTATATAGACATCTATGTTAGATCCAGGGGGTATGTAAATAACAAAAACATACACTAGTGCTGTTGCAGAAGATATTTTGCAACCTACAATATTTATGTCAGGTACTTGTTGTTTGAGTTCAGCTAAATCCATGTTAGATGTCTGGAATGAGTTCCTCGTTGCAATTAATACTCCCCCACCTCTTGAGCCTTCTCTGTCACATCGAAATAGTATATATTCATTGTTGAACAACTCACAGTCACTAACGTTGTTGGTAAGCCACGTTTAAGTAAAACAAATTATATCGAATTCTTTCAGTGATGATGCACAAAATATATCATTGACCTTAGAGTTCAATCCCCTTACGTTTTGGTAGTTAATACTGAATCTTGTGCTGTTGGGCTCTACATGTTTAAATTATTGCTATTCTTATTCAACTCAATTATTTTAGGTATGCCTCTTACATATCTGATCCTAATATTCAATTCACCATTAGCTTGACGTTCCATCAATTCCTTTTTCACATCATTGTAGTATTGAAGTTGGTTTGGTGTTCGATCATGTGCCAAGTATATTCTTCCTTTAATATTGGCATTGTTTCGGAGCAGATGTCCTTTTTTGACAACACTTATGACTTGAAAAGGGGGAACATTCTCCATGAAAATTGAAAAATGAAAAATGTGACTGATTTGTGATATCTAACAGAAAACAACTACTTCCCAACTAAAATCAAAACTTATGACTTGTTCCTCATTATCCATGATAATTTTAATTGGGCGTTTTTTATTGGCGTTGAAGTTTCCTAAGCGACAGATTGAGTAATTTTCCATATGAATATTTTCATCTACTTCTCTTATCACCTGTGTTACCATTCTTTGATCTGCTTCTTTATCATTACTATCTTCTACTCCAAATATCATGAGATTTTTTTTCCTTCTCATCCTTTCATTTATTTCTTCGATAAAGCTTTCCTCGAATTTATTCACTTGGGTATCTCGAGTTTTCGTGGGGGTAGCTTTATTGGACTTAATAAACTCATCTATATGTTGGCGGAGGTCGGCGATTTCAGATCTCAGCATTGGGACCTGGCAAAGCCCGTTGCGGCAGTCCTCGCAAAAAAACAATAATACGCGTTTCTTGAGTTGGAGGCATTTGATTTCTGAGGCTGTGAGACCACCACATTTAGTACATAATGGTCTCTTACAACTATCACAATTCCAAGTATCATCGTCGTATTTGTTGGTATTGCACTTGGCGCACGTGGCCATTTCCTAACCTAACTCTCAGGCAATGAATCAACTTGATAACTTTCACAGACTGTATGTTGAGTTTACATTGTATTTTGGAATTGTCAGCACCTTTAAATGATTCGAATGTCACCTTTTCACTAGAGCCTGCCCTAATAGCCCTTAATCCAAGGTAGAGCGAGATTTTCTATGGGTCGACGCTTTCGCGCCATGAATTGTATTTCAGTTCATGTTAAATTAATGATATTTACCAATAATTTTCTGATATTCAATTTTCACTTTCGTTAGGGGCTGCCCGCGCCTATCCCAGGCGCCAGCAAAATTATATTTTTCGCTCAAAATTTTTCTTCGCATTTGGAACTTGGCAATTACCAACCGATGTCTGAATGTGGCAAAATCTTTTTTTTTTTTTTTCGATTATCTCCTCTTTCAAATGGCATCTCTATGGCGCACCCTGTATAATAGAAAGTTTCGAAGGAGACGATTCGAATTTTACCAAATTTGTTATTACCTGTCGATTATTTCCAGAGTTATCAATATTTTTAAAAAATGTACCAAATAGTAACAGAGCCGCCGTTGGACTAACCAACATCCAAATTATAGAAATTTTCAAATCACACCCATACTCATTGGTTTTCTGACGACTTGCAACAATGAAAATAATCATACGTTGAAATTATTCTGATGAATTTAAATATGCGATTTTGAGGAACATTAAAATGTATTACTATTTCTGAAAAAATGTCTGGCTGATGTGCCTATGAACCATAATGGAACCATCATAGAAAAACTATTCAAAAAGACGAATTAATTTAAAAAGGTGAATTGTAGACATATTGAAATATCTGCTGGTAGTGAACCAGAACTCTAACATTCTTTCGGAGTAGGCGTTTATAAGAAAGTGGGCAATAATTATTATTGTTTAGATATACTAGTATATTGTGCACGGAAAATATCCAGTTTCCGCACGAGTTGTTCACTATACTTTTCCGACGACTTACATGAAAAACATAGGTACCTATGTCGGAACCTTCACAATTAATGCAGTTGTTACATCATTTAAATCGCATATTTTTACACTGGTCAATTCAGCTCGTCTCAGAGCTCCGCTTATAGCGAATGCTAAGGAAACCTAGAAGCATTGAAATAAACATTTGTCATTTCTCTAGTAGTGAGCACTGTATCTTGACTGAAAAAAATTTAATTTTGACAATTTCTATAATGTGTCCCTATAATATAATATATAATGTGTCCCTAGACCAGTGGGACAATTAAATATATCTTGAACCAATAGGAATTTTCAAAATATTATAATATCACGTCATATCGCATTATGAGGGCTAACTTCAGGAATGATTATTTTTTATACGAGGGGCTCAAGAAAGGCTCACAAAATCGAACATCAATTTTTTTTTAATGGAACACCCCATATATTATAGAATATTTGAATTCTCATTTATTTAGGCTAATTATTAGTTTTTTATTTTTGAAAATCCGATAAGGCGTTGCCAAGTTATACCAGTTTTTCATTAAATGCAAACATTTTTTAAGACAAACCCATTATTCATGCTAAGTAGAATTTTTGAAATCATTCAAGGCTCTTGTTAGTCGGTAGCGTATTTTATCATATGAAATACTCATCTTTTTCGAAAGTTATACAGGGTGGTCCGAAAAATTATAAGATTTTCACGAAATTCAAACTTTCTTCACATCAATTTTTCAAATAGTGCACCCTACAATATGCATGATTTATATCCCATTTGTGGTTCTATTGCTTATGGTCAATAGTTGTGAAAGAGTGATGGGAATTCCATTATCAACAAATGCAAATAAAGAAATTGGGTCTAATGAATAAACCTTGAGCAAATGCTTTTACTCAGATTTCTTGAAACAGACCTATCCATTTTATTAATTAATCAGAAAGACACACCTATAGTAAAAGCTTTTGCTAGCTTTTATTCATAACACCCAATGCACTAAACTATTTATTCACCTGTACTTGACTACTAAACAAACAGTCCCAACAAGAAAAAACTGTCTGGAGGAATAACTAGGCACGTTAATATTGATATAAATGTTCGAATTGCCTTCCGTTTGCTGCAAGTCACATTTCAAAATTTTTCATCACATGATTTTTTTTTAACGTTTTCCAACATTTGCAGTGTAATACTTTGACAAACCAAAATTCTATTTTGCAAATCCTCCAAATTCACTGTTAGAGTAGTATACACCCCTGACTATAGATACTTTCACAAAAAAAGTCTGAAGGGGTCAGTCAAGTCAAGGGATGAAAATCACCATCATCATGGATTCTTACTATCATCTCAAAAATGATATCTATCCGCCTATCATAGCCAGTTGGTTTTAGAGCTTGAACTGAATTTAATTTATATGGATGTTGCCCGTAGGTCTTCAAAATCCTATATACGGAAATCTTCGAGAGACCTGATTCCTGAGCAACTCATCGTACCGATGAATGAGGAATTTGGTGTATGTATGCTACAATATTAATCGATATATCATCATTCACGAATGTCCTGGTTGTTTGTTTGATGGTAACTCCTGATCATTTCGCAGTTTAGCCTCAAGTCTAATGAAGGTATTTTTCCCTGGTTGTCTTCGATCTGGGTAACGTTGACTGTACAATACACAAGCTCTGCGGGAGTTTTTTCTCGCTTCGCCAAATATGAGCAACATGTCAACATTTTCATGTGGTGAAACTGTGGCATTTCAATATGATTTCTTTCACAAATAACGGGGAGGCAACTATAAATCTAGCTATAAAACGTAGTTTGATGATTTTTTTAATTTGCATTTGTTGATAATGGAATTTCTATCACTATTTCACAACTATTGACCATAAACAATAGAACCACCAATGGGATATAAAATCATGCATATTGTAGGGTGCACGATTTAAAAAATTGATGTGAATAAAGTTTAAATTTCGTGAAAATCATATCATTTTTCTGACCATCCTGTATAACTTTCGAATAAGATGAGTATTTCATATGATAGAATATGCTACCGACTACCAATAGCCTTGAAATATTTCACAAATTCTTCGTAGTATGAATAATGGGTTTGTCTTAAAAAATGTCTGCATTTAATTAAAAACTGGTATAACTATAAAAAACCAATAATTAACCTAAATGAATGACAATTCAGATATGTTGAAATATATAGGGTGTTCCATTTAAAATAACTTATGTTTGATTTTGTGAGCATTTCTTGCGCTCCTCGTATAAAAAAAATAATCATTCCTGAAAATATCTCTCATAATGCGATATGATGTGAAATTATAATATTTTGAAAATTCCCATTGGTTCAAGAGGTATTTAATTAACTGTCCCACTGGTCTAGGGACACGTTATATACATAGTGACCCATTTGAAAGCGGGCCACCTCTCTAAAACTGTTATTTATTATCCGATTCTGAAGTTCTTTTTTTCAATAGATAGATCATCAATAGTTCTAGTTAAGTGCCATAAATTCGAAATAAAAATCAAAATTTCAAGGCCTACTTGGAATTTTTTTCATGAAATTCTGACCAAACATAGTTCAAAATATTCTGAATACTGTGGTGTAGCCAAAATTCTGATAAAAGTTCTGAAATTGAAGTGTTGGGTTGTGTTATAAAAAATAAATAAATAATGAGTAACAAGAATTTATTCAGCTTCGCGCATTTCAATGCACGATCATTATTTACTGGTTTCGATATGTTCTCGGAGATGGTAGAAAAGGAGGCTTATTCTGTTCTGGGGATTTCGGAAACTTGGTTGAATACGACTGATGCCTATCAGGCGGTTCAGATTGATGGATATAATTTGGTCAGGAAGGATCGAGAGACTAGGGGCGGTGGCGTGGCCTTTTATATTCACGAATCGATAAGCAAATATAAAGTTATAGATGTGCCACTTTGGCACGAGTCTAATCTAGAGTACCTATGGGTAGGCACAACTATCGGCGGAAAATCAATTTGTATGGGTACCGTGTATAGACCTCCTGCTTCTAATGTTGCTTCGACAATCGACTGTCTGGAAAATTTTATTATAAATTTTTTACTTGAATATGATTTAGTTCTCATTGGTGGAGATTTAAATATTGATCTGTCTCGTCCTACTGATATTAACTCAGCCCTCTTAATGGATTTTTGCAACAAATATGGCCTGAAACAAATAGTTTCCTCCCCTACTAGGATTACACCGCACTCTCAAAGTATTATTGATCTTATTCTGACTTCGGATGAAGGAATAATCATGGGTCACGATGTTATTAATATGGACGGTGTATCTGATCATCATTTGATAGTAAGTTATGTGAATCTTCGAAGGGATAAAGTAGCTCAACACTTTCGTACCTTCAGAGACTTTTCTAAATTTCACTATGATCATTTCTGTAATGACCTTTTGTCAATTAACTGGGGCGTGATATATACAATGGATAATATTGATGATATTCTTGATTTTTGGAATACAAATATGATACGTTTATTTGAAATTCATGCGCCATCCAGAACTGCGAGAATAAGTAAACCCCCGGCGCCTTGGCTAACTTATAATTTGAAACTCATGATGAAAACTAAAGAGAAGGCCTTTGCTAAATATAAAAAAAATAAATCTGACGCATCTTGGAATTATTATAAGGAACTAAGGAATATTGTTAATATGGCAGTGAAATCAGAAAAGAGGGCTTACCTTCAATATAAGTCAAATTCTAACCCTAGCGAATTCTGGAAAGCTTTGGAATATCTCAACATCAAACCAAAAAAAAATGTAGCTCATAATCTTAAGAACGCTAATGTGTTCAATGATTATTTCATTGATAGTATCCCAGATACAACTAATGTTATTGATTTAGAATTGCTGAGCATATACAACCATGTTAATGTCATTGAGAATGATCAATTCTATTTTCATCCAACTAATATCAAGGAAGTCGAAAAAGTGATTAATTCTTTCAGATCTAATGGGAAAGGGAGTGATGATATCAATTTGAAAATGTTACTTCTGGTCTTCCCTTATCTCAGTGAAGTCCTGACTCACATACTTAATTTTTGCTTAATGCATGGTGTATTTCCTGCTGCTTGGAAGCTTTCTCACATTATTCCGGTTCCAAAAAATAATCGTCCCACCGAAATTTCACACTTCAGGCCAATAAGTATATTGCCTACGCTATCTAAAATACTAGAAAAAATTATGTCTTGCCAGTTGAAACTATATGTAGAGAACAATAATATATTAACGGTCACACAATCCGGTTTTCGTGGTGACCACGGAACAACTACCGCCCTTGCTCATGTAACTGACGATTTATTCAGAGCACTAGACTCTAAATTAAATAGTGTGTTGGTTCTTTTGGACTTCAGTAAGGCCTTCGATACTATCAACCATGAACTCCTGTGTAAAAAAATGAAATTTTTTGGTATCAGTGAAGGCGTTGCTGAGTTTTTTAGGAATTACCTGAGTAATCGTTCCCAGAAAACATTGCTTGATGGAAATTTGGTCTCATCCAGTAGGAGAATTACGCGAGGGGTACCCCAAGGAAGTATTTTAGGGCCACTTCTGTTCTCTATTTACACTGCCGATTTTCCACAAAATATCGAGTTTTGTTCTACCCATCAATATGCGGATGACACGCAATTGTACTTATCATTTTCAATAAATGAGGTGCATGTTGCTTGCGAAAGAATTAACTCTGATTTGAGCTACATTTCTGCACTTTCAAATGTGCATGACCTTATTCTTAATGAAAACAAAACGCAACTAATGTTTTTTGGTAAAGATAAAGAGGCTTTTGCTGCTAGCCCGCTATTTGAAATCAAAATCAACGAGTCAATATTGGAAGTAGTTGATAAATGTAAAAATCTGGGCCTTCATATGGACAATGAATTAAAATTCTCTGGACATGTGAATTCTCTAATACAGAAAGCCTATGGAAAACTTAAACTGCTCTATATGCACCGTGACGTGTTGAGTACCGGGTTAAAATTGAAACTCTGTGACTCTCTGATTTTGTCATCCTTGGCGTACTGTAATGTAGTTTATTGGCCTGCTCTGAACTACAGAGATAAAAAAAGCTTACAAAAAATACAGAACTCGTGCATTAGATACGGTTATGGCCTTCGGAAATTTTACCACATTAGTAATATGTTTCGTAGGTCGAATTGGCTTAGTCTTGATGAAAGATTCACCCTCCACATGGCTTGTCTTATCTATAAGATTAATCAGACTCAAACCCCGAGATATCTCTATTCAAAGCTGATTAAAGGATCTCAGACCCACAATCGACCTACTCGAACTTGTAATTTATACAATATACCTGTCCACTCCACCGCTACGTTTCAAAAATCTTTCTCATATGTTGCAGTAAAAATATTTAACTCTGTTCCTGAATTCATAAAGAGCAAAAATACACTTTTTTCCTTCCGAGAACATATGAAATCCCACCTACTCTCCTTGAGAAATAATTAGTCGTGTTGTTGGAGTATTTTGTTTATGGTGTTATTTCCACATTTATGTTTAGAAATTTTTGAATTGTAATTTCTATTTTAGTTTGATAAACAAATTTGTAATTTCTTTGTTGTAGCTATAATTATCTTTTGTATCTATTATGAGGTCTCTCAGCTGGTTGGTATTTTGGCGGGGTTATGTGGAAGAACAACTATGTTGAACATCGCCTCCCAAGAGTAATTGTCTTTTGTTAATTATTGTATTTGTAAAGAAAAAAATAAAGACCCATTATTATTATTATTATTATTATTTATTGACATAATTTTCAAATTTTATTCCCATATAACTTTTTTGTTATTTTTGTTGTTTTTGACCTTGAAAAAATTCAAAGTAGCCTTGAAATTTCGATTTTACGGAACGGCACTTAACTAAAACTATGATGATCTATCTATTGAAAAAAAGAACTTCAGAATCGGATAATAAATAACAATTTTAGAGAGGTGGCCCGCTTTCAAATGGGTCACTCTGTATATATGATATTATAGTGCAAAAAATAATTCATAATACAATTGTGCCAAAACGCATGGTCCGGCAGCGCCTGTTTTGCGCACAAATGGAGTACATATTATAATTCAGTACATACTTTCATGAAAAGTGCCAAATCTACCAATTGAAAAATAACAGAGTTGTGAATTTAAAAGAAAATTGCTAAACTTTCCGGTTTTACCCCGTTACTAATGATCCAATCGGCCAATCGGGTCATTTGAGTTCTTATTTCAATTCTTTACAATTCTTCCCAAAGGAGCAACTATATTGCTGTTTTGGTTTTCATTTTATAAGCAAAACACTTAAAAAAAATACGTTTTATTTGTATTTGAGAGTCCATGAGCGTGACCGTATTTGGGACGATTTTAAGGGTAAAAGTAAAAAGAGTCAAAATTGACAACTCAAAAACGGTTCGTCGTATCGACAAACAAGGACAGGCTTCTAGTTCTAAAGGATGTTTGATTCTATGTACGTCTGCGGCAGCACCTCACGGTGCTTTTTATAGATAATCGAGGTAGCTGCAATGGTAAGAAAGGTAAAACGTTGGTCTATGTATGTGCTGTAATGTTTTTTTGGAATTATTTGTTCATCTATGGCTTCAAAGTAACTGCATTTTTAGCTTTTGGGTTGGGACATTTTTGAGATTTTTTTATGCGCTATGTTTGGATGCGACCATCCGTAGATATTCTTTGCCTCGGGGGGGGGGGGGGAATTCCGTGTACTAGTTGCATAGAATTCCATTGTTGATAAAATAAGTGAGATGATATTGTGGTTAAATCCATGGGAGAGACAGAGACAAAACTGTTTACGCAGTTGGCAACCATGAGGGTCGCATCCAATATGGCGCTTAGCTAATTAGGTCAATTGCATTGAAACCCAACCTATACTCCTCTTTTGTAACGTAAAACCTAATGCTGGACTGTTTTTGTCGATATTAAAATTGACTTTTCTTTCCTTGAATCCGTCCAATTCGTATCTTCCTAACTCTCCAGTAACTTTATACTCAGCAGGATATTTTCTTGTTCACAATGTTTTTATGGCAATTTCATTTAAATTTCATCAAAACCTTTGGAGCTATCAATTTCTGCAGGAGTGTTAAATTGTTGATCAGAAGACCCTCTTAGAAGTTCTCATAAAAGTGTATCGTCCAACGAATATATCTGACTTTTGGACTAATGAAAGTAGTAGAAAAGTAGAAACTGTCAATGATCATTTTTTTCAATTAAAGCACATGAAAGGAAATCAGACTTAGATTTAAGTCTAAGAATTCTATCAATTGAATGTAGTTCAACGACCTCCAGCGCAATCCATAAAAATGTTAACAAAAGTATTAATAATAAACTAAGTAAAAATCAGTTAAATTACATAACTATGCTTATATTGAATATTCAGTCAATACGAAATAAAATTGATGAACTCTCTGTTTTCCTCGTGGACAAAAAAATGCCAGATATTTTAGTATTATCGGAACATTGGTTGAAAAGTGAAGAATCTTTGTACCTTCCGAACTACTCCATTTTATCTAAATATTGTCGTCCCAATAACGAGCATGGAGGAGTGATGATTTTATCAAAAAATATTTATGCCAATGATTTTGTAAATGTTGATAAATATGATTCAATGCTAGTAGAGAACGAGTTTGAATTTTCAATAGTATATAATAATACGAACCAATTGTATATCATAGGAATTTATAGACCACCTAACTCGAATGGGCACATTTTCTTAGATCGACTGGAAGCTCTTCTTTCTGAAATACCCATTCATGCACAGATTTTTGTAGCTGGTGACCTAAATATTAACTTTGACGATAAGGAATCAAATGGGACATTAGCATTAATTAATTTATTTTTATCATTTAATATTAAAATGCATGTAACGGAGCCAACTAGAATCTCTCAACATTCATCCACTACCATTGATTACGCTTGCTCGAATATTGATGAAGCGAATGTTTCTTGCTTGGTTATTCCTTCTGGTCTTTCGGACCACGAGGCTCTATATGTGAATTTACTTTCGAAAACCAAACACTCTTGTAAATACAGATATGGTAGGATTTATAGCAGAAAGAACTATAATAAATTCAGAGAATGCTGTGACACAGTTAACTGGAATAGCATATTAGATGATGAAGAACCGTTACTTGGTTTTCACAATACTATGACAGATATTTTTGAAAGAACTTTTCCTGTGCATAAGCTGAAAGTAAAAAAAGGTAAGAAACCGTGGATTACGGCTGGTATAAAAAATTCAGGAAACAACCTAAGATCACTACACACAATTAGAAAATTTACCAATAATGCATATTTTTTAGCATATTTCATTAAATATAGGAGTATTTATAGGCAAATCATAAAAAGCGCCAAGGACAGATATTATGCAGAGAGAATAAAAACTGCCAATAATAAAACAAAAGTAAACTGGTCTATAGTTAATGATCTTAGGGGTAAAAATAAGACCAATCCTATCAAATGTAACATATCTCAAGAAAAACTCAATGAATATTATTGTTCTATTGGCAATAAATTGAAAGAGAATATAGAAGCCAGCTGTGACCCCTTGGAATATCTCAAAAATGTAAATGTTTTTGAAAATTTCATTTTAACTGACACGGATGTATATGAGCTTATACAGATCATCAATGAGATCAAAAACAAAAATTCGGCGGGTATGGATGGAATATCTACAAAAATATTTAAAAATCTACCTCTAAGTGCATTACATGTCTTGGTTGAGTGCATAAATGAATCATTCAGGAATGGTATATTTCCGACTTGTTTGAAAATAGCTATGGTTATTCCATTACATAAGGGTGGAGATCTTGAAGATCCCTCAAATTTCAGGCCCATTTCATTATTATCAACTCTCTCAAAAATTATTGAACGATTGGTGAAAAAAAGATTAATGACCTTCTTTTCAAGAAACAATGTGATATCCAGTCTTCAATTCGGCTTTCAAAGTTCGAAAAGTACCACAGATGCTATTTTCTCCTTTCTTGAGAATGCATATGCTAGTATTAATGATGGCAGGGCTGTTGCAGCAGTGTTTTGTGATTTCTCGAAAGCATTCGATTGCGTTGATCACAGAACGCTGCTGCGAAAGCTTAGCCATTATGGGGTAAGAGGAACAAACCTGACCTGGTTCGATTCATATCTGTCAGGACGTAGCCAGTTTGTAAAAACATCAAGTGGACAATCTAATCTCAGTGTCATAAAACACGGAGTACCACAGGGGTCTGTTTTAGGACCAGTGTTGTTTTTGATATATCTAAATGACCTAATAACCCTTAACATAGCAGGACGATTCACTATTTTTGCTGACGATACCACTATTATATGGAGTAATAAAGAAATTAATCAGCTATCAAATATGATTAAAATAGATGTTCAAAATATTCAAAACTGGTGTAACGCTAACTCCTTATGTTTCAATTTAAACAAAACAAAACTTGTTACCTTCAAATGTTCACTAGACGATTTAGAATTGGGTAATAACTACATAGAAAACAAACAACATAATAAATTTCTAGGTATTTACATAGATAATAAATTAAATTTTAAAGAACATGTAACGCATTTGAGCAAAAAAGTTTCCAGTGGATGTTATGCCATTAGAGTGATATCAAGTGAACTGGGGTATAATACAGCTAGAATGGCTTACTTTGCATTAGTTGAATCTCATATTCGCTATGGAATAGCTTTCTGGGGCCATTGTAACTTACAATTACATAATACGATATTTGCTCTCCAGAAACGGTCATTAAGATATATTTCAAAGTCTAAATCAAGGGATCATTGTAAGCCTCTATTCATCCGCCACAAAATTTTAACAGTAACCTGTTTATACATAATGGAAACAGCATGCCTAATTCATAAAAATAAAGCTAGCATGTACACTCCTGGTACTAATTGTTACAGTACCAGGCAGGACCACATGCTTTATTTACCCATTCCAAAATCTGCTCTGACTAAGCATTCTCTGATTTATGAAAGTATTAAAGTGTACAACCATCTACCTACTATCCTGAAAAATATTACAGATAAAAAAAAGTTCAGAAGTGCAGTTAAGAATATTTTAGTAGATAAGGCCTATTATTCGATCAACGAATTCTACTGTGATAATCTGTAAGTTCCTAATTGTCGTCATTTAAATGTTAAATGTTTTGTTAGTGATAATCTGTTTTTGTTGTTTTGCATTTATTATATTTTGACATGTATTTTATTATACGAAATCTCATGCTTTGTCAACAAGATGTATTATCTTAGACAATAAAGTATATTTTGACTTGACTTGACTTGACTTCCACTTGGCTGACATCCTTTTACTAATATAGACAGTGCATATTTTGAACGTGATTTTCCACTGTTGTTAGGAGCAACTAAATACTACGATGCCACCAGATTCGAGAAGAAACTAAAGAAAGTGATCTTCACTTTAACGAACATGATCTCCAGTCATAATTTTTTAAAGTTCTTGGACTTTGTGGAATACATTTTGTAATGTTTTATACAGCAATCGAAATATCCTCATTTTTCCTGTGATATGCAACACCTGTTTTCTTGCATTAATTAAAAGTTTTTGAGGACCATAACAAATACAATTTTCAATGTATAACAGTACCTATAATCTTAAAATGATCAATTGGAACAATGATTTTGAACAGGATTCGCAACAACACTGACCATCATGCTTTGCCTACTCCTAAACTAAAGTTTCTTAGGAAAGTAAAAGTCAATTGTACCTGACATTATGTTTTCAATTCAACTTAAAATGTTCAGGCTAGATCCTGTTGATGTGAACCCTGAGAATAAGCTTCTGATGTACCTATTTACAAAATTAAATTTCAACTACATGGTTCTTCCCTTTCTTTCCATTTTTCTTTGAGCAAATTCAGCTTTTCTTTTTTCGCCCTTCTCACCGAATTCTTTTTATTCTCAAATGCCTTCAGTTGAGCTTCAACACTGAGGTCGCCATTCAAAAAATTATCTATTTTTGTGAGAAGATGGGATCGTGCTATCTCTTGATTTTTTTCCAAGGATCTTGATTCATGACATTTGACTAGGATACCTGAAACAGATGTCTGTAATTTACACGATAGTTCTCATTACCCTTTTCACATGACGAACTCCAAACTTATTCGAACTTTCGAACAGATAACAAATTATAATTGCATCATTTTAATCATCGGAAAATTCTCAAATTACTAATGCACTATTTATTGGCAGTCATACTTTTTTCCTACCAGTCATGATTCTTACTTGAATACAAATCAAATTTCAACGTAAATAAGTGAGTACCTGTAGGAACGTGTTTCAAGACAACACAATTTGACGTTTTATTGACTTTTTGTCCTCCAGGTCCAGTGCCTCTGACATGCATCTCTTCCAATTCCTTCTCGTCTAAAACAGGGAACCTTGAATAGTCTACTGAATGTTTGAATCTTGAAAGACTAGCTGAAATTGGCCTTCGAGGAAGAATTTTTTGCAAGAACATTATTGTACAGTTTGTTTTGATAACAGTGTTGTTCCCTTCTGAAAAAATATTACATGGGTAATATATTATACAAAATTTATTAAAACATTAGTGAAAATTACACTAAGATTAGTTGAAATAAAAACTTCGCAAAAATTTTACATAGACAAATGTAAAGATAAGTCAATAGCTGAGGCTTTCGCGACCGAAGTTTTCACTATCGCTATTCTTATTCGAGTTCTTTGGAACAGTTTCCTAACGTTTCGTTAGCATGAGTGGCTAACTTCTTCAGAGGTTTGTTCATCTTAATAATTCACCGATGAATTGATATTGAAATTGATATTTCACTCACGATATGAAACTCTTGCGATATAATGTCCAATGTCCTGTAGAGCTCTGCGGTTGGATTATAAAAAGTACTCGCTATAGGGACCCTCTCAAGTGTATATCAAATGTACTGTTCTCGAATCCACCCTCTATTCAGTGCGTATTAGGGGTGGTCTTTAGGGGTGAAGCTCACCCTACTAACTTAAGAACTCTTTTTTAAAAGCTCTTCCTTTATTTTGAATAATCTCCAAATGGCAAAACTATATATATTTTTTTCCATTCGACAATTTTGGGAGATTCGCGAATTAGAATGAGAACGTATTCGGACGATAAAGAGGGTAATATAAATTTTACAGTTGCGGCCAATAAAAAATGGGACAACTCTACTGTATCGGATTAAGTATAAGAGTTGTCCCATTTTTTATTGTCCGCAAACTGTCCTATTTTTTATTGGCCGCAAACTGTCCTATTTTTTATTGGCCTCAACTGTACATTCAGTTAGAATATATACCGAACTCTGCTGCTACCGCGCATCGATAGGCGTGCCGATTTCACATGCCTTTGCTAGATTTGCCAAGCTGTAGGTAGGTATAAGGAGTCATGCAAAATTAAATTTACTTGAATAAGTTGTATGAGTGAAAACTCGCATTATTATTACCTAACCTAACCTAACATATTTTGTTTTTCAAATATATTGCCGGAAACTGGATATTTTTCGCATTAGTTATACAACATACTATTTTATATAGTAAATTTTTTTCATTGTAGGAGTATAATCCAAAATTTCAAAAATTAATATTTCAAACGGAGAGAGTGACCAGGAAACAAAACATGTTTTATCAGAATAGACTGAAACTTAGATGTCTCACAAAAATATAACTTGTTGGTTCTGAAATAGTGCTAGAAAAAAAATCCGAAAACATTTTTTTTTTACTATGCCCCGTATACACCCTAATGACTATCATTAATAAGATTATAACTGGACATGTTAACGAGTTCTGATATAGCTATTTATATAACAAGTTGCAAAATGAGCGTGTTTTTGCACCAACACGTCATGTGCAGAAAACTCGCCATTTTGTAATGTGTTACCTACTGGATAAATTGTTCGATATTGGCATAAGGGGACCTCCACTTGACTGGGTTGCATCATTTTTGTCTGAGCGAAAGCAGTTTGTTAGCATCAACCACATAAATATTAGAGGAAATACAAATGTATCATCACCACTTGTGGACTTAAAGATGGGCATTCCACAAGGATCAATATTAGGCCCTATGCTATTTATTCTTTACATCAATGAAATAAGTAGTGTGTCACCTTAGGCTAATTTCACACTCTATACAGATGATATCTCTGTCATTGTATCTGACAAGAATGATGACAATATTGCTGTCAAGAGTAGTCTAGTGTTGAACTGTCTTAGTGACTGGTTTTAATGTAACTCTCTATTAGTCTATAAATCTGGTCATTGATCATGCAAATGTTGATCAAAAGAAAGCTGTCACGTTTGTAGGTGTATCTATGGATGAATGTCTCAACTGGAGGTCCCAATGCTCGAATCTTTGTTTCGAAGCTATCACCTCTTACTTTTCTATTCAGAAATTTGAGAACTTTATTGAATAAGTAACAGCTTCTGAATCTGTACTTTACCCAAGTCGACTCACGACTGAGATACGCAGTTTGTTTGTGGGGAAATTCGGTATCAGTGACCGACGTGTTGGTATCACAGAAGAGAATCATAAGCTGTATCTTTAATATGCCCAGGAGAACTTCTTGTGTAGACCAATTTTTAGAAATCATAAAATTTTAACAGTGATTGGAGTTTATATTTTTGAAATGTGTATGTATGTTTTTAAAAATAATGATAAATTCAGTAGGAGTAGTGACCATCTATTACAATAGGCTAAAAAACAACTATTATGTACCTTTTGCAAAAACAAAAATTAGAGAGAATGCGCCCAATTGTTTAGCGATGAAGCTTTTCAACAAGCTTCCTGATAATTTGAAAAGCATCAAACAACCGAATTCTTTTAAAGGCCAACTCAGTGAATTCTTGGCATCCTCATGTCACTACTCGCTTAGGGAATATTTAGCTTAAGGACTAACTCTATGTTAATTATTTTATTATATACTTGTTCACTTGACTATTCCTATATAGTACCTGTAACTATCGAAAAGAAAATAAAGTTTATTTATTAATTTATCCACAATCACCTTATAATTGAAGTTTTATCCACACTTATGAACCGCATAAAGTACCACTTTATCCACTAGTGGAATAATGAAATTACTTTATTCCACTAGTGGAATAATGAAAAATACAATTGAATATCAATCACATTTTACTTATTTATTATTAATATTAACATTAACATTTATATTAATAGACATTTCGTTCTTCGTTTTATCATAATTTTTGTATGTTATTTCAATGATTTTTGAGGGAGTGACAGCCGCTGTTAGAGCAAAACGTCAAATCATTTTGTGATGAAAAATTTCCGCGATTCTGATTCTAAATGAATGTGATTGTGAATAAAACGTTGTATTGCATACGTGTTTTAGATACATTTTATTTGCTTAAGAAATTTAAACTCTCGAGCTTCGCTCTCGCGTTTAAACATTCTTGCGCAAATAAAATGATATCTAAAACACTTATACAATAAATAACTATTATTTATATTCACACTAGTATCGATATGAACTCTCATACTCACATTTGTGCAAATATGGACATCATTTTGACATTCAAAATGTAAACAAAAAGACGCCAAATTGAAACGAAATTTATTTCGGTTTTAGATATATTAAAACACATATAGTTGGCATCACACCATTGCTTTACTGCTTGCTTTATCAAGGAAAATATTATTTTTCAAAATGTCTTCATCCTTCCCGCTTCACAACAGTGTAGTGTCGTCGGCAAAAATAGTAAAATTAAAAATTACCATAAATATTTAAAGTGGACGAATTATTTATGTAAAGCAAAAACAATAGTAGACCCAAAATAGAACCCTGAGGTACACCATGGATGATGCTTCCAGTTTCTGAATATTTTCCATTGCTGCATACAATTCCCCTGAAACCTTATTTGTTCATACAGTGAGACCCATTTAAGATGGAAGCACCCTTATAAAACTTGATTTTTTTTGTTAGGTAGACATTCAAAAAAAAGTCCAGCAGGACACCAAATTTCATAAATAAATCTCCATTTCCAGGGCCAACTTATCTTATTTTTCAAGGTAGAAATCTAAAAAAATTGCTACACAGTTCTCGATGAAATTTTGACCAGTGATATATCGAGACCTGAATACAGTGGTGTTTTCCGAATTTTGATAAAAGTTCTGAAATTGAATTGGTGGGTTCATTAACGACATATTTTTCAAATTTCATTCCCTTATAACTTTTTATTGATTGCCGCATTTCAACATAATTTACATATGACTCATTTGAAAATGTCCTGAATCCAGTGGTGTAGTCAGATTTATTCTAAAAAAATCGCTAGTAATTTTTTTTTAGATTTTTGACCTTGAAAATTAAGATAAGTTGGCCGTGGAAAGTAATGTCTACCTAACGAAAAAAAAAATCATTCCAATCGGTTGAAAAATGTAAGTTTTATAAGGGTCACACTGTAGAAAGTGAAAAAAAGCAGCTTTCAATGAATAAGTAGACACTTATTTCATAAAATATGCTTTTTTGTTTAGCTTTCTTATGTTCAAAGCCTCGTTCATTAAAGAACATTCAATTTTCAGAAAACTTATAGCGAAACCTAATTTTCTTAAGGAATTCTCCAAAACTTTTTACACAAGTGATGTGATAATTCATCATTTTTCAACATGGCAAAGTAAAAAAAGCCTGTTGCTACTTAAGAAATTATGGTTGGATCTTTTGTTAAAGGGTACATTTTCCTGATTGATGGCAATTTTTAATAATTGTTGAAAGTATGTAACCAACACCATTCGGCAGTTGAGATGATATGTTTAATTAACTGTAAACCCAAAAATTTTCAAATTTGAAAAACAATCTTATCACAAATTCAGCCTCATTCAGGCATAAATATTGAATATGGAACTTTAAAAATGTTGGGTCACCTGCATAAGAAGAATTGTAAAACATTCAATATTCAAGAACTTTTCAATAACCAGTATTCGATTTGGTTGGTCGCCTTTATGTAAATCTGCCATACTTTTCGATACTCAATTCAATAAACAAGTTTCATGATGCACCTGAATAGGGCTCATTGTAAGTTTTTTCCTCGGTTTTTTTGGATGAGCAGAAAAAATGTACAGGGTGTTATTTGAAAAAAAAAATAAAAAATTTGGAGTCACTCACAGAAGTTATAATAAATTCCCAGTCGTGGCATGAAAATAAGGATATTCAAGTAATATAGACATAAATTTGATAGCTGTATCCTCAAAACTGTAGAAAAATAGGGGACATACCCCAATTCCTGAAAATATACCTAGTGGTTTTTTAAACATTTGTCAAGTTGTCTACAATTCTAGGGCTCTTGCTCATAGTTCAGTTCTAAAACGACCAATTATCTAATGAAATCAGTCTTTCAAAGTCTAACTAAATGCTTGTTCGGAATGTGCACTGACCACCTGGGGTGAAGCTGTGTTTTTCTACAGCTGAAAAGTCAATAACCCACCCAAATTATCAGGTGGGTTGAAACAGAAATCCGCCTCCGCAAGGAAGCCCAACTATTGGGGCCATAGGGCTCCAGCCTGGTCTTTTGGCCCCCTTAATCGAAACCCCTAAAAATGGAAGGATCGAGGGAAGGATTTAGTCTTTGTTAAAGTATATTCTAGAGACCTTGCTTTTCCCTACTATAGATGTTTATGAGGAAGTATTATAATAGTAGAAACTAAACTGGAGACACAGATCAAGGTTCATTGAGCAAATGTTGAGCAGTAACCATATTTGCATTTTTCCCAATCTGAAATACCAAATATATGCAACTTTCCATTACTTAAATTTAATTCTCAGATCCCCTCCACAACGTAAAACGTTTTCTTTATCCAAAAATAACACCTGAATATTTAATCTCGAAGAAAAGTATATATTATGTATGTTAGGAATTGCTTCTATTTTGAAAGACATATGAACTTACCGAAAAATTATAGCTTATTTCTTGTTCATTAGATAATGTTTTATTTTTCTTAAAGTCCTGCTTTATTCGATTCAGAAAGTAGGTTTTGTCTGTCAAGTACAAATTTTCACCATATCGTAATAAATCTTTATACAATTTCAGTACCTGCCGACAACCAATTTTTGTCATTTCAAATAGAAAATAACTTAACTTTCATTACAATACAAATACAGAAATACAATGGTGAATCGTGACAAATGACAAAGACAAAATAAATACAAAATACGTAACATAACCAAAGTTATGTCAAAATTCTTGCTTCTTCTTTCAGTTATTCAGTTTTAATAAAGCGGCTACAGGGCTACAGCCCATATCTAGCAACTTTCTAGTGAGCATTTGCCAAAATCAGAGCATAGTAGATTCCAAATATGAACATGACATGGACAAATATGGTTGCTTTCTCTAAATTTTAGATAAATAGTCGTTACTATTGGGCAAGGTTTTAAATTCATCGATGAGCATTGCAACCTTATTTAACTAATGGAAAATGACAATGACAGCACGAATGCACATTATCCATCGATGAATTTAAAAACTCGTCTATCGTAACAATTTTTTATTGTTGAAAAGGGGAACATTTCTACATGAAAATTGAAAAATGTGATTTATTTGTAATATATAACAGAAAAAACTACTTTCCCGGCTGAAGCCACCCTGGACATTGAACTACATCTGATAGATATTGTGAAAAGACTCTGACGGAAAATTCGCATTTTCATTCAGATAGTTGATTTTTTTTATAATTTTCTCTAGTTTTCATTGAAAATTAATTAAATAAATTATATAGGGAGAATGCATTATTATTATATTGAGGTTAGTCATGTCTGGTATGGTTGCTAGCCATTTTAGGCATTTTCAACTCGGTTTGCCTGCAGCTGTTTATTTAGGTTGGTTAGCTTGCTCAGGTTAGCACATTTTAAAATAAAATTAGTTCATCTAAAACTTCAGATGCTAAAATCACTCTCAAACAGAAAACAGTGGAAATAACGAGTTTGGTTAGGAACTAGGAATCTATTGGTTTCGTGTATAATTGACAGACCCTGGAGGTAAAACAAACTCAGTAGTAAAAAATATTTTAAAACAAATTTTGTGATTATTTTATTATAAAAGTTTCGTGCACAAATGACAGACCCAGTAGTTAAAACAACCTAACCTAAGATATCTGAAAACCCACCTTACCACATTTTTTCACTTTATTTGTACTGAAACGATCTTTAGAGAAAAAGAAAGCTATCGCCTTCGCTTCATAGTTACAGAGTGCCATTTGCAAATTCCGATTCCGTTATCGCTATCGCCTGCAAAATAAGTTACAGAGTCATAGAAATTATAATATTTATACTTACTCTAGAATGCCAATCCCCTCTTCGTGGGACACTGAAAAGTGTTGTAAAATTACAAATGTTTTCGTCAATGCGCATGCCGATAACCAGTCTCCTAGCTCTGCAGCGTTGACAAATTTCAGAAAATTTTATCTTTGTAGTCGAGATTCTGTCGAAATTACTGTGAAGCCTACCCAAATTCCCGTTGAATTGTTGGGATCGTGCAACAGTGTTGATAGTTTTCAGTTGCCGCAGAGGAAGGCTGGTAGTTTGCCAGAGCCGGTTTGGGTTAGTTTGGTGGTTTAGGCGATTTGTGTTCATTGTGAAATTAACCATTAACGTTATTGTGTTTATTTAGATGTGCTTTTCTTATTACTGTTGTTCACTTCAATTATTCATCGGTAGTGTGTATGTTATTGGTTTTCGGGTTTTTCTGTAGTGAAATTTTAATTTTGACAATGTTGACGTTCTTGGTTTGGTGTGGAAATAAAGAAAATATTCCTGGAATCCATTATTCGAACTTAGTATGTTCAGTAATCAATATTATGCACTTATTACCCAACCATTTATATATTTTTGTAGATTCTTTTTGTAGTTCTATTGGCCATCAGGAAAAAGCACACATTTGAAAAATAAACACAGAGTACAACCTTTATTATCAAAAAGTATTCATATAATATTTATAAACATTAAAAATGGCAAAGTTCAAAATTTTGATTGGCAGTTTCTTATTTCTTCTATTGAGTCACTCAGCTTTATAAACAATCCATTTATTATTACTCTTCATTTTGTTTTATATCTCATTTTATTTCACTTGCTGTATTAACTCACCAAAAACGAATGTATTGTGTATAACCGTGGGAATTAGAACTTAAAAAAAAATCATAAAATATGTATATTTCAGAAACGTCACCAATAGTTACCTATACTCAAGATATATTTTTTCATTGTTATTTTATTCGATTAAGTTCTCGGATTTAATCAGTTTCACAATATAGGTATCGATTTTACTCAATATCATGAATCATTTAAAAATCTCACTGAAACCCACCCTGGTATGAATGAAACTGGTCCTGATCATGCGCACTAAATAATGCATCGAACTTTTTACAACACTTTCGTCCCATTGAATTGGCATTCTAGAGTAATTGAGTATATTGAGTCACTCAGCTTTATAAACAATCCATTTATTATTACTCTTCATTTTGTTTTATATCTCATTTTATTTCACTTGCTGTATTAACTCACCAAAAACGAATGTATTGGGTATAACCGTGGGAATTAGAACTTAAAAAAAATCATAAAATATGTATATTTCAGAAACGTCACCAATAGTTACCTATACTCAAGATATATTTTTTCATTGTTATTTTATTCGATTAAGTTCTCGGATTTAATCAGTTTCACAATATAGGTATCGATTTTACTCAATATCATGAATCATTTAAAAATCTCACTGAAACCCACCCTGGTATGAATGAAACTGGTCCTGATCATGCGCACTAAATAATGCATCGAACTTTTTACAACACTTTCGTCCCATTGAATTGGCATTCTAGAGTAAGTATATATATTATAATTTCTATGTACAGAGTCCAGAGTCCCACCAAAGGGCCCGAAGGCCCTCGATTGTACAAAGTTATGTCACTTATGTTGCCTTCAAGACAAAGATGGAAAAGGCCTCTCTATGTCCTTTGTAACTCTAAGCCGTGTCCCGACTTCCGACATTCGGCTAAATTAAGAAGAAGCAGAAAATGTAGGGGGAGGAACGAAAGTTAAAAGGTAAACGTCAATAATTTTTGCTTGTGTCCGAAAAAAATCAAGAATTTGTGTTGAATTTGTCTAGAATCTTAAAAAAAAACATGAATGTTTTTTATTCTTAGGTAAGTCGATAATTTATTTTATCAGATTCACTTTTTCATAATTGCAATTATCTTCTCAAAGGGCGGACCTGATTTATCCGATAAAATTTCACTTGTTCTAAACTTCAAGAATTTCCGGTCGGGTTTATCGACATACCTAAACCCAAGTGAATGATTTTTGAAGGTGGATAGCTTGAAGATATCTTGAGTTTTGAAATCAGCACTGAAGGAAAAACCAGAATTACTTTCGTTACCTCTTTTATTGGTTACTCTTAAAATCAGTAGATCTTATGTCCGAAAGATATTTGTAATTTAATGTATGGCTAATAGACTATTTTTTCTTCGAGTGTGTAAAGTGATACGACAGTGTGTAAAGTGATACTTTTACACACAAGTGCATAAAAATAAATCACCTGTGTGTAATCAACTTTGGGTAAAGTAAATTTATACACACTGTTGCGTCAAATATAACTCGGAAGTCCGCATTTGATAATACGACGACAATTCATAACATAAAACATTCAAATTAATGATACAATTGCAACAATTTGGCAAAATAATATCTGTTGAAGAAAAAACTTTTGTAAAGGGCTTTTTTGTACTCGCCTGTTTGTTGAACTCTGAACAAACTTCACACTCTTACAAAAAAGTCCTACTTTACAAACTTGTATCATAAATAGCTATTAAAGAAGAGTATTATATAAAAAAAAAATATGCCAAACAGCACCACTACACACTATCCAATACAAACAGTCAACTATGCACAGTTGTTAAAAAAGTATGATATAAAAATATCCACACTGTAGTGATAAAATAATAATTTAAATAAAAACGTGAAAATATTGCTGTTGTGTATAAATAAATAAAATTATTTGACAAAATATATTAGGGATTGCTTCCCTCTACCAATATTTTTTCAGGGTATTTTTGAAAGAGTTGAGGGAGTGTACACTTTTTATTTCAGATGGTTCATTGAATCCTTTTAAGCCTTTGATAAAAATGGAGTTTTGAATTAATCTTTTGTGAAATTAAGGAATATGGAAATCTCTTTTAGATCTCTTTTCATATTATAGTTCACTTTATTTTTTACACTTCCATTACTTATTTTAAATACAAAAATGAGTGTCTGGTACAATAAAAATTCTTTTACTGACAACCACTCTAGTCTGCTCAACATAGTTGTAATAGGAGTACGTCTATTGCACAAGAGAATTGTTGAATTAACTTATGAAAGGTTCAACGTAGAAACATGAAAAAAAACGTTTGGAGGGTATGATACTACTTTTTAAAATAAAAAATATGGTGATTGTTCGAAAGGGGGCGCGGGGGGGCACATCAACTAAAAAAAGTGTGTATTTATTTGTATATGAACATTACCATCCGAGAAGCTAAGTGACATGCTTAGAACTTGAAATTTTTTTTGTTTTCTCTTCCTAATTCGTGATTGAAAATGCAACTTTTTTACATCCCATTTGAAAACGTATTCCGAACGCTTCTGACGGATGTATGCATCGTTACTTCACACATTTCAAGCTTTCACTGTTAGAGGGCTCTCAAAGGCTGTGTAATATTTGCCGTAAACTGTCAAAATTACCCAATATTCCGAAAACAACCATAAGGAGCGCCAGTGTTTGAGGAAAGTTATTCGATGTCAAGGTCAAATCTTGTTTAAATCAAAGAGCAATTTCAAACCTTAAAATTTTGGGGAAAAAATGTGATTTGAGGAATAATTTTCAATAAATGTGATTTTTGAGACCCAAATTGATGCAGATTAGATTCAGTTAATTTCTCATCTCAGTTTCTTCAATGTGTTTATTTCTTTTTCCAAGTTATCTGTTTCTTTCTTTGTCCTGCTCGCATTTATGTGAACAATATACTTTTGTACCCACCAAGTTTGTTATATTTACATTTTCGTTCTAAACAAACAGCTGGGATGGAAAATATCATAACATATAATGCAAAAAAGATTGCCAAAATCCTTTTTACATTTGAATTTGTGCCCATTTGTGTCAAAAAATCCTTTACTGGTACGCCACTGTTTCTATTTATTTCAAGGTAAAGAAAGAAGTATCCACTCATCAGTACTTTTTCATCTCACTAAATGCCCACTTATGAGAATTTTTTATGCACACTACTTGGTTTCACTTGACAATATAATTACTAAAAATGGATACTATGTGTATGGTGTATGGGTTGGTGAAATAATCATTTTTTTTTATCCTAAGATAACTCATAAATTGATTCACTTACAGACGATCCAGTAGCTTGTCAAGATGATTGGGGGCTTGTTCGTTTACAACCATAAGGGGGAGGTACTGATTTCCAGAGTTTATCGAGATGATATTGGCAGAAATGCTGTTGATGCATTTCGAGTCAATGTTATCCATGCTCGCCAACAAGTTAGATCACCAGTCACAAATATAGCAAGGACATCATTTTTTCATATCAAGGTGAGTGCCTATCAGACAAATTTTTATTTATTATGAGTACCGATTAATCTGAAAATTATTTTTCTACTATTTTCACTTCTTTCACTTCTTCGGGTAATAAGGCTAAAATTTTCTCATATTAATAATATTAGTACACTTGTTGATTTTTACCATTAATAGCATTTTACCACTACAATGCCCCTTTTCTCCCTTTGCTATTTGTACAGGTATGTGGCAACATTTCACTTTGTTGTTACAACAAACATATCTACCTCCAGCATAAAAAATATCAATTCCAGGGTGCCTCAAGGATCGACACTGGGCCCTACGCTCTTCATAGTTTATATCGATGATATGTTGCATCCTTCATCATTGATTGTCTCGTATGCTGATGATACAAACTTCCTTATTAAAAGTGATACTGTGAATGATGCTGAAAATATACAACATCAATTTTCAGAAATATGTCGCTAAGGGTAAAAAAAATAAATTGGGTCTTAATAATGGTAATACCACCTGTCAAAAGTTTGCAGTCGCGGGTGCAGCACAGCAACGAAATAGTATTGTCAAAAAAAACTACTGTCTACCTCAAATGCTCAGACCATATTCACGAGGTTTGTGTTAAATTGTCTAAAACTTGTTATGCCTTATCAGTAACGTCTAAGCACTGCAGTTAGAATATAGTTAGACAACTTTACTTCGCCTGTTGTCACTCATGTATGAAATATGCTATAGTACACTGGGTACACTGAGGATATGCCTCAGATGCTGAGAGTTTTTAAATTGCGAAAACGTGCGGTACAAATTTTTGGCAATTTTGGATTCTATGATTCATGCAGAAATATTTTTAAATCCTCTAAAATCTAAACTTTAATATCTGTATATATATATGAAGGTTATGCTTTTAAGAATAAGGATAGGTGCAACGAAGTTAGAGCTCAGCACTCATATAATACAAGAAAAAAAGATCAGCTCTTACCTAACAAGCATGATACTACGCTGTTGTACCAGAAAGGTTTATTTTATATGGGAAGTATGTTTTACAATAAGATACCAAATAGTATTAAAAGTAGTAGGAATTTACGACATAAAAACATGTGAAAAAACTGTTTGGTGGGGTATCATAGATATTACTTTTTGAAATCAAAGACATGATGATTTCTTGTCAGAGGGCGCGAAACTGGCACATCAACTTAAAAATATCAAATAACATGGGGGGGTATAGTGTCGCATCGTTGAAAGGAGAATTTAATCCTCTTTTCAGCCATCTAAACTCAGTTAATATTTTTTTTTCAATTTGCATTTGAATTATCAAGTATAAGTGCGGATCTGGATGGTACTCATACCTCGATAAATTTGAATGGTTTGATGTGGAACAATGGAACCGAAAATATTTTGAAGGGCATAACGTATACTACTTTTTAAGATTAGATACATTGCAATTACGCAACAGATGACACTGGGAGCACAACTTGAAAATTTCGATAGGCATAAAGATCGAAATTGTGTAAAAAAGAAATTCGAAAATATTCAGAAGATTGTTAAAAGAATTGAATTCCCTTTTCAACGAAGATATACTTGACCCCCATTCTATTTGAGATTTTTAAGTTGATGTGCCCTCCAGTACCTCTGTTGAGCAATCACTATGTCTTTGATTTCAAAACAGAAGTATCGGCGATACCCCGCAAACGGTTTTTTCCCCATATTCGTACGTAGATCCGGTCAAAAGTAAACTTTTGAATGGAGCGGATTTTTTTTTTGAAATTTCTTTGCTGAAATAGAAGTTCATAAGCTGCTTTTTGACAATAATAAAAAAAATTCTACCTTTTAAAATGGTGGCCCGACGTTAATGGCGGTCGAGTGATACCTCATCAAATTGTCTTTCAATTCTCTATATGAGAACAAAATTTCAGACAAAAATATTTATTCAAAACAAAGTGGCGGCACATTATGTTAGAACTTTCATGAGAGAATTCTTTTGAATAATCTTAATAACTTCTATATTGATAGCATTAGGGATATAGTTATAAATATCAACTCATCTAATTACCCCATCACACCCAGAAGCAATAATATATCTTTACAAAACTTTAAACTTATTACTTATGATGAATTAAAAAGAATAATATTTTCAATGCCCAACAAGGGAAGCACCGATTACTTACATTAATATGGTTTTCATAAAAAATTTCTATAACATTAAAGAACCATTGCTGAACCTCATTAATACATCACTAGAGAGAAGCACATTTCCCAATGACCTGAAAATTTCAACTATCATCCCAATACCAAAAACTGTCAACCCAAACAATGCTTCTGTCAATATGCTCAGCTCGAAAAAACAGTTTATGAACTTTTTCATCCCAACTGATTCCACTACACCAGACTTGTTGCATCAAAATGTGTCCTCTAATTGAAATGCACATCAGGAAACAAAGTGGATCGAACAACGACATTACTAGTTTTAAAACCTTTTTTTTTGTTGGTATATTTCCGTCAATTAGTTCTACTGGTATTTTATTGAAAGTAGTCTTAAAAGTGAATACATCATTATCTATATCCCACCAGACTACTAGTACTCTGTCATAAGTTGATTTGTTCAATTATTCTGCTATACTTTTTTCTTCATTAGAACATTTCATGACTTTTTGTGAGTTTGAAATCCAGTTCACTACATGAAAACCACCTTCAATGTTGAGTTCGATGATTTTCTTAACTTTTTCTATTGATTCTTCTTCGGTGTCGACAGAGTCTAAGTAATCATCTACGTAGAAGTTCCGTTCAACATCTCTTGCCAATTCAGGGTGTTTTTGGGACTGTTTAGAATTAAGGTTCTTCACATATTGGGCAGAGCATGGTGAACAGGTAGCTCTGAAGGTCATTACTTGCATTTCATATGTTTCTATAGGAGCTTTTGGGTTACCATTCCTACAGAGTAATCGATGTGCAGACTGATCTTCTTTAATAATCTTCACCCTATGAAACATTTCCCGTATATCTCCACAGATTCCCCATGTTTTTCTTCTGAAACGCATCAAAACTCCAGGTAGGGATTGAAGAAAATCGGGACCTTGTAAGAGATGATCGTTGAGACTGACTCCATGGGATTTTGCTGCTGTATCAAATACAAGTCTCAGCTTTGGCTTATTGGCAGTTTTGACTCCAAAATGTGGTAAATACCACACTTTTCCTTCTTCTTTGGCAGCTTCTTCACTAGATAATTTTCTAATGTAGTCTTTATCTAGATATTCTTGAATCTTGTTGCAATATTCTTCCTTATATTCTTCATTTTTTGCTAATTTTATTTCTACACACAACAATCTGCTTACAGCTGTATTTCTACTTTCAGGTAATTTCATATAATCATGCTTCCATAATAATCCAGTTTCATATCTATTTTCTGTGATTATCCGCCTAGTAGTTTTTTCTAGAATTTCAATTGCTCTTTTGTCTTCTTTACTGCTGTTATCGTTTTTACATGTTGTGCCGAAACATTCTGTTGAAAAATTGTCTCTTATCAGTTCATCCAACTGGCTATATTGATTTTTTTGAAGATTACAGGAAGTACAGGTGAAAAAAGTATATGCTGATACTCCTCTTGTAGTTTTTCCATGCAGTATCCAACCTAAATTAGTTTTGGTTGCTAATAGTGAATCTTCAGGATCCTGTCCTATGAGAATTGTAGTCCTGGCATTATTCACGTTTCACATAGGTAATCCTTTGATATGCGGAAAATTGTTATATTCGCTCATATTTATTGATTGGCTTGGAAGAGATAATTTCGAGATAGTTCTAACATTTTTCATTTGGTATACTTTTGCTTCATCGTAGACTCCAGAAATTTCTATATTGACACGTCTGGAATCTTCATTATTGGTTACAATATTCTTAGCCCAATGCATGCAAAAGGGTTCTGGACTGCCTTGAAGACCTAGTTGACTGGCGACTTCATCTTCAATGAGGGTGACAGTTGATGCTTATCAACGAGTGCAAAAGTTTGTATAAAATCATCTGGTCCATATAATTTAACTGGGGCTATTCTTAGAAGGACTTTTGAGGCAGTTTTTGGTTCGCCAGTGGAATAGAATGTATTTTCTGTTGATGTCGATGGAATAAAACGTGATGATTCTTGGAATTGTTGTGTATCTTGATAATCTGGTGCAATCTCTATATTTTCTTGGACATTTCGAGTTATGTAAAAGCTTGTAATGTCGTCTTCCACAACCGCTTACTTTGCAGTGACGTTTGGATTTACATTCCTTTATCATGTGTTTTCCATTCAAACAGCGAAAACATGTTCCCAGCTTGGTGATTTTTGAAATTCTTTCGTCTATGCTATCTTCTCTTATTTTCGGACATTGTGGTATTTTGTGATTTCGTGTTTTGCAGTATACACAATATTCTATCTTGGTTTCCATAGTTGTCATTACTGATTCATTGTTTCTTTGAAATGTCCCTTTTCAGTTTTTGTTATTTTGATTATGCCCTGAAGAATTTACAGATGGAACACTTGCTAGAGAATTTAACCATTTAGTGAAATGTTTAACATTGACTTTTCCTTTATGCTTCATGACTTCTTGACCCCAATTCATTTTGTAGTTATCAGGAAGTTTTGCTAGAAGTTCTCTCTGAAGTTGTGGATTCTCTAGGTGGTGTTTGGAATCTAAATGTTCTAGAGTGGCTACTAAATTGTTGCATTTACATGAATATTTGTTGAGAGCTTCCATATCAGGTTCTCGAACCTTAGGACTGAGACGAATACCATTTGTTAGCGATTCTACAACAAATTTTCCTATTCCAAATCTCAGTTCCAGGGTTTTCAGGATGAAATCGATGTTTTGGGGGTGTAACATTATGGATTTAACTGCATCTAGTGCTTCACCTTTCAGACATCTTCGAAGTTTGAGAATTTTTTCTTCATTGGTGTATCTGCATACTTCTGCTTGTCTCTTGAAATGTTCAATGAATAATGGCCAATCTTGAGCTCTGCCATCGAAGTATAGATTGTCTTTATCGAAATTAGATTTATTTGGTGCTGCAGATTTCGAAAAATGTTTCATTGCTTCAACAAAGGTATTGCAAATGTTCTTCATATCATCTATAGGTTTCAAAGGTTCGTTATTATCTTCTGGTAGGGCGTTTAATGCTTCATTAGATCCACTGTGAGTCTCACAGTGTGAGAAAAATTTTCTGGTAGATCTTCTATCCATTTTCTTTTGGCTATTACATTATCTTTCACAGAGTATGTGTTTCTATCATGATCAGATTCTAGTGATGAGTCTGATTCACTTTCTGCTTCGTTTAATAGTTGCTGGATTTGCAAAGTTTTCAATTTACTTTTTTCTATTGCTAATTCTGTTTGAACTTTTTCTATTAATTTTGATTTATGGCTTGACATTTTGGATGACTTCTTTGACATAATCTTATTGGGCATTTTCGAATTTTTGTCATGATTTGAAACCTTGGAGCTTGAAATTGAACCATTAGCTGAATTTACTTTCAAACATGGCGTGACTTTTCTTGACAGAATATTCAAAGATTCATCTACTGTTGTGTTTTATCTGGCTGGAGGTATTTTAATATTGTCACAGGATGTTGCTAATCCTCTTCCAAAGTTGCTTGGCCATAAAAAGTCTGCATCAATACTTTGACGTTTTCCTGCATTTCTGCGGCTAGTTTTTCTTGTTTCAGGCATTGTAACTGCTTTTCCAGTCTGATTTTTGATACTCGAAGGACCAATATTAACTCTTTTTTTATAATATAGTTTTATTTCGTTTTTATTGAAAAGAACTTGTAAAGTAATTCAACTCAAATTGTTTATTTATTTGTTCTTTTTTTTATTATTAAAATGACATTTTTGTTTTTAAAATACAGTGTGAAATATTGTAAAATGTAACATGAAAATAAATCAAAATCTGCAACAATAATATATGAAACTATTTAATTTTAATGCAAAGGCACATAAATTTATTAGAAAGGATTGAGGTCTAAAATCATGTTCCGCCCTTTTGTTTTGTATGAATATTTTTGTCTGAAATTTTGCTGTCGTATAGAGAATTGAAATACAGAACGCCATTTTGAAAGCTAATTTTTCTTATTGTGAAAAATCAGCTTATGAACTACCATTTGACCAAAAAAAAATTCTACTTTGTTCAAAAGTTAACAGGGGGGTTACTCTATGATTAAACTGTATTAAAGAAATATGAGAAGACAAGTTTTTATCACATCCGAATATCGGTTACAATAGTTTCGTTAGTAATTATTGGATATGTATTACAATTTCATTTTACATCTGGTTAAGTGATTATGTAGGATTCTGTATATTTTCGTATTATCAATGAACAACAAATAATTCAAATTGATTGGGAGGGGAATTTTGCTGGAATTCAATTCAGAGTACAATTTATTCAAGCTCTGATAATAGAGTGGACACTCCAAAATTATGTGGTTCAGATCTCCGCAAGTACAGTATGGGTTATAGGATAGGCCGATTTTAAATTTATATGCTGGGCAGAGAGCATGGTTTGACCGTACTCTGTTCAATGTATTGATGAAGTTCCTATCATTTTCTTGTTTAAACCACCTGGTTCCAGAAATATTCGGAAATAGATACTTGTAATTCTTGCCTGTTTCAGAGTTGGAGAAAACATTCTGCCATGTTCTTTCTAATTCTTCTCTATATACTCGGTTCAAATCCGAACTAGGTATGGTGTGGTTAAGGTATTGTTGTCCGGTCGAGGATGCTTGCTTTGCTAATTGGTCCACTATCTCATTTCCTTTTATTCCGGAGTGACCTTTTATCCAGACTATATCTACTTTTCTATTCTGTGACACTATTTCTTTGTGGATTTTAGCTATTTCGATTTCCAGTATAGAGAACTGCGTGTGATTTTGGAGGGAATGAAGATTATCTACTGAGCTCTTGCTGTCTGTGAAAATAATAGACTGAAAGGTTTGTTGTGCGTTGATGTACTGCATTGCCTTTAGTATAGCTGTCATTTCCGCAGTGTAAATTGATGCCTCATTCGGTAATTTGTAGGTGTGGAAGTAAGTGCTGTTGGAGTGGTAGAATGCGAAACCTGTGTTGTCGGGTGTTTTTGATCCGTCTGTGTAAATAAAATCTGCGTTTGGCCATCGTTCATTGATATAGCTTAAAAACTCCTCTTGGGACTGCGATGTTCTCTCATCGATATAATGGACATTGATTTCATGGGATATTATTCCATACTCTTCTTTGAAGTACGGAAGGTTATTCGTTATAAATACTGTTTCTCGGTACTTCGATGACCTGGTGAAGCTTTCCACTAATAAAGACATCTTTTTGTGGGTCCAATACTGATGTGTAAGTGTGTGAACGGTTAAATCGTGAAGTTTGATAAGAAGATCTGAGTTTTTTGCTAAATTTCTTGTAACAAATTTATCGCTGAGAAGTTGTCTTCTCAGGTCCAATGGGGGTTCTCTGGATTCTGCTTCTAGTATTGTGATGGGTGTAGATGAAAGATAGCCCAGGCATATCCTAATACATCTATTTTTAATGACTTCCACCTTTTTCAGTAAGGCATCTGAGGCATTGCCATAGAGTATACTTCCATAATCTAGGATTGACCTAACAAATGACTTGTAAAAAATCAGCGCTATATTTGGGTCTGCTCCCCACTTTGTTCTACAAAATGATCTGAGAATATTCAGGGCGTTTTCACACTTCCGAAGAGTGTGGTTCACATGTTCTTTCCAAGATAGTTTCCTATCCAGGATGAAACCTAGATATTTAACCGAGGGTCGTATTGAAAGGTTCCATGGTCCGACTTGAACGTGTTCTGGATATTCTGTTCTCTTTCTGGTGAATTTTTTATGAGTAATATTAAATTTTATGACCAGAAAAAACTTAGTTATAAAACTCATCATTGATTGATATTTGCTTACTATTTGATTTGGTATTTAACTTTTTACTTTTGCAGAGAGCTAACATATGGATAGCTGCAGTAACAAAACAAAATGTCAATGCTGCAATGGTATTTGAGTTTCTTCTCAAAATCATTGGGGTGATGCAGTCATATTTCGGAAAGATTTCTGAGGAAAATATCAAGAATAATTTTGTATTGATTTATGAGCTGCTTGATGGTAAGAAAAAATTATAACAACCAAAATTGGTAAAGATGAGTTTATTGGGCTCCAACTTGAAAAAAAGGGTTGTTATTTACGTAGTTTGATTTCCTGAACATGTATCTGAAAACTATGTGGCACTCTCAAGTACTTTTTGAGTTATGCCCTTCTGAATATTGAAAATCGACCATTTTCAAACACGATTTTTTCAGCAAAAAAATGCCTCTTTTTTGTCTACATACCTTTTTTGAAACTCTAATCAACACCAAGAACAACAGTTTTACACAAAAATTCGACCTTCATATAAACATGACCTACAATGTTAGTAATTTTTGTTCATTTGGTCAGCTGATCACCTGCAAATAAATTCCCGTTCATTTATTTGCTTGCATTTCAATTTGCATAATTGCATTTACAAAAAGAACAAATATTACTAACATTGTAGGTCAGGTTTATGGTGTCAAAAAAAGTTGAATTTTTGTGTAAAACTGTTGTTTTTTTTGGTGAAATATCAGTTGATTAGTGTCTGAAAAAAGAAAGTCAAAAAGAAGGAAGCATTTCGTGAAAATGGTCGATTTTGAACATTAAGAAGGGCATAATTTGAAAAGTACTTTGGAGCGCCATTTCAGGCAAATAAACTACATAAGTAACACCACTTTTTTTATTTCAAGGTGGAGCCATATAAACTTAACTTTAACCTGAAAGCCGTAATTAATGTTGAATTAATTTGTCCGAGTAAAACCATTGTCAGTTGTTTATCGTATTTAGAAAACTTGTTCAGATTTTTGAAAAATGAAGTAACTGTAACAGTTCCTTATTATTCATTGAGTTATTTCTTTCAAAAGTAACAATGCTTTCTGAAGACACATTAAATTGAAACAAAATATTTTAGTGGAGTATTCTGCTCAAAAATAAATACATTTTCAGAAATATTAGATTTTGGTTACCCTCAGAACACAGATACTGGTGTGCTGAAAACATTTATTACACAGCAAGGCATTAAATCTGCAACTAAAGAGGAACAAGCACAGATAACATCTCAGGTCACTGGTCAAATAGGATGGCGCCGAGAGGGAATTAAATATCGTCGCAACGAGCTTTTCCTTGATGTTTTGGAATATGTTAATTTATTAATGTCTCCACAAGGTAAGTAATATTTATATATCTACTGAAAAGACTGCATTCTGGGTGAAAAAAAAAGTGGGAAAATTTTTTCTGATAATTTCAAAAAAACTTTGTTTTCTTCAGTTTCTCAAATTTGTTTTAGGTCAGGTACTTTCTGCTCATGTAGCAGGTAAAGTTGTGATGAAATCATACCTGTCCGGCATGCCTGAATGCAAGTTTGGCATAAATGATAAAATCGTTATGGAGGCCAAAGGTAAGGGTAGTCTGGGCACGACTTCAGACCCTGACCCAGCTAGATCTGGTAAACCCGTTGTTGTCATTGATGACTGTCAGTTCCATCAGTGTGTGAAACTTAGTAAATTCGAAACTGAACATTCCATTAGTTTCATTCCTCCAGATGGAGAGTTTGAATTGATGAGGTAAGTTGTAAAACTCAATATTCCACATATCTCTGTTAACAATAAAATACTTCCCAAGCTTCTGCATGTAATATTCAGGCCAGCTTTGAAAAGTGAACAGGTCAACTGCAAAAACAATATTTTGAACTTCTTACTGATAACATTTCTATAAGCTTACTGCTTATTGCTCTTGGTATTTTGGGTAGCTTATATTTCTTGAATTTTACAAGATATGGTGATATGTATTCCTTGGCACTTACCAACATAGCCCTCATAAAAGATGACAAACTTTTCAAGACATTCGTTTTATGTAACCTCTGTGTAATGATAAAAGATGAATGAAGTTTATCATTACTATTATTATTAAACAGACTTCTTTAATGCTTTTGACAGTATTGATTGCAATATTGATTTGAAAAATTGGATAGAGTTGGATCATGCACAACTTTCATTAATTTGTTGACTCTAATATCTGTTATCCTTGTAAAGTTGTAAATTATTATTATGTATAATATTTCGTGGTGAATATCATAACTAATGACAGTAAAAGAAATAATGTGCATCAGCTAGGTGCATATGATTAATTATAAAAATCATTTGTATATGCTTTTAATTTGCTCCCCAAAAATGTCAATTAAGTTTCAAGTCATTTTTGCAAAGCTACCTAATTCACAATGAATTTTATTTGGTAGATAACTCTATCAGTATAGTTGAAAATATATCCTAAATCTTCATATAGTATTGTACATAATAGTGATAGTAGTATATACTAGTATATAACTGTCAGTGTATGTTTATGAACTTGTTAAATTGTGTTTAAATTTTTTTAAGAACTTCTTCTTGGACTATTCAAATATTTGTTTGTAGATAAATTATTTACCTTTCATTGTGGATACAGGTTTAGAGCTTATTATTTATGTATTTAGTATTTTTCATTGTACTCCTCAATTCCACATTTTATTTGTGTTTGGCACTCTGTCTTGACTTTCGACCCCCTTTGTTTGTCACACTCACTAACTTGATTGACATTTTACATTTCCATAATATATTGGTTTCGCTTTGTTTTCTTCATTTCCATCATTTTCATCATTTTCATTATTATATAATATTTTTTTGCTAAACTACTTCATTCCCTTCTACCATGTCATCCTCTTATTTGTATTTATTTATTTATTGGGTGTTAATAAAATTATTATTAGTATATATTGTAGTATAAAGATACTACTTTCAATTTCTTTCTAAGTGAGATTACTTCAATGAACTATGAAAATTACTTTTAATATTAAAAAAATAATAATAAGTATACTCTTTCAGATATAGGACAACAAAAGACATATCTCTACCATTTCGAGTTATTCCGTTGGTACGTGAAGTGGGACGTACCAAAATGGAAGTCAAGGTGGTCCTTAAAAGCAATTTTAAACCGTCTCTTCTCGGTCAGAAAATAGAAGTCAAAATACCTACTCCTTTGAACACATCTGGAGTGCAGCTGATTTGCTTGAAAGGAAAGGCCAAATACAAAGCTTCAGAAAATGCCATAGTATGGAAGTGAGTACATGCATTGTGAATATAAAACAAACAAAATAGTTAAAAATTAACAATACAATCACCCTTCAGGGGTCGAATAAGTAATGATGAAAAGGAAAATGATGGTCATAGCGCTAGTACTGACGGCCCAATCGTGTGGGCTTTAATCGAACGAGTGCCAAACGATTTGTTAGACAAAAGTTCTTGTATTTTTTGATAGTGACCTACAACTCTCCATACCGACGAGAATACATCAATTGAAAAAAATAATTCAATCATTTGTACCAGGCTAATTTTTGCAAAGCTAATCATCGTCGAGTAGCTTTTCACAAAAATCACCATTCTATACTTTTCCGACGATTCCAAATAGCTGCCATACAACCACAAAGGAGTAATTTTTCTTTTTTTCAAACGTTGCAGAACTCTTGAAATTTTTTCTTATGGTATATCAAAGAAAAACATTAATTTTTATTCTGTACACTTAAATTGGTTGCAAACTTGATTCGTTATATGAAATAATATATTTCTACGACAAAATAGAAATATGCCCATTTTATGCTCTTTTTCGATCAAGGAAGTAGGCCGATTGTATACACTTTTTTTATTTCTACATCGCGAGCTATACTGTAATGATCATTTCAGTACAAGATATTTCGACTTTCATGAACTACTAGACTATCATTATAGGCATTGACGAATTTTATGATCATAAATAATATAAGATCTAATCAAGTTTGTTAACTTGTGTCTAATAATTTGTCATTTCACATCAGCATTTACAAAATTTATTTAAAAAAAAAAATTAATAATCGAAAATGAATAGTGATAGTAAGGATGATTTGGCATTGACACCGTTAATTTCAATATAAAGATTGATGACAATCGAATTCTATTTTTTCATATAGTTGGCAAGAAGTGTCTATCGCAGTTAATTTCAGCAATTTATTATGTGCGCTCGTAGCAGCGAGAGTTGTTTCAGGTGACGGTAGTTGGATGGTTGGAGGCAAAGGTTCAAATCCAAATAGAGCACTGTCAGTGACGTAATATGACAGTTGGAGCAATGTCATAGGGGGACAAACGAACCAAACTGAACAAAAACAAACCCATTGAACCCATTTTCCATGAGGCTATGTGAATCACTTAATGTCTGTGAAGTTTATAAAAATCGCAATTATCCACTGACACCTACAAAAACAAATTTTCATTTCATCAAATGTCAAAATGCTTTGTCCCCCCCCCCCCCCCATGACCGCCATGTTGTGACGTCAGCTGACAGTTGTCTATATATCACCTTTTTTTTTTCTGTTTTTTTATGAAATCTATTGTTGTTCCATTTTTATTATAATTTTCAATATTTGTATCTTTAATTCCTTTTTTAGGTTATATGTATTATTGTTATCATGACGGCAGGAACGTTTATGATAAAAAGTGTTATTAAAAATATTACAGATTTGTTTATGATTCAGATGGTCGTAGAGAAAGTATAGTGTACAATGAGCATGAAATGACCCATTTAGGTATAAGAACTATTTTAGACTACAAAACTTCATATACCTACTCGTGGAAAATGTATGTCATTTCATGCTCATTCTACAGTATAACTACTCCAAGTTTACAGAACTTTTGGAATTTTTTTAACGAGTTAATTTCAATTATGACAATGTTGCTGACTTCGAGACAGGTTGCAAAATTTTATAGTTTATTTTTAAACCTTTCCCGATCTTGTATTAAAGTTTGAAAACTTTTGGAATCATTGTGAATTGATTGACTACTTCTACTGGCCTATTTGTAATAAATCAGGTAGTTGGAACAATTTTTTTTTATTTATTTATTGTATATTCGCAGGATCAAACGCATGGCTGGCATGAAGGAAACTCAACTTTCTGCGGAAATTGAACTGCTTGAAACTGACACGAAAAAGAAATGGACTCGCCCTCCTATATCCATGAACTTTGAGGTCCCATTCGCTCCGTCTGGATTCAAAGTGAGATACCTCAAAGTGTTCGAACCCAAGCTCAACTATTCAGACCATGATGTTATCAAGTGGGTGAGGTACATTGGTAGAAGTGGGCTATACGAAACCAGATGCTGAATCTCCCGAACAGATGAAAAGGAAAATGTTTGATTACTTGGAGGATGTTGACCTATTAAGCTTGGTCTCATATAAAGAATATACAGATTTTCAGATATTGTTTATCAATCAGTCTCTGAATTTCGGAAATCACCTTCGAAGTGATCAAACATTAACATTGGTGTATAAATCATAAAGATTGTTGTTTGGATGTTATGAATTCATATAAGGAAGGTGTTCTACTTAGTAAGTAATACCGAAAATTTATCAAATAATTATAGTGAATTTCATTAGTGGAAACCTTATTATGATAGTAGTATTGTAACAAATTGTTGAAACAGAGGTGGTAATTGTAATTTATGATTATAAGCATGAATCATTTGCGGTAGTGACCTCAAGACTACATTAATATCACAGCAGAAAAAGAGACAGAGAGGGTTGTGTTTTTTCTGATTTTTGAGAAAATGAAGAATATCACCAACTTTGGATTTATACCTTATACAACTCTATTGAAAATAAAATAATACCGTAAATTTTTTTAAATGTCATAATTTCCGACATATTTAATTGTTTAGCTGGGCATGTCACGACACGGAGTCACCGGCCGCTGTGACGTCACTTTACAACGGTCCGTCAGTGCGTGCTCTGCTCCCGACCTGTCTGTAGGCAGTTTGCGTCGAAAATTGATGAAAATTTTGATTCCATAAACAAGAAAATCGTATATTGTGCCAAAGTGTTTAAATACAACTACTACTGCACCCAAAAAGTTGTTTTTCATTGTTCCTTTCGGATCTAAATGTCGAAAGAAATGGAAGCAAATCATGAAGAAGCCTGATCCAGTTGGAGCCAAAAGTTGTGTCTATTGTTGCGAAAACTTGAGTTAAAAACGTTATTGTGTTGAAATTGGAAAGGAGAAAGATGATTTAATAGTGAAAAACTACTCTGAAGTCGTTAGCAATGGATCGACATCTCTGAAACTTACAAGATCATCCATATCTCCTTCCAACCCACTACCCAGCAGTCTTAATTCAAGTTCCTTATCACGCCGCTCCTGTGACAGGGAAAATCATCGTATAAGAGACTACTCAGAAGACGACAACAGTGGAGAACGTAGCACAAACAGCTTCAACACCTTCAGGCCTGTAGTCCATAATACTGTTAAAACACTAGGTCTCAATGGGTTGAAAAACATTGGAGATACATGCTTTATGAACAGTGTTATCCAATGTTTGTCAAACACGAGATGGCTGTTGGAGTACTTGAAAAAGGACGCATACACGAGGGATATTAACACAAGTATCTCGAGTATGAAGGGGGCTTGATAAAAGCATTTGCAGAGGTCATCAAAGAATTGTGGTCGGAAGATTCATTAGATCGAGTGGAAAATGCATTCTCCTTAAAAAGTCAGATACAAAGATTCGCACCTAGTTTCATTGGTTATGCACAGCAAGATGCTCAGGAGTTTCTACGGTACCTGTTGGAGGGTCTTCATGAAGACGTTAATAGAATAACTGAAAAGCCGAAACCCATTTTGACAGACATAGACGAAAAGATGAGTGACAGTGAAAAGGCTCAAGAGTCTTGGTCACGATACTTGAAGATGGACAATTCTAAAATAGTTGATAACTTCGTTGGCCAGTTAGAATCGACGTTGAAGTGTACCTATTGTGGTCACTGTTTGGTCACCTTCGACCCATTCTGGGACCTGTCTCTACGGATACCTCAAAGAACAGGCCAACTAAAATTATTATCACAGTGTTTAGATTCGTTCACAAGGGAAGAAACTCATGATGGTGACGAGAAGAAAGTGCAAAGAGAGGAGGAAATGCACGAAATCCCTATCAATACATAAATTCCTCAAAATTTTAGTTATACATTTGAAGCGGTTTTCTCCAACGGAAAGATTCAGATGAAAATTAAACGTTACCATCGATTTTCCTCTAGAGGGGTTAGACATGAGTAACTATGCCGCAGACAATGTAGCCCCTTTTCGGTACAGTCTGTATGCCTTATCTAACCATAGTGGGACTACATACAGCAGGCACTACACGGCTTACTGTTGACACCTGTATGCAGGCACCTGGCATGAGTACAATGATTCTCGAGTGACCCCGATTTCACCTAAATCCCTCGTAAGTGGAGAAGCCTATGTTCTCTTCTACGAGCAGACCAACTTAGATTATCACAATGTTTCAAGGCTTGCAATAATAAGAGGGCTATGTGAAAAACAAGGGAGTTTCATATAATATAAGCTTATATTTCCTTAGCAGTTTTAGTTTTCAGAGTCTGTGGTTCTTGAGTAATTCTGTATGTTTTTCATTCAAACACTGAAATTGGTTTTTGTAATCCCAATCAGGGATTTCGCTTCTATCACTTTGGGTTTTATTGTCTCATCACATTTCGTGGCGGGTCGTTTGGAAGTCCCTCTTGAATTTGTCGGTGCTGGTTCTGCTTTTACCGCTACAGCAGGCGCATTTAATCTAGATGTTTTTTGAAATGTATCTCTTAGTGGTCTGAAATCAGTAACAGATTTGGATCTTCTTTTCAGTTGGTTAGTGGTGGATCTTGATGTTGTTTCCGTAGATTGAATTTTTAAGTCTGGCTTGATTCAAGACTTGGGTATATTTTGCTTGTCTGTCAAGGGCTTGCACTGTGGAGGCTTGAGCCCAGACGGTTTGGGTAATTTTGATATCCATGATTTTGTGTCTTTTAAAATTTTTAAAAGTTATAGCCTTTGTAAAAGCAAGAGTCACATCGAAAACCACTTTTTTTTATTTTGCATTAGTATTTGGGAACAAACCCAAAAAACCATTTTATTGATTGTGTGATTTTATAATTAAATATTCAGGAAAAATTTCTATTTTCAACTATTTCAATTTTGCATGCTGGCCTAAATTCAAATTGTAAACAATTTTTGCAATTCGGTATTTTCATTAAACGATTTATAATGAAATTTCAGTTTCAGTTGGTAAAAATAAACACATTGTTTCATTGTTGTGGCCAATATTGTTTGTTTTAAAGTGAAAGGGAAGGGTTAGTAAAAGCATCTTCAAATAATTTACTATCGATGGATATTTTTATGGTGATCAAGTTCATTAAAAACGACGATCGTTTCTATACAGCCGAATTTAGGAATGTGTAAATAAAGAAATAAGAAATATTTACTTGTTGAAATTCTCACGAGAAATGTATCAGAAATTCTTTAAATGATCTACAAAGACAATATGTTCTGATAATACCATTGGGTATGTAGAGCTAAAGAGAGGAGGCTCTATACCTAGCTTCTAATCGCTAACTATTAATCTACTCGATTTGAACTTTGTCAGTTCTAGTAATTAGAAGAAGGTATATATTGCAACTAGTCAACAAACTCATAGAGGTAAATAAACAAAATTGTATTCTATTCTTAGTGAGCATTTAACTCAAAAACAAAACGGCTAATGCCGTACCTGGTCCAATCTGTGGCAGTAGGCAGCGTTGCCACATTCTGTGTTGAAATATGGTGATGTGGGTGGAAGAACGCAGCAGCTACTGGCATCGACATCATGCTGTGCTGTGGCAGCAGCTGTCACCAGTGCGTTTGACTCAATTTGGCAGCAGCTATGTTATGCGGCTCTTTATATTGGAGTATCTTCTGTTTATCTCTAACACTAGTATAGTTTTCACTCTGTCGCATCTGGTACTTAATCTGTGATATGGTAATCAATCCTTCCTAGTGAAGAGGAATCTTATAGAGGGATAAATTCGGCTCTTGCTCAAAGTAGTTGATTGGGACAAAACGCATGGTGACCGATTTTGAAAAACTATTCTTTGATATTTGGGAGTATCTACCATTTCCATAAAATATCGTATTCCAGCCGAAAATTAAGTATTAAAAAAAAACTGCAATTTTAATTCGAAGTTTAAACGCTTGCTGTTTTGTGACGTCATTTCTGTCTGTCAAAAGTAAGCATCAAGGGCTAATGAGCAATCATTCAGTTATTTTGTATATTAGATACGAATTCGAAATTGTATAAGTGCTGTGCGGTCCCTCAGTGCGATAACACATTGAAAAAACTCCTAGCAAGTTATTTGTTTACGTTCAATACATGAAACCAATTCGAAATGAGTGGTTTAATCTTGCGCGGCAAGATTCAACAGCTATATCTCCGAATTCTACATTTTATTTCTGTAAAGATCACTTTGACGTAAGTTTTTACTTTAATTCATAGATTTTAAAATATTGTATGCATAATGATATTGTTTGAGGACTAAATTTAAATATAAATTCAACCCTTTTAGATGTTAGGTTTTCACAGAGGTGACTGTCATTTGCTCTGCTTGTGTTCGAACTATCATGGCAGATTGCTGTATTTTGTAGTAATGTTTTAAAAAAAATTTAACTGCCGCTCATAATATAACAATTAATACGTTTTTTAGGATGCATGAATCTTATTTCATTAGATAAATACACAATTTTAATGATTTTTTGTTAATGTCATCATTCCTATTCGGAATAAAATATGAATATTGGTTTTACAGGGACTTTTTGTTGATTCTTGACTGTGGTTCACCATACACTAAAGATTTCAAATGCACTTTTGGCTTCACCCAAAGAGATTTTGCCTTTTTACCGAAATGAGGGAAAAATATAATTTCATTCAAACAATGACTGGAGCAGCATTAAAATTTTGGATCTCAATGCTTATTCTCTATCAAGTAGTTGAACGACAATCTTTCGTTGCTTGGCCTTATCTCCTTTCAAGTTCAAATGAATGAGAGAGAATCAACGCCGAAAGGTTTCAGACAGTCATTAAAACCACCAATAGGATTCTTCGAGAATGGACAAGTTTTCATTTTTTTTTGTTATGGATTAATTATGAAAATTAAAGTAAAATGGAACAAAAATGTGAAATAACCATTAAAATATCTCTAGAAATGAAAAAGTTATGGGACTTCGAAGTTGTATGTGGAAGAATAGTTTCATCTAGTGTGTGACGTCACGCGACATAAACGAGAGCCCTGGCGCGGTTAAGGAACTATTGTGGTGTAGTATCAAACGCGAGCAAAGACCACAAATGTTCAAATACTGGGATGGCTGATCCCAGTATTTTCATGGATCAGTTTACGTATTTTGTTGATGGATTTTGAAAATTTTTTCACTGATCTATTAGTTTTGATCTATATTTTAATTCCATCGACTTAAATATAGTATAAACAACATCATTGAACTTGTCCATTGAACTAACATGATATTAATCGTTATGAATAACTTTTACCACCTCTCTTTCAACAATTAGGATTATATGATATTATCTGATTGCTTTTTATAATTCAGTTAATACCTCTAACACAATTGAAAACTCACTACCTACTTGAATTAGTATTGCATAATAATATACTGATTGTAGATGTTTTTCAATTTTAGTTCGAGGCATATTGAAAAAGTTTATATTTATATGAGAAGAAGAAGTCAATCAGCCATATACAAAAAAAATAGCCAAAATTTTTTTCATATTGCAAACCTGATTGTTGCTGGTAACCCATGAAAGTATATTGTGTATTTGAAAGGATATCTAGGGGGATATCGAAAACTATAATTTGATATAATTGATTGAATGGAAAAAAAATTGGGTGATAGAGGATCTATTTATATGCCAGTATAAAATTTCCAAAAAAAATTTACTTTAAAGTTATTTCGGATAATATGAATTTATAATTTGATTTTTCTAGCATTACTATCAGAGCTAACAGATTAAAACTACAGCATCTACACCCATGTATCATTTACAAAAATAAAGTTATCATATTAAATGGAAAAATAATATGAAATGAATAGACGTAGCTCAATAACAAAAGAAAAAATTACAAGGTGTTAGTGCCGCTTCATTGATTATTTTTAACTTAGAAAAAAAAACTTTTTGTGACAGCCTCTACAATATCGATATCTGCAAAATTTTCTTAAAATTCATAACTTTTGTGGATGCCTTATAAATGTATGTATGCTATATGAAAACAAACAATCAAATGGACTTGAATTAAGAAATTAAGAAAAAAGATTTTTTTGATAATGATCAGTTTTACTATTCTACGTTTCAAGACCTTCAAAACATGTCAAGCCAAATTTTTGTTTTTTTTGGTTATAGGATACCCCATTTCTGATATTCCAATGGTGGACATCTTTTTTTGTACTCACTGTATAGTACTTTTATTCTTGAAATCTGATTTTTCAAATTATTTAATTTAAAAGTATAAAATATTCATATAAAGAGTGACTCATTTGAAAGCGGGCCACGTCTGTAAAACTGTTATTTATTATCCGATTCAGAAGTTTTTTTTCAATAGTTACATCATCAGTAATTCTAGTTGAGTACCACACATTCAAAATAAAAAAGAAAATTTCAAGCTCTACTTCGATTTTTTTTTTCAAAAATCCGAAAAACATACTAACTAATGATTTTTTTTTAATTTGACAATGCTACTGGATTCACGACATTTTCAAATGGTTTATATAAGAATTATGTGAAAATACGTCCATTAATAAAAAAGTTATATAGGAATAATATTTGAAAATTATGCCGATAAATCAACAATATCATAAATTTTATAATCACTGGATTCAGGATGTTTCGAAATCTATATGATCATAATTTCCTCGAAATCTGTTCATAAATAAAAATATTATAAAAAAATAAAATAAAATTTTCTTGAAAATCCACCAAACATTTTTATTAATGGACGCATTCCTACATAATTTTTACATAAACCACTTGAAAATGTGAATCCAGTGGCGTCATCAAATTCTATTTAAAAAAATCGGTAAAGATTTTTTACTTTAAAAAAAATTCGAAGTAGCCTTGAAATTTTTATTTAAAATTTATGGCACTGAACTAGAACTATTGTTGCTCATCTAGTAAAAGAAAAACTTCTGAATCTGATAATAAATAACAGATTTAGAGAGGTGACCTGCTTTCAAATAGGTCACTCTGTATAATATTCCCAGGCTGTTTATATCTGCTTTCCTCGATGATAATTATTATGTAGTAGCTAGTTATTCACTTATCATTGTTCTTTGCAAAGCTGTTGAGTAAATATAGGACAATTTTCCCTAGCAACGTATTGTATTGGAAAATACTACTTTGTTATCCTCCAAATGTAGTTCTTAGAGATATTGTAACTACCCTTAACCCCATTTATACTACAAAGATTAATTGATATAGGACCTCTAGATCAAAGATGTAAATACTCAAAATGATTCAAGTCCATAAGAGGTAATGTAAATTTAATTATTAGAGCAACCAATTCATGTATATCAATCTCTTGGTTCTTAGATCATTATGCTCATATCTCCGGCCTTAAGCTTTATAATTGAGTGTTGAAGTGGACCATTTACATCTTGGATTTGTGGGAAAAAAAATTGGTATAAAATATATTTAAAATTTTTATTTTCTCGTTTGGCTTTACAGAGAGTACTCATTGTTCGATCCTAAAACTGTTTTTAAAAAAATTGGCATGTTAATTTTGGAGATGTTTGGTGTAATAGCAGTGTAATATAATAAATGTTGAATGGGTGTAAAATAAAATACATACATTCTAAAAAAAAGGTGTTTTACTTAGGTTAGTTAGATAAGTATTATTTGTTGGACATATAATTATATTGAAACAATGAACTGTAACGAGTGCATCCTAGGACTGGTAAATTTTATTTCAAAAGTTCTGAAATTATAGTTACTAGAATAGCACATAATCTTGTGCATACTTCATAGTATTACTAAACTTTAGTTATCCTAATGATAAAGATAACTTGGTTATCGCAATGCACATCTAGAAATGAAAATACTTGTGTGGTGAAGGGGAAAAATGCATTTTGTTCTCATTGACTGACACCATAGTACTTAAATATCCCATTTTCAATGAGACTCGTGTTCTCAAAATATGAGGTCCTGAAGTAACGGATAAATTTATTTTCTAAGTTATTAGCCATTTTCAAGAAAAGCCCTCGAACACGTTGAGTTATGTTTTAAAAAGACACTCTGTGACAAAAAAAATTGCCCCTCTTTCTTCCCCATCAAAGTGACAGCCACCCCTCCAATTTTTTTAAATGGAATAGGGGGTCAGGTGATACCTCATTAGAAAGAGTATTCAATTGTCTATAAAGCCATGTCTATTTTTTTGAAATTCGTTAATGAAAAAAATAATTTTCAAAATGTTAAAAAGTATCACGTATTCTATTAAATTCGCTGTATATTCAATGCATCTGCATTTTTTCATTGTACCTACTATCAGGTATGACGAACACCAGTTGGTAAATAAAAAAAAATTAAGTTGCATTGAATATACAGCGAATTTAATAGTATATGTGAAACTTTTTAACATTTTTTTATGACGTATGAACGAAATTTAAAAAAATAGACATGGCTGTATAGACAATTGAATACCCTTCAAAATGAAGTATCAACAGACCCCTATTTCATTTAAAAAAAATTGGGGGTTGGCTGTCACTTTGAGGGGCCCGAAGTAGGGGCGATTTTTTTATTTCGCAGTGTCTTTTCAAAAACATAAATCGACGTGTTTCAGGGTTTTTCTTGAAAATGGCTGATAACAGAAAATGAATGAATACATCTTCATAAAAGCACTAACATCTTTCAAGATCTTCCTAATTTTACACACATTCATGTTTTAAAAAAATTTGTTTTGTTTTAATGGTCATCCGGCATCACCGCTATGAGCAACCCTCAGAAGACTTGAGACATATTTTCTCGATACATCGTTTTGAATTATTTCAAAAGTTTACAGTTGCACATTACAATGAATTCACAAAAGTATTCCCAAATATGAACATAACTTGGCTGACTGGTTATAAAACTTTATTAACATAGTGAAACTAACAAGAACAAAGTAAAAACATCAAAATGATTGATCGGCGCTCCGGGGCGGCTTAAATGGTATTGGTGGCGCATTAGCTTTCAGAGCTGCAGGGAAACCCGGAAAAACCTGCAACACCACATCATCCATAGAGTTGGAATTCCTTCATAGAGAACTTCTAAAGAGGTCCGACGAATTGTGACAATCTGCTCTAGGTAAAATAGGATGTATGGTGTCTTCGAAGGTCCAGTTCCAAAGAAGGTATTCTATTTACGCAATTGTCATCAAATTTGTACCAGCCCGTTTTATCTTTGGCTAAGGTGTAATGGTGGCCAAAATCTGCTCCAGAACCAAAGTGAACAATGACTGCGTAAAGCTCGTAATTGCAGTCGGCTAGATTGGGGTGTTCTTCTAGCTTGATTCGTTGAAATAGTTATGCATCTTTGGGTTGCTGAGTCATAACTGAAGAGCTTCAGAGTTATGATCAGATTTGCAGGTGTTTCAACTATACTTGCTATTTTATGACTGTCTGTTGTTATGGCACAGCTTTGACAGTACAGTTGACTATCACCTGTTAGGTATTCTGGTCTCAGGTGATGAATGAGTAGATTCTGTATGGGCTGAATTTCGGAAACATTGGGAAACGCGAGCTCTAATTCAAAAAAGTCATTGAAGATCCTGCTATTCATTCTGCATTTGCTACAACATGAAACTGTGATGATCCTTCCTCCAAAAGATTTTTGTACTGAAGAAGTGATAGGTTATAATTCCTAACCATCAGGGCATTCAAAAATATCGACTGAATTATTCTCCTGCTCATGAAGTGTACTCAGTAGGTATCCTAAAAATTCGGAACTGTCTTGTTGTCCTGACGAAAAACTAGTTGGGCCCAAAGACTTGTAAACTTTTGAAATTATTTCAAAACTGTATTGAGAAAATATGGCTTTGGGCGAGGGCGAACTGGAAATGACAAGGGTCTTACTTTTTAACATGCGATCTTAAGTACGTTATACTGTTGAAATATTGTATTTTGATTCAATTGAGAGGATAAGCTTATAGTTAGTTGTATGTGTGGTGAAACAGTAATATTTCAGGACTAAGAGTTTTATAGACTGGAGTTTTCAGTGCAATAGTATCAAATAGTTTAGAGCAGATTTGAACTGAAACTAAGTTTAATCTTTCCTTTCTTTTAAACACTATAAAACATTTTATTTATATATATATTTATATATATATATATATATATATATATATATATATATTTATATATATATATATATATATATATATATATATATACATCTATTTATCTTTTTAGCGTCTTTCTATTCAGCACGCTTTCAGCGTCCGAGGAAGTATATTCAACTATTTCGCCTTCAATAGGTGGCAATAGGTTCAAAGAGCATAAAAATGTAAAGTATATTGAAATATTAGTATTGGATCACTCACAATTTAGATTTATATATTCTGCATATTTTTTACGTCCTTTCATTATACTATCATTTGAACGCCCTCAATATACACTACTTTGTACTATCCTTACAACATCCGCCCGTATGATTATTGGACGAATAGAATACTTTCGGCGTCCGACAGTGTTGCCATGTCTGGTATTTTGTAACTTAATGTATGCAGACGTATTATTCCGCATCATTAGGAAATAATGTCAAAAGATTCGTGAACCTGTGAAGCCCAATGAAGTGAAAAAATAAAGAACATGCTTTACTTTCAACATGAACTGACAAGTAAAAAATTATTGACAATGTAATAACTCAAATGTGAAAAAGCGTGGGTGCTTACAAACTATTTTCTTATATTACTGATTTCAACTTTACAATACTGAGCGTTCAAAAGCTCGAGAAAACTTAAGTCAAGAACCCCACAATTTTTTGCATTTGAGTAATTACATTAACAATTATTTTATACTTTTTAGTCATTGTTGGAAGTAAAGCACGTTCTTTAGTTTTTTAAACTATAATTTCGTTTTTTAATAAAAAATCAAAATCTTGAATTCATGAATTTTGACATGGAATTCAAAAAACCCCCACATACAAATTTTGAATCGAATCTGATCATAATAACAAATCTCGTCCGCCATCTTAAATTTATGAATTTTCACAGAAAATTCATAATCTCTGACCCCACAAACAGTTACATACCAAATTTTGCTGAAGAAGAATCATATTATTCAAATTGGAGAATAAATTGATAAAATGTATACAGTATCGGAAACTTTTCATCTGGGGTATAGACAGAAATCTACGCGAGCAAAAAGGAACGCAATGATGTGATAATACCACATAAATAAGAGAGACGTACTACCGTGCGCCTCTCCTGTTACCCCACCCGACGCATTAACGGACCACGTGGCAATGCGACACACCACACACAGATCACGTCGATATCCCTTCATCGAGCGAGTAGAAAAGAAATTGTAATGCTTGTGCCGGGGAAGTAGTTGTTTTCTGTTAGATATTACAAATAAGTCACATTTTTCAATTTTCATGAAAAATATTTCCCTTTTCAACAGATAGCAAGCTATTCTTTACGCTCTCATGAAACTACCATACCCAAGATGAAAACTTTCCGATATATATAGAAAGCCGCCCAAAGTTTTCGGTTCGAATACGAAAGTGGCAATAAGCTTGTGAATCTGTAACTCAAATCTCAAGAAATTACTTTTTACTTTTTAGCGCCTTTAATTTTTTTTAATTATATCATTCTGTGCTTCTTCGTTAGTACGCATTGATCTATGCATTTCAAAGAAAGCATGGTTATTACAGGGGCCGTTTCCTGTGAGTTTTGAACTATCTAGCTCTTCACTGAGGAGGCCACCTAAATATTCACTCGTCCGCCATCATATGAATCTTAGCAAATTATTCATGATCTTCGACCCCTAATACCCCACGTACCAATTTTGAAGAGAATCAGACCATGATTAGAAAACTCGCCCGCCGTCGTGGATTTATGAATTTGGTTAAAAAATCTATAATCTCCTACCCCAAAAACCCTCTCCTATCAATTCAGAATCGAATCGGACGGACCATAATCACAAAACTCGTCCGGCATCTTGGAACCGCCATATTGAATTCATGAATTTTGACAAGAAAATCATAATCATAACCCCAAAAACTCTCACATACAAATTAAGAATCAATCGGACCATAATCACAAAACTCGTTCGCTATATTGGAGCCGCCATATTGAATTTATGAATTTTGACAAAAATTTCATCATGTCCGACCTCAAAAACCCCCACATACCAATTTAAAATCGAATCGGACCATAACTACAAAACTCATCTTTTTTACTTTGATGAAACGAAAGAACACTCTTTTGTCTCATTTCCACTAGATTTTTATTGTTACGACCGGTTTCGGGTTTTATCCCATTATCAAGTATAAGAGAGTATAAGAACACTCTTTTGTCTTATTTGCACTAGATTTTTATTGTTACGACCGGTTTCGGGTTTTATCCCATTATCAAGTATAAGAGTTTTTATATTTGATAATGGGATAAAACCCGAAACCGGTCGTAACAATAAAAATCTAGTGGAAATAAGACAAAAGAGTGTTCTTTCGTTTCATCAAAGTGATCATGAATTTCCACAAAATAAACAAGTCATCAATCACACAAATTTCATCTTTTTTAATTTTTCTCTAACGAAAATTTCATAATGCATTGTCACCGAAATTATGAACACCTGCCAAATTTCGAATCAGACGATTAGAAATGTCTTATATTTGACTTGCAAGATTTGATTACAAACACATAGACACCGTGACAGGTGAAACTAAATAAAAGCTTGTATTTTAATGAAAATGGAGTTATTTTCCGTTTAGTATGCAGTATTCAAGTCTATCTACTATAACATACATTTTGGTTGTGGTGCATATTGTTGTAACCTTCTCCTTATTTTGGAAATTGGGAGATCTGTGAGTGGTCACAGAACGTTACTCAGATAATGAATATTTATAGTGGTTACCAAATGATAGATGGAAAATGCGTTTCCCCGTAGGCGTTTATTAGACACTTCCAAAAGTTTTCAACAAGTTGTTACAGAAAATACGTTGTTATATAACGAAGTTTTCTTACTAACTAACTAAAGTGAGTTTTTGCTAAAAGAGCACAAATTATGGAAAAAAGGTTTGATATAAAACTAGCATGAGAACAAAATGATAAAATGCATTACATATGGACAATATAATCGAGAACTCTATACTTGTTTCACATTCTGAACAAAGAACAAGAAATTTGCTGAGATGAGTTGTATGTGCATAAAACAAGTCACTGGATTAATATTTCCTACGTATCAAATGAAGATTCGTGAGCTTTATAAGTTTCGTGGTTGGTAACAAAAGGAGTTTCATATGTCTACTGAGAAAAACAAGTATTAATAATATAACCTTGCACTGACTAATAAAAATGAAAAGCAATAATTATTCTAGAAGCAGTATACAGTTTGGAAATACAACAAAGCAAAAATATATAGTTAGGTTTAATAGGCAAAAATATAGGGTGGATTACAACAATATCTCGGTGTGATATTCTAGAAATACAAGAAATACTCAACCAGATGTTCAAAGTGAAATCTCACAAGACTTCCATAAAAAAAATCAAAATGATGTTCAGGGTCGCCATCTTGAGATATATAACAATAATATAGTTTTGTCAATCCATTGAAGTGTGCTGAGTTTGATTTTATAAACCCACCAAATCAGAAGAGGGGGCATTTACGATCCAATAAAAAATTCATAAAGTTGTATGATATTCATTTGATTTTTTTCCTATACAAATTACTATTTTCGGCAACCGTCCGGGAAGAACCTACGTTTCGAACGCTTTTTCTTTCAGAAAGTAGCACTTCCCGCTCTAGTCCAAGAAGTACGTACGTCCCGGACTAGGCTGAGAAGTGCTCGAATTTTAATGTGAATAATAATCTAAATAAGAATTAGAATGTACCTATCTTCTGTTCAAATTTCAATATTTAATACAAATAAAAGGACTAAAATGTTCGAAATTTTGTCCTACAAAGAAATATAATGAATAAATTAGTCTAAGAGCCGGAATAGAGGTCGACCTTCACCCATCTGTTAACCGGATGAAACATACTTTTTATAGAGTTACACAAATACATCTATAAAGGCTTGCCTACCAAAATATGGTCCATACTATATACAGTGAGTTTAAAAAATTTGCACCATATGGAAAACTTTATTATCGATTTTTTAGGAAATTTTAATCCCCATAAAAATTGGTGCATGGCGGACTACTTGCATATCTATGAGTTGTCAAAATTTCAAATTTCCAGTGTACAAGGGAGAACAAAAATAGGAATTTTGATCAGGTGTAAACTACCCCTTAGCCATTAAAGGTATATTTGTCTATTTATTAAACTTCATAAAACGTACGTTCCACGGTTGCGGAAAAAATAGTGTACGCAACACGTCTGAAAACAGTTTTTTTGGACCCGCTGTGATTCAACAAAGCGTACAAGTTATATAGACAAGGGGCTACATTGTCTGCTGTGAAGTTGCTCATATCTAATCCTTTTAGAGGAAAATCAATAGTGACCTTTTATTTTTCTCTAAATTTTTCTGTTTGAGAAAACCTTTTTAAATGGATTACCAAAATTTTTGGGAATTTATGAATCAATAGAGATTTTGTGCTTTTTCTTCTTCCTTTGCAAATCGAACATGTCATACTAGATACATTTTGCATTTCATCTTGAGTACAGAACTAAACTATTCTTTTTCGGAAACTGAACTCAAATGTTGACTTTTCGTTAAAATCTCAGTAAGCGAAGTGACTCTTTGTTGTTCTAGAACGTAAAAGACATACAGTTTTGTACATAAAAGAGTCGTACAAGGCATTGCACTAATTGCGCTGAAAAAATGTTAAAAGCGTGTTACTAACAAAAATAGTTTGAATTTTGACACTACTTGTCAAAGTCGATAAGAAGTTCAATTAAGATTGACTCACAATAGCTTCGTACAGCAATAACTGCTGTACGACTTTTTTATGCACACAACTGTACGATAGTCATGCAAAAAATATCACCTAGATATTTAATTTTGCTTCAAACACGAAATGTCAATTAACAATAACAGATACTCATTTATTAATTTTTTATTCTCATATTAGTTTTAATTCGAATGCAAAATACTGTTGCGTCCTCGAATGCGAATTTTCTTTCATCGTGTATTCATTGTTACCCCACTGAGTCCATCAACGATAAATGAGACCACGCAGAAACCTCCCGAATACGAATGGTGTGTTGCCAAGTGTCCGGACGCTGAAGAATCTCAGAATGTAGTCCACAATAAGTATACAGTATGCGTTTGTAGCGCTGCAACGGACATGACTTGAACTACACGTGAATATATTTTGATCAACTTGTGATACTTTAGCGTCCACATGATGGCGAATATGTAACTCCGTCAAAGTCACAGTGAAACTCACGACCACAGACAGTAATCTGTCAAATACGGAGGTTCGAAAGTAAAATGATAGAGGTCACTAGCAGTTCTTTCACACGAAATAATAAGGGATTACATTTGAGCGTCCGTATACGGACGCATAAAGGTGGGGGACGCTGAAACATATGTAAATTTAAAATGTATGGACGCACAAATGATAGAAAGCTATATATATATATATATATATATATATATATTTGCCTTTCATACATGCAGTACACAAAAAGGTGCAATTTTTGACACTGCCTTCTGTAGACTGTTTCAAAATATCATTTTCTTTTGATGTTTTCGGAAATTCCGAAATGTTTTTGTCCACGGACCCTTGGTTTTCCTCTAAAAATGAAATCAACTTGATACTAGACCCACTTCCACTCCACTAAATTTTTTTGAGAAATGATATGTGCACTTCCTAACCATATTATTTTAAATTTTCACTGACGTATGGAATAAATGGAATTAGGAATTAGTAAATTTGGTTATTCTTGAGAACCCTGGGCTATAAAATAGCGTCTAGCGATAGCCCGGATATTTTGGCTGGCGAGCATATTGTATTGTAAATTGGCAGCTTCCTTGGTCTGATTTCTCAAAAACCCATAAAAAAGTAATTTTTCGCAGTTTTCAACAATTTTGTCTTCCTCAAAGCCCGTAAATCGAAATTTTTCACATTTTTAAAGAAGGCTGAATGATTGAAAAAAATGTGAAAAATTGCGATTTACGGGTTTTGAGGAATGCAGTATTGTTGAAAACTGTGAAAAATTACTTTTTTATGTGTTTTTGAGAAATCGAAATCAAGGAAGCTGCCAATTTTGAGGTTATGATACTGTCAATATGCTCGCCAGCTAAAATATCCGGGCTGTCGCTAGCTCCGAGCAAAATTATTGCTCTGAGGTCGCTAGACGCTTGTGTTAAAGACAGGTTTCCACTAGGCGGAAAATAAGAAGCGGATTTAAAAATCAGCTCTAAAAATACGCCAAGGTTTCCATTAGCCAGCTCATTGAAGCAACTAATTAAATAATTAAAGGGATTTTTCATAATACACCACTAAACTCAGTGAAAATAATTTAGTAATTTAGTATCATCATTCATCAGTCAACGTCGTCAGTGATTCCCAATCCTAAGTTTATTACTGTATTTAACAAAAGTGGCTTTACCAAAACAAAAATTAGATTGGGAAACCATATTATCACTTAATATTTCCGATACAGATACGGATTGTTCGGAAATAGGTTGTTTGTTTTTCTAGCATTGGTCCAACTTTTACTGTTGCAAATCCAAATGGTCTACGCTCATTCGCAATAATTAAAAATGAAAGGTCGCTTTGCTGATCTCATCATTTACCGTATCAAACATTGAAAATTACCACTTTATTGACTCCTATGCTTAAAAATTTCTCTTACCCAATATATGTGTCAGCTTTTCCTTTTCATCATATATAAAGTACTTAAAAGGAATGATTTTTTCCAATAATCATATTGTAGTAGGTAATTATAAAAGTTTTATAGAGTTTTGTCGAAAATTTTCTGAATTTCGAGGTTATGAATTCATAAATCTAGTGAAATCCGCAAAAAGTTGAACCAACGTCAACTGTCAACTTATTTGCGTATCCGCAATTAAATTTGCGGGAAAACCTTTCAGTTTCAAATCATCCAATGAAATCGTGATACTGAAAATCAGCTTTTGATTTTCCGCCTAGTGGAAACCCGTCTTAAGTTCGTAAGTTGGCATTGAGAATTCAACATAAGGGGTACTCCCTCTGGTGTCGTTTTGAAACTATAGATAAGTACATAAGATTTTGACTATTGTTTATGTGTATTTTGTTGAACCTGTAATAATTATTGATAAGTAATGAAATTATGGGACATATAAATGGTGAACATACTGTTCTTAAATCTTATGTTGACATAGTGTACTCGAGAGTAGTTCAATGTTCGCAACTTTGGCGCTGGCATCTATTGTTGAATCCCCAATATGGCGACGGTGATATATGTTAATTCGTGTGCATCGAGGTGCAGCACTTTTTGGTGGCTGAGTGGCCTGAGTGCAGTTCAAACAAAGGAATCTCTCTTGGCTATAATCCTTGGGCTGAAACGATGTATGTTTTCGATTCAAAACGAAATTGGAATTACGAAATTTCTCTGAACAGAGATAGAATGTAGAATGGAATTATATCTACCATAAAGTCCATTGAGATCAACTCAAGTTACTCAAGTTGCAATATATTTTGAATAGTATTTGTGCCTTCTCCATCCTTGTCTTGAAGTCAACATAACTTTGTTTACAAGCGAGGGCCCTTACACATGTTAAGTCCGTATTCATTCGGGAAGTTTCGTTTATGCCCGCTCATTTCATTGGGATCAAGTTGTCGTTCTTCGTTTGTATTATATGCTCCTTCCTACTATAAATGTAACAAACTGTCCATAAAATTTCACTATCCGTCACCCCCCCCCACCAACAAATTATAGAATGAATAGAAATTTATTTATACTGAGCAACAAACAGAATGATTTCCACTTACATGTTACACAGTTGTTAGGAGTTTCTTAATACATAAAATTCATTGAATACATTTAAAAAATATACAATTATGAAGTAAAAGATACAATAAAAATACAATACTACAGTTAGAACAATTAAATATGCAATGACCAGAGAAGATTCAGGTACATTTGAGCATCCGAAGGAGTTGTCCCTCTGTGATATTAAATATATCTAGATCACAGTCTTTCACCATTTCGTTAACGGTCTGGAGACATTGTTGAAGAGGAGACAAACTGTTCGAGACGCGAAACAGATTGTCCCTTCTTCTAAGTCTTATGTCAGGTACAATAAAATCAATGGTTTGGAGAATTTCAGGTGCTTTCAATGTTCTAAGAATATTAAAAACAAAAATCACTTCTGAGGATTCACGTCGATCTTTCAATGGTTGGACATTAAAGTCTAGTAGTTGGCTGGAGTAGAATCTAAATAGGGGCCAAACCTTGTGTTTCCTGAAGGAGAGGGTTCTTAGTAGTCGTTTTTGGATTTTTTCTATTATATCGGAATATATATAAGTCTTTGGATTCCAAATGACACATCGCCATATTCTAGTTTAGATCGAAACAATGGAATTGAAAAGTAATATACATGTATCGTGATTGAATTCACGGCTCGATCTCAAAACAAAGCTCAATTTCCTAGAACATTCAGCCACTAAGTATTCAATATGCCTAGAGAAACTGAACACACCAGAGAAAAAGATACCGATATCTTTCATCTCATCGATTCTTCGCAGACTGGTGCCATTAATAAAATAATCACCGATAGTGGGTGACCTCTTTCGAGTAAAACTCATTATTTTGCATTTGGCTTCGTTAAGAGATAAGTCAGACACTGAAAAGTAATTCGAAAGATTATCGAGGTCATCTTGAAGCTTATCAGAGTCTTCCTCGCTTTTGATTCTTCTGTATAGCTTGAGATCATCGGCATATAGGAGAAATTGAGAATTCTTAATATACTGGGAGACGTCATTAACAAATAACACGAAGAGGAGAGGCCCCAAAATGGATCCCTGCGGAACGCCCGAAGTAGCGGTGAATTCGAAAGAAGGTACATTGTTGAACTGTACAAATTGTATTCTGTTTGACAGATAGCAGTGAAAGAAATCAAGAGTGTTGTTTGTGAAACCAAATGATTTCAATTTCAAGATCAAAACCCCGTGGTTAACCCTATCGAATGCCTTGGCCAAGTCGGTGTATATTACGTCGACTTGGCCGCCGTTTTTCATACCATTCGTCACGAAGTTACTAAATACGCACAAATTGGTAGTGGCAGATTTATTACGAATAAAACCATGCTGTTCGATATTATTATTATTTTTTTTTTCTTTGGTGTGTTGGCATCGACTACTATGATCATTAGCCACGTGTTCTGGATAGGCCTTGTTACTAACTCCATACGCCACCTTAGAAGCAGCATGATTATTCGTAGTCCCGTCAATCATGAAACGTGGGAAAGGTATTCTTCAATAACCCAGAATTAATTTCTAACGAAAAAACGTCTGGTTCATTGGAGAATCGAACTCACGACCCTTGGATCATGAGCCGAGCGCTTTGGCAACTGCGCTACCTCGGTCTTATATTATTTTTATTGCCGCGCTTTTGTGTATGGGCACAGTTTATAGCTAAACGAAGAATTCTTTTAGCTATAAACTGTGGTATGGGGGTGACTCTGCCAATTTTGAGGAGGCTTGGAAAACGTTTTTCTCTTAGGGAGAGATTGAAGATCAAAGTCAACGGTTGCTTCAATAAATCACAGTAGGCCTTGAAAAAGTAGGCTGGAATGCCATCAATTCCAATGGCCGCTTTGGGTTTCAGTGTCTTGATGGCATTTTCAACCTCTTCTTCACTAATATCGTCAATTTCAAGGGAATCCAAGCCATATTTAGAAAAAGTTGTTGGATTTACCGGCGCATCGCTATTTGTGAAAGTTGATTTAAAAAAGGCAGCGAAACCGTCTGCAATATCTCTGTCATTGATCAATTCATCATTATCATAACTGAATTTGTTAGCAACCGCACAGTTTTTTCGACGTTCTTTGATATATGTCCAAAAATTTTTGGGATCACGCTGTAAGTCACCCTCTATTTCTTTTATATAGGTTTCATAACACAGATTATGCAGACGTTTCACATCTATCCTAAGTTCCTGATATTTATCTTTATAATAATTCGCTTTTTTTGTTCTTTTTTTCATCATTTTGAAAAAGTGTTCTTTTAGTTTAATTTTGTGGATAAGTTCTTTGGAGAACCAAGCGGAAATCTATTTTTGATGAAAGTGGTTTTTCTTTCCAAGCATTTTTCAAAAACGTTCTTCAATAAATCATAGAAACTGTCTACACAATCGTCTAGATTTTCCAAACATAACATATCTGACCAAGAGAACTGCGAAAGCAGTCCATAGAGCTCTACAAAGTTTCCCTTCCTGAAGTCAAATGCAATAACTTGCCTACTTTCGGGGGATTCGGTTACCTGTCCAAATTTGACAGTAAACATTATTTCAAGAGCAGGATGGTAGTTATCCAACCGCACTAAGGGCGTTTCACATTCTCTCACCGTCACTTCCGTGATATTTGTTAATATTAGGTCCAAAGTATTTGAGCCATTAGAGATATTATATAGAAAAGGAAAGTTCATGTTCACTTTAAAACAGGTATTTATGTACGTATAGGAAGGGTATCTCTGTCTTTTATTACTCTGAGGTTTTCATAATGGTTCAAATCTGACATATGTCAAACTCGATCAGATTGAGCGTTCATAATTCCACAGATGGTCAATTAGAAAACAAAAGTTGGTGCGCATGCGTGGATTCGCAAAGTACAATGTGGTATATTTTGCTCTCCTAGGTTGGTATTAAAATCTTCCTGACAACAGTGACAACTGACAACACTGCAGACGAGTGTTTTGTTTTGATTTTTATGATAAACTTTGAAAAACAGAACAATCGGTTTCAAAATGAGATATGCACAATTAGTTATAGGTCCTGCGGGTTGTGGCAAGTCAACGTACTGCAAAACATTAGCGCAGCATGGTCAGGATATTAAAAGAAACATTGAGGTTGTAAATTTAGACCCGGCGGCAGAGCATTTCGAGTACACTCCTCTGATAGATATCAGAGAATTAATCCATGTTCAAGACACAATGGAAGATGAAGAACTTCAGTTTGGCCCTAACGGAGGCTTAGTTTTCTGTATTGAATATTTATTGGAAAACTCCGATTGGTTACAAGATAAAATAGGAGATCAAGATGAGGACTACATACTGTTTGATTGTCCAGGCCAAATAGAACTTTATACTCACCTAACTGCGATGAAGAAATTGGTGAAACAGCTTCAAGACTGGAATTTCAGCATTTGCGCTGTTTATCTTGTTGATGTCCAGTTCATGACTGATGGACCTAAATTTTTATCTGGTACTATGTCTGCTTTGAGCGTTATGGTTAACTTAGAATTACCTCACGTGAATATTTTATCAAAAATGGATCTTCTTAGTAAAGGTGCGAAAAATATACTGGACAGATTTTTAGAACCTGACGCACATTATTTATTAAGCGATCTTGATTTGTCGGGCAGTGCATTGTTCAACGCAAAATACCAAAAATTAACTGAAGCTATTGGTAGGCTGATCGAGGACTATTCTTTAGTTCGATTTATTCCATTGAACTTGAAATCTAATGAAAGTGTAGGTGATGTTTTAATTACCATAGACAATATACTACAATTCGGAGAAGACCAAGATGTAAAAACACAAGATTTTGAAGAGCAAGATGATGACTAAATTATATTTTAAATAAAATGTTGATTTTCGACAAGATGTGAATCATTATTCTAGTACCTTATCATGAGAGAACTGAAGAATTTGTCTATTTTTTTGTAAATTTTTTAATAAAAACGTGAAAAAATTAAGAATATTTGAACAATTCTGATGGCAAGTAAGTAATAGTAAGTAAATATTTGACGTATTATTTTATTGTTGCCCCCTGGCCGTAGGATTTCTATGAACTTTGAAATGGCGTCAAATAACTGTGATCCAAACTTCTAATACTGAGAGTGTTCTCAGTTGCTACTTCATCATACCTGGAAAATTTCAACAAAAGATTGAAATGAGCTTAAGGCAATAAAAAGGAATTACATAGAAAAACTGAAAAGCACTTATAAAATATTACAACCTAGGTTTCCCAACTAAATTGAGAAAGTACGTCAGAAATACAGCCAATTTTTGTACCCTGTACTAGTCTGTAGGTACAGTTGAATTGGAAATATAATTTCTATTATACAGTGTCTTGGTTTCACATATTATAAGTATACTTTTCCTGACAACCTCCCCTGGAGTCTGCAGTTAGAGTTGATTTGAAATAGTCCCATTTTGTACAGATGAATCTTTGTGATGAGGACTGTATAATGATCCTCAACTTATTGTTATATAAAACTAGTAACTACTGCAGTATTCATTTCTTGAATGGTTTTGAAAAAGCTGTAAAAAAATAGACACGAAAGCATGGATTAAATAGAAATCTCAAGAATAGTGGAACAACTCGCCAATATTGAGATTGAGAAGCCAGAGAGTTTATTAAGAAACCACTACTAACAGTCTTATAATCAGAAAAGGAGTAGGTACAAATAGAATATTAGGTGGATTTCTAGTGGTATTGTTAAACATAGTACAAACGGTCTGCAGGTTTTGTTAGGAAGGACACATGCTTTCTGACTATGAGCAGGGACGCGCCAAGTATTTTCAGCGCCGTCGTGCGGAATAATGATAGGCGCCTTCACCAATATCATAATATTGACCTAAAATTACCATCCTTCTCTCATAGTTCACTGTCGAAATTTTTGAAAAGAAAACTCTATACTTTTTGGTACTGATGACTATATTATGTCTATATTTATTTGTGACAAACGAAGAGTACACTAAAAATATTAATAGAATATTGTTTTTTTACCTAAGGAGGTAGCTTGATGTTTTGTAGCATTGTCAAAATTTCTAAGAGAGCATCGTAAATTTCGCCCAACTGAAATCTTAGAGGGGTTATTGCATCAATTCGGGTAGACCATCTAGTGTCTGACAAAGGTTTTAACGTCAGACTTGAAATGTTACTCTTCAAAACAGACCTCGGATTGGTTAAGGCAGGAAAAAAATTATATAATTCTTGAACAGAGAAAAACAAGATGTCCTGCAATACCAGGACCACGCTTATTGCCATAATCCTATACAATAGGAATAATTGGGTCGAAAATCCATCAGAAAACAACTACTTTCGTGGCTAATACCATGACGAACGTTGAATTACATCTAATGAATTTCCGTGCAGAATCCTACAAGGATGTCTCCGCAATTGCTAGTTGCATGGAAATGTTCATTGAAACATTTTACCACCTACAGATCGATTTCTGGGTTTTGCCCTTCTTGAACAGTTGAAAAAAAATGTATACCAGAAATAGCATTGCGCTCCCACAGGAATAGGAGTAGAAACATTTCACCACAGGTACTGGTCGCCGATCGGCGGTTGGTATTGGTGAATAATGCAATTGTGTTGAAAATATAACGACCGTAGGCGCCTTTAAGGCATTGGCGCCGTCGTGCGCCGCACGACCTTGCCCATATGGACGGCGCGTCCCTGACTATGAGTGCTTGTGAAGAATAATGTTTCTAACCCTAGAAAAAAAACAAAAAGCTCCCAGATACGTGGGAGATATAAAAACTACTAAAACTAGCCTAAGGAGTCTGGTATAATGACGGCTTAGTATTCTGTATTGAATATTTACCAGAAAACTCTGATTAGTTAAAGGATAAAATAGGAGATCCAGGACTACGGACTGTTCGATTGTCCAGACTAAATAGAACTTTATACTCACCTCACTGCGATGAAGAAATTGGTGGGACAGCTTATTCACGACTGGAATTTCAGCATTTGCGCTGTTTATCTTGTCTGCTTTGAGCGTTATGGTTAACTTAGAATTACCTCACGTGAATATTTTATCGAAAATGGATCTTCTTAGTAAACGTGCGAAAAATATACTGGACAGATTTTTAGAACCCTATACACATTATTTATTGAGTGATCTTGATTTGTCGGGCAGTGCATTGTTCAATGCGAAATACCATAGAAATTAACTGAAGCTATTGGCACTATTGGCAGGCTGATCGAGGACTATTCTTTAGTTCTATTAATTCTATTGAATTTGAAATCCAATGAAAGTGTAGGTAAATGGAAATATCAGATCGTGTATATTGAGTTACCTGAGAGTCTATGTTTAAATATTGTTTCTATAAAAAGTGCACATGAATTTACAGTTACTTTTATAGTTACTTTTATAGGTGCTTGCGCCTGATTCCCTGGTTGCCTATCTTAGATACAGGTAGTTCGTATTAAAACCAACTACTGAAATACATAATTATATAAATACCTACACAGTTTTAAGCTTTCGTTGCTATCCCTTAATTACTTGAACTTTAAAAATTAGCAAAATTTTGTTTTGATAAAATGAAAATACAAGAAATATCATCATAATTAGATTAATGTGAATCGACTTATGAGATATACAGGGTGTAACATAAGTATGTTAAAATATTCAAGTGATGTATTCCTGAGACAATTTTAAGAAGTCTAAATAAACTTGTGTCCGGAAATGCTTCGTTTCGAACATACAGGGTGTTGAAATTGAATTGAATTGTACGTTTTTTAAAAACAACTTTTGCAAAAAATGAGTTATTTGCACGAAATTTGGTAGGTACCCAAGGTTTTTTTGACGTGGGAAATCATAATTTCGTATTATTTTTCATATAACATCTAGAGGGCGCTGCGAACGCTGTCATTATTTATTTCAATTAATTGCCCTAACATTTTTTACAGTAAACTTTTGGTACTTTTCATGAAAAAATCTTATTTCCACACCTTTTCCAATTAAAAAAGGTATTCTTCCTCAACAACGCTGGATGTGATCTTTTTCGAGATATTTACAATTTTCTATATCGATGCATGTTACTTCGCTCCTAGGGTGCTAAGTGAAGTTGAGGAGAAAAATTTCAACAATCTGTATCTCGAAAACGAATCATTTTTTGATATACATTTTATAGGAAAAAAGTTATTGTTGATTTTGAAAATTGTAAATATCTCGGAAACGATCACCTGCAGCGTTGTTGAGGAAGTGTACCTTTTTTACTTAAAAAAGGTGTGGGAATAAGGTTTTGTCATGAAAAGTACCAAAAGTTTACTGTCAAAAATGTTAGGGCAATTTGAAATAAATAATGACAGCGAACGCAGCGCCCTCTAGATGTTACATAAAAATTAATATGAAATTATGATTTCCCACGCAAAAAAACCCCGGGTACCAAATTTCGTGCAAATAACTTATTTCTTGCACAAGTTATTTTCTAAAAGCGAACAAAAAAATTCAATTTCAACTCCCTGTATGTACGAAACGAAGCATTTCCGGATACAAGTTTATATAAACTTTTTTTCTTAAAATTGTCTCAGGAATAATACATCACTTGAATATTTCAACGTACTTATTTTACAACCTGTATAGGTATATCTCTGATAACGGTAATTAAAACCTGAATTATTGGCTGAGTTGGAACATTGGAAAAGTATCTCTAAATCCATAAATACTAATAGCAAATATTATAATAAACCCTTATTCATTATTCACTCATTAAGAGTATCCGGTATGATGACCGCAAGGTTGTGGGTTCGATTCTCGGCGTCAACATTTTTTTTTCTTCTTTTCTTTTTTATAAAGAATTAGTTCTTAGTCCAGCTTTTATGTATAAATAATATCAATAAGGAAGAGCGTTCATTTATGATGCATTTTAACGCACTCAAAATCGTTGATTAATGACCCCTGTTAATGAATGATTTTCTATTAATCAACGATTTGTTTATATGCAACCCAACATACATTGCTCTTATACATTTTATATTGGTTAGTACTATCTGTCATTATTTATTTGTCAATTTTCAAATAAAATTTCAGAAAATGTTCATTTCACCAGTTGTCATTCAAAACCATATATGGTCCCGTGGCGTAACGGTAAAGTTCACCTGTCATGCAACACTAACGTCGAGAGTTCAAAACCCATCGAGGGTAAATTTTTTTTTTTTTAATTTCAATTTGAAAATGAATAATAAAAAATTATACAAAACTACCACTAAGAAAAATTAAACTATCTTTGAGTAGAGTTAATATAAATAGGAAATAGTGATTGTATTTTATCGTAACGTTAGATAAATAAACATTGAAAGTGAGATATCTCTATTTTCGAAAACTACTGTCGACGGAAAAGTTTTGTAACAAACTCGTGAATTAAAATGGCGATTAACAATCTCAAACATTAACGCGCTCGCTCCGCTCACGCGTTAAATTATCTCGATTGTTAATCGCCCTTATTAATACACTTGTTCGTTAAATAACCATTAATAATTAAATCTGTAAATCTTACAGGATTCACGGATTTGACTAGTGCGGAAAGTACTCTCCGCTTGCCGCTTGCGTGAGAATAAAGGTCACTTTCCATGGGAGTAGTGCAATTTGTGTTATTTTCCTATGTGGTCGTAGGAAAAATTGATTACGAATTGGCAAAAGTCATCATTATAAACTAATGTGATAGGAATTACACTGAAATAAAAAATGACGTTTTATTTGTAACAAAACTCTTTGCAAATGATCTTATGTATGTACGACGCATGTAAAATCCTCAGAGTAATAAAAGATATAGAGATGCCCTATACCTACACAAATAGCTGTTTTGAAGTGAACATGAACTATCCTTTTGGCGAATGGGGTTACGGGTGGTGAAAAGTTAAGAAGAACCATAATACAAACAAAGAATGACGACTTGATCCTAATGAAATGAGCGGGCATACAGGAAAGTACCCGATTGAATACGGACTTAACATGTATACGGCCCTCGCTTGTAAACAAAGTTATGTTGCCTTCAAGACAAGGGTGGACCTATCGAAAGCTTTTGATTGTTAAATCATGGAATACTCCTGCGCAAGCTTCAACTTTATGGTTTCAGAAATCAGAGCCTTAGTTGGATTAAGTTCTACCTGAGTGAGCGTACTCAATTCGTTAAAACAAACACTAACTCAGAAACTAGAACGGTCAATCATGGTGTGCCTCAGGGCTCTGTACTGGGACCTATTCTGTTCTTATTATAATTTAACGATTTGTCCAGTCTCAAAATTGATGGCAGTTTTACTATATTTGCAGACGACACCACCATCTTGTGGCATGAGGCCGATATAAATAGACTACACTCGGTTATTAGTAATGATATCTCTATTATAAAAAGGTGGTTCAACTCTAATTTGCTCTCGTTAAATATAGATAAAACCAAACTATTACCATTTAAGTGTAATTTACCAGACATCCCTTTGAGCATTGACGTTGTCATTGAGCAAACATATACAAGTAAATTCCTTGGAATTCACCTGGATAACAACCTGAATTTTGAGAACCATGTGAAGTCCTTGAATGGAAAACTAGCATCTGGCTGTTATGCTGTACGAATGGTGTCGAGAGAACTGGGAACAGCAACTGCGAAGGTAGTGTACCATGCACGCTCTGATAGAATCACATATCAGATATGGTATACCATTTTGGGGTATTTGCAACCAACAAAATTTCAATGGTATATTTGTCCTTCAAAAGCGTGCAGTTCGATACCTTTGCAAAGTTGGACCCAGAGTATCTTGTAAACCGCTGTTCGGTCAAATGAGAATCCTCACCCTTCCGTCGTTATATATTCTAGAAACAGTGTGTCTTGTACATAAAAACAAAGCGTCATATGATGCAAATGTAGCTTTCACTCGCCAAAACAACAATTTGAGACTTCCTATTCCGTCCTCAAATCTGACTAAGAATTCTCTGATATATAGTGTAATTAAACTATACAATCATCTCCCTCCTGCCTCCAAACATATCGTTTCGCCAACACATTTCAGGAGATCTGTCAAACGCTTCCTTATCGATAAGGTATTTTATAGTGTCCACGAATTTCTTGAGAAAGACTGGATTAATTAATAAATATGTATAGGAATATATCAGAAATTATATGTGATCCCTTATACATTATACATTTTATTTATACTCATTTCTTAATTGATTTGATATGTGTTTTTCCCTTTGGTTATTGTTGTTCTGTTTCGTGAATTTATTATAATTGTGACAATGTTATAGTACCTGCTTCATACTATTTATTTTATATATATATATATATATATATATATATATTTATTCAACTTTGTATTTGTATTTATTATGACTTTATCTATGAGATTTATATCTTCCGATAATAAAGTATATTTTGATTTGATTTGATTTGATTTGGAAAAGGCATCTCTATGACGTCTTTTATATTCGTCCAATGAAATACCGGTAATAGTTCGTCCGAAAATACCTAGTGTTTGATTTCTCCTCCAATTATTTTTTTTCTGGGTCAAATACAATGAAAAAAATTCTTTTTCACGCAGTTTGACTTGTAAGTATTTGAAAAGAATTACTAGTGTAATTCCCTATTAATAAAATTGATCTTTTTAGGTTTATCCCCAAATGGAGGGTACAGGGGAAACACTAAATAAGTCTCGAAACTCCGAACCGCCTCTGATCTCATCTCGGACCATGACCCTGTACTCTTCACAGTCATAGTGGAACAAAACCCTGAGAAGGATCCTAAACTTGAAAACAACAATAATCCAGAACATCATACGGGAAAACATCAATGAGGAGACTTAAAGGTGGATAGGAAACGTACGAGCAGCGAGATGCCACCACTAAGAAGAGGGCCGTGAGAGAGGACAGAGATCCTCTTCCAGGTTTCCTCCTTACATCTCATAAAACAAGGGAATAGAGAACGCAAAAATGGCAATCCACCAGATATCCGATGCATAAAGAGAATAGGTATACTTGGCATGGGACGGGAGGTAGACGAAACCACCAAGCGCCACAGGGATGAAACCTGGAAGAGGAATATCGAAAACCTGAATGCTGAAGACGGTTTCCTATGGCAGATGTCCAGACGTCTCTGAAAGAGGCGGAGGGACACTCCAGCCGTGGGAATGGCCTAAAGCAAGTGGTGATTGAACTAGAAAAATTAGAAATGTTTGAGCAGTATTTCCAGAGTGCTTTCCGGGCAGGTGCCGATTCCACCCCGGATAACGAAGAGGTAACCAGGGAGGCCACAGAATTCAGAAACCGCGCAAAAACAGCAATGGAACCCAGGACCGTCTCGAAGTTGATGACAAACTCCACGGAGGTACAGGAAACCATTAAAAGGCTTCCCAAGAACAATGCACCTTGGTGTGAATAAGATCGATGTGGTCCTGCTCAGCAACCTCCCAAAGAAATCTTTCGTACAGCTATTGTACATGATCAATGCCATAATAAAATGCCTTAAACGCGCAGAGATTATACCGATTGTTAAGCCGGGGAAGTCGGACGCAAGGGTGGAGAGCTACCGCTTGATTTCACTGCTTTAGTGCGGTGGCCAATGTTGTGGACAGAATCCTGTTGAAGGATTCAGGGAGATCGAAGAAGAACTCGAACTCATCCCGGCGGAGCAGTTCGGCTTCTGGAGAGGTCACTCAACGACCTCTCAGGTGGCGCGAACTATCCACGAAGGAGGGTTTCATTCGAGATCTCAACACAGTAATGCTCCTGCTAGATATTCAGAAGGCGTTTGACTCCGTATGTATAGAGGGTCTCGTCATGAAGATGTTAAGAGCAGGCATGCCTGAACATATGGTAAATATCATGGACTCATACCTGGTCGATAGGACTTTCAGGATGAGAGTGAATGACACTAGCTCCGTAGTGAGGAGAGCCGAGCCAGGAGTGCCGCAGGGCTCTAGCCTCTCGCCACTTTTGTATTCATTATATACGCATGATGTGTCCAAGTACTATAGCACTGCGATATATGCCGACGATATGACCATATACGCCCAGGGGTGGGATTCTGTGTACCATAGAATTCTATTGTCGATAGAAAAAGTGAGATATCATTATGGTTGAATTAATGGGAGAGAGACTGTCGACAATAGAATTCTGTGGTACACAGAATCCGACCCCAGGCGTATGATACTACGGAAGCAGGAAGGTAAGTGTACACATATGTGGAGGGTCGTGCGGTATATATGGCGAAAAATTAAATCGTGCTAAATCCGGCGAAAATCACGGAGAGGAAACCCTCAAGGGTGGAATTTACGGCTGGATTCATGGTTCTGGACATCCCGATTGAAGAGTCACTGTCCGTGCGGTACCTGGGAGTACAGAGGACAGAAAATTAACAGTTGGTAAGCATCTCAGCTTAGCAATCCAGCGAGCTGCAGTAAAAAGGTCATATCCGTTGATAATATATAAGCAGGTCATCCGACCAACGATGAACTATGCCTGTCCAGTGATCTACAGCGTTCTAAAAACAAATATGTTGCAGTTGGAGCGGATGCAGAACAAAGTACTCCGTATCGTCACGAATAGTGATAGATACATTCGGCTAGACGCACTAAGGGATCTGTCGAAATTCAAACAATCGAAAAAAATTATCAGACAGCAGTCTGATAAATTCTATAGACACTTCATCCTTGGAAGTCCATGGACTAGGGGGATTACAACAGTCCGAGCCCACCATAACAGGTCTAAAAAGCATGTGGGGGCTTATATTTATCAGGCTCTACATATATTCCATATTTCCGAAGACATGTGATGGAACACATTTTATGCCGACCATGAACACAACCCGGTTTTTTCTATGTTTTTCCGGAAGGTACTGAAACCTTGATAGTTCATGGTCCTGATATCATGATGTCTTACACATAATACAGTAATACCCCCTGCATAACATGGAGAAGTCAGGAAAACAGCGGTACGGGAATTACACTTACAGCAGCTAATGGCCTACATACTTGTCTGGGAAAGTACAACCGTGGAACGGACAATTTAGAATGCAAGCTCCTAGATGCAACTTTTTGCGAGTTTTTACGTCGAGTTGTCGCAGCTCATCTTGAGTCAATTTCATCACTTCAATCGAGTAGAGTATGATCAGGATGGCAAGCATATTAGTTGCAGCAACTTTGTTCTCCGACAGTTCAGATGACCAGAGCTGTCGGAGTTTATGCTGATACTTGCCGTCAAAAAATTACGCTTATACTGCACGGAATCCTGCGTATTATTATTATTATTATTATTCAGATTATTGTATATCCGGCTTATTAAAAAAATTTCTTTAATATTTACAAATTTCATTACATCATACGCACCGTTTCATTTTTTGTCAACATCTATAAACATTTCAGTTTGACTTTAATTTTTTTTTTGAGTTTCACTTTGACTTCAACATATATTTCTTCTTTTAATTAATTTCTGAATATTTTCCTGAGCAAGTATCATATCATCTCATACCTCCTTTACTTCTATCCTCGATATTGTGGCGACGAATGAAATTTTGCATTAGGTCGGCAATGTTTTCAGGATTATTCAAATGGACGTGATGGGTACCCGGCACGTAATGAAAATCACAGTCTGCACTTGACCTCTTGAGAATGTCCAGAACTTGATAAAAGTTCTCTTTTGGTTCATAGTAGGGGCCATCTTTAGTTTTGACAATGAACATGGGCATTATCATCTGTTTCGCATATTCTACCAGATCATCCTGGGAGAAGTGAAGTAATGAACCTGTTTTCAATCTCGGATCTCTAGTAAAATAGTATTTACCTGTAAAATAGAGAGATATCGTTTTCAATCAACCAATCAATTATTTATTGGTGCTAGTACACGTAAGTGTTTACACAAGTCATTACAGATTGTAGGTACATAAAACAAATAGATATAATCAAAGAGATATAATCACACATTAAAAGTCTGACAGACATTAAAATTTCAAAAGTATTATGGCGCTGTTCTGAAATATAAGAGAACCATTGACATCATAAAAGGCATGTTAGAGAAGAAAATGTTCAAGTTTTTTTTGGCCTGCCTGTTGGCAGTTACCCCGATAAAAAAGACAAAAGTTCTGAATGACAAAACAGCTGCATGAAAATTCAGTTGAAATCGTCTAAATCATAAGCCAGCCTAACCTGACGATCTAATCTTGATGGGTAAATAAAATATCAATAAAAAAGGCAATAGTTATTTATTATACAATGGAAAAAAGTTGGTATTAGATTTTAGCTCGAGGTTGTGTTGTTTCCCGACACGAAATCTATTATTTTTCCCGTGTATAATATACTATTTTTTTTGTGACGGGAAAAACGAAGATTTAATAGTGAACAAAATCAAATGTGTACGGCTTAAGACATTTCGGTTCGCGAGATCTTTCATATTCTCTCTTATGAACAACCATTTCATCTACATATACAAACACGGTTCAAAGCCGCATCGATAGGATTGCGGCTTACTACTCCATAGGTACGTGGTTCAGAGCGACAAATAGGCATCTTTTTTTCATTTCATCAGCTTTTTTCGAACTTAGGAATAAAGGCCAGTTAGGTTAGTATAGTGTGCAGGTTGAGTGATGAAGGTAGGTGGTTGGCTTAGAGCCCCAAGCTGAACGTATATATAGGTTTGCATAAATGCAATAACTGAATCCAATAATCCCCAGACGTCAAATTTTAGTTTCAATTGCTCATTGAAGGATTCATACTGTACTATTAATTTGTGCTCCAATATTAATGAAGTTCTATTTTAAAGAACCTAGCATTTAATAATAATTAAGTCTTTTATTGGTCTTTTGACTGACGTCTGTAGTTCTTCAAAATGACGTCTTAGTTTGGTTATTCGCCAGAGTCAATATGAGGTGTATTCGTTTGCATAGAGGTGTAGCACTTTCCTACACCTGGTGTAATTTACACTTGATTTTAGTATTCGTTTGCAAATCAATTTTACACATTCCTTTATTTGAACTGCACTCAGCTACGCTTGATTAAAAATGTGGTGTAAATTACTTACAGGGGTGGGATTCTGTGTAGCATAGAATTCTATTGTCGATAGTAAAAGCGGGATGACATTATAGTTGAAATAGCTGAATGATATATCGCATTCGGAGAGACAAAACTAAAAAACTGAACCGCCAGTACCGCAGCAGGTATTAAAAAAAATTGTTTTTTCTGTTAACGAGCATTCGTCCCCTACGCGAACGGCAGTCCTCAAAAGCTGAGGATTAACGAGGTCTTACCTCTTAACGTTCGATTCCTAGCACGATCCGAGAAGAATAGATCTCGAAAGGAGGTCGTCTGTAAGTCACCCATCCAAGCCACAACCTCGCCCTGCCTTGCTGTGCTTCAGATATCGTGACCCGCGCTCTACCGTTAGACCTATCCTCTCGGATGTTACATGGTAATTAATAACAAGAAAAAAATCTATTACCAGGATTTACTTTGGACGGAGCAATATTTCTTTCCATTAAAATAGGGGCGTATTCAGGTAATATGGAGTTGTAATTCGGCGCTGCAACCATTTTCTTCATATCTTCAATACTGTAACTCGGAGGTTCTTTCGGAGAATCGACGAACGAATCATATTTAAGAAACGCCTCCATGGCCTCGGCCATATGTTTATTCAAATTTTTCCTGACCAAAGGTTTTGATGCGTCTATGAATAATACCATATCGATATCTGCAGGGTAAAGCATGGAATACGTGTACGAAATTATTCCTCCCAGAGAGTGACCCATTAAAGAGGTATTGGGCCAATCAAAGTGTTTCACTATGCTCCGAATTGTAATTACATAATTCGTAAAATGGTAGTGGATACCCTTGGGGAGGCGAGATGAGAATCCGTGTCCCGGTAGGTCGATTGCTAGGAAACCTACATTTTTATTCAACATTGGTATCAGTCTATCGAATGAGCTGCAGTTGTCCTAAAAAAAAAACATTGTAGCAAATTTATTGGTCAGTGAGTTTGAAAAGTGAGGTGCATTTTCATTACAATTGGTGTTAGAAGTGAGATTTTTTTGAATAAGCAAGTGCTCGTGTATATAGTAGACAGGTTCCGTATTGTGGAAAAATAAACTGAAATACAATATAGACAGTGACCCGGTAAACAAGTGTTCGCGAAGTGGACAGTTGTGCGTATTTCGGGAATATAAACTGATACATTTTTCGCGTGAAACAAACAATAGACTGGTGGCCCGTGAAACAGGCGTTTGCGAGAGGAATTTGACAAACTGATAAACTTTTGTATGAAATAAACTGATACCTCGTTCAAAGAGAAAATGTCAAGAAGTACGCCTGGTTCAGTGATTCAGTGAGCCTAACAGAAGAACTTCAATGAAACTTGAAGAGCCTGGAAGATAAAATTCTAGAAAACTCGAATAGTTTGAAAGAAGAACTTCAAGGCTCAGTGAAAAAGATAAACTTTAACCAAATTCGGTAAGTTTGAAAGAATAACTTGAACAAAATCGAAAAACTTGGAACATAAACTCCTGGGAAATTCAAGAAATTTGGACTTAAAGGTTCTAGAAACTTCAAAGAGTTCGAAAGAAGAACTTTGTGGTGTGGCGAACCGGTTAGAAGAAAGAATGTTTGGAAAGGTTTACCAATTTTCAGCCACTTTGACGTCACACTTAGGTAGGTAGTCTATTGTGATATCTTTCAGACATGAAATGCGACGTCACATAGAAAGTCACTAACAGGTGTTAAACAAGTTAACATTTCATAACCATTTCATTTTCATAAACATTGCGCTTAAGTAATAAGGTCAATTGAATTTGATTTCGTTGATAAACGAGTATAATTTCGTCAGTTTAATGTAACCCATTGGCGGAGTAGTAGCCACTTCCTCTAAGTTCAAATATAACGTCACGGCATAGCAGACATATCGTTCTCACATTTTCATTGATAATTGTTATAAAATACAATGTACATCCCACAATTTCCACTTACCTGCCAGCCATGGACAGATAAAATGGGCCTTTCATCATAGGGCTCCCACCACTTTCCAGCTATGTGTCCCCAAGGCACTTTAATAGAAATTTCTTTAAATTCTCGTCGGGTTGTTGAATACCATTTGTGATAGCAGTAACTACTTATATTTCTGCTTTTATACACTATATTTTTTATACTACTAATCATTGTCTATTGCTACGTTAAAGTTTTGCCGAATACTGAAAAATCAATACCGCGAAATACAAAGTAGTCCGCCAAGGCTACTACAGCGACCTTTAGCACTTACTAGACAAATTTTCGTAGAATTTCATAGCAAGGTTGAATAGTGGAATGAATCCGTTTCCTATATTTACATGACTTTTTACCTATTACCAGATTAGGTATTACTTATTCGTCACCCACGTGCCATTATATTATGTACCTATATTTTATTGTATATACAGCAGAACCGTATTAAGGGTGAGTATGGAATGAGAAATTTTGAGAGGCGGTTAATTTTAAAAGGCGGCAAGAAAAATGCAAGCAGCAAAATCTTCGTTGCCTTATCAAACAAATACATAAATTGTGATCGCCGCGACTGAATATTAAATTCACATAGATTTTGTGTGGCCACAGTGAATTGAACGTAACAATTCAAGGGCTGTTTTCTTTGATGAAGATAGAAAAGCGATACTATTCTACTTAGCAGGGGTAATTTTGTCTAAAACTCAATAACTGAAAACAAATCCAGTGTTCAGTATTCAAAAGGTTGTCGCTGTGGAATTTTGAAATTGGAATTTCATAACTTATCTACAAAAGCGAAGGTGAGCCATAAGATTTTTCTTTCATTATTTCATTATTGCTGATCAAAATAAATGTCTCTATTGCGCAAATGCTCTAAATTCAACGGTTTAGATTATACGGGGTGCTGAAGTTGACTTTTCCAAAATTTCAAATGGCCATTTTGAAGCTATTTCTTCGAATATATAAACCAAATCAACCATGCATCGATTATTTAGATATTTTTAACAAATCCACTATAGAGTATAGTAATTCCTGCACATACCAACTAGTTACAGGGTGAGTCCAAGGCTATCAATTTTTTAATGATTTGTAAAAAATGAGCGCTGGAACTCCCTTCATTTACAGAAGGATACTGAGATCAAATTCAATTGACAATTGACTGAGTTAATGTTTATAACACACGACAGGAAAACAACATGCGACTGCCAATTCCAACATCAACTCTTGTTAAGAATTGGTTTGAAAATGTTTAACCACTTGCCAGAACCAATTAAAAGTACTGTAGCCTATTGGAGGTTCAGGAGGGCAACAAAAAAATACTTGTAGAACATCCATTTTATTCCGTTGAAGAGTATTTATCTTCTGTCTGAAATTTGTTTTTCTTGTTTGTTCTTGATAAAATATAGATTTTATGTATACATATATGTGTTTTAAGTGAATACTAGATGGTATGTTGTTTTAATTATGTTTTTATTTATATGTTCCATTGACTGACTGCTTGCTACATAAATGTATATTTTGAAACAAGTAATATGAGGTATTATGTTTTAATTATGTTCTTATTTATGTTAACATGCTTTGTTACAAAAATTTATATTTTTAAACAATAAAGCTATTTTTTACTTTGACTTTGACTTGATATAAGCATCTCTTGAATCAGACTGCCATATTTTATACAATATGTTTTATTTCTCATGAAGCTGCACCCGTTCTTCTTGTTAATATATTTAAATGTCTGGAATTCTGGATAATTTGGTGATAAACTCTATCGTTTATGATGAGAGTTTGCTCTGAGAAAGAACAAAGTATACAGGGCCTATCAAAAACAATGGCTTTTGCTGGTGATTTCTTTGAAGTAGTTAGGGTTTTTAAACTTATTTTATTCATGCAAAGGCCATTATTTTTGATAAATCCTGTATATTTTGTGTATCTGCAGAGTTAACTCTCATCATATACGATCGAGTTTAAAACTAAGTTGTCCGGAATTCCAGGCATTTGAATATATCATCAAGCAGGACAGATGCGACTTCATGAGAAATAAAACATCTTGTATAAAATATGGCAGTCTGATTCAGAACATGCATCAATTGAATTTGATCTCAGTATGCTTCGGAATATCTGGAAATGAATGGAATTCCACCGCTCAATTTTTACAAATCACCAAAAAAATTGCTAGCCTTGGACTCACCCTGTATATTGTGGGTATGTGCAGGAATTACTACGCTCTATAGTGGATTTTTATTGGCCATATAAATAATCAATGCATGGCTGATTTGGTTTATATATTTGAAGAAAAAGTCGACTTCAACACTCCGTATGATCTAAACCTTTGCATTCAGAGCATTTGCGCAATGGAGACATTTGATCGGCATCACGAGTTCTACAATATGTAAAAAGTTCGAGCAAATTTACCGAAAGCCAATTTCCCATTGAAATAGTGCGGTGTCCTTTCGAGAGACAAGTTAACATTTCGAAAAAAAAGTCAAAGCATTCAAAATTTCAAATTTTTCCTAATTATACGGTTTTTCGCGAATGATAGAGTGTTTTTAAGGTTTTTGGAGAAAACACCTCTGACTCACTCTGTATACTTATAAATATGGTGATTTACCTCTCTGGCCTCACTCTTCCATGACTATTTTTTAAGAATATTGTGTTATGTAGGTAACGTACTTGTTTATTAATAATTTGAAATGATAATACTGAAAACATGACAGAAAATAATAAAAAACGGTAACAATCCGTATACTTTTTGTTTCAGCTAATATACATGTTAACAAATACATATACTTAGTAACAATATCCGTTTGATTTGATTCATTATTGATAAATGCGAAACAGGCGTCAATTAATTACAATTTATGAATACAATTTTGTTCAATTTCCTTGGTGAGTATCTCATCTATAATTCCACCCTTGCTTCTATCTTCGCTATTGTGACGACGAATGAAATTCTGCACCAAATCCGCCAAATTTTCAGGATTATTCAAATGAACGTGATGGGTACCCGGCACATAATGAAAATCACAATCAACGCTTGTCCTTTTAAGAATATCTATAATTTGATAATAACTTTCTTTCGATTCCCAATAGTGAGCATCCTTAGCTTTTACGTTGAGCATGGGCATTGTCATTTGTTGTGCGTACTCTATCAGATCATCCTGGGAAAATTGCAGCAATACACTAGTTTTCACTCTTGGATCTCGCGTGAAAAAGTATTTACCTGAAAATTGAAATTGTTGTAAATCGCAAACAACATATGGAAAACTTACAGAAATAAAGTTCATATGAATGGGCGGATAATTTTTTTACCCTAGAGTCATTCATTGAATAAGAAAATGATTGAAAGGAATGAGGTTTATGAAACTGTGAAAATTAATGGAGTTACATCCATTCTACTATTTATTTATATTGATTGTACAAGTCATCAGTTGGAATAAACTTGAACTCGTCCCCGAGATATTAATTTTTTCCTCACATTTCGAATTATTTTCATGTTGAAAATATCATGAGCAATAAGGTTTGAAGATACAGTTTGGAAAACATAGCCTGGCGTCTAAGATGCGCCAATGATGAATAGAGATGAGAGTAACTGTCTATTAACACTATCGGAAAGGGCCGGAGTCCACCGGCGGCACCGGCTGGTCTGTACTGCGTACCCAGTATGCAGACGCACAGCTATGTTTGACAAACTGTACCACGTGCAAACGTTGGGGATAGAAAATATGAATAATATACGCCCTTCGTCCATTACGAAAAACGCTCAGAAAGATTATTATGTCGATTTTGTCCATCTTGAGATTTGAATGCGCATATGTTTATTACAAGAACTCTTACCTTGACCTGATCACAAATTTTCTAAATACCTAGCGACCTGCCAATATTTTATTGAACCTATGCAAAACTATGTCCCTGAATAAATCAACATCTTTGGAGAATCAACATCTTTGATAATGTAAATACTTTTTATTCGTTAGTCGTTTATTTCAAAAACTATATTTCTCAATTTTCAGTTCAAGGTGTCTCATATACAGTTCGCCTTTTTATAGTCCTGCCCGCACTGTTATCTTTTAAAATACATTCGAAATACACAAATCCCGTTTGGGGTGGTATCACAGACCCTACTTTAAATCAAATCAAAGACACGGTGATTGCGCGATAGAGGACGCGGGGGGCACACCAACTCAAACATTTCAAATAGCATGGGGGGTCAAGTGTCACATCGTTGAAAGGAGAATTCAATTATCTTTTCAACCATCTATTTTTTTTCTTTAATATTTTTTTTGCAATTCGCGTTTGAAATATCAAGTATAAGTGGGGATGAAGGGCAACTCATATCTCGATAAATTTAAATGATTTGATGTGGAACAATGGAACCGAAAACTTTTTGAGGGGTATTGACGATACTACTTTTAGAGAGAAGATACATTTCAAAATCTCGACAGATGCCCCCCCCGCGCCCTCTATCGAGCAATCACCAGCAGTATCGATACCCTCCGAAAGTTTTTTTCGCGTTTTTTGTACGTCAAACACCTCAAACCCAAACCATTCAAAAGTAAACATGAAGGCACTATAAAAACCACACTATGTATATAATAGGTACTGATGTTTTTAGAAATCCATTTTATATTTGATTTGAAGAATTATTCAGATGACTATTTAAAGAAATAATTTTTAAATTATTCGCCAGCTGTTCAATCCTACTGTGCCCAATGGAATTCCCTTACCCTGGACAACGTGGTTCTGAGACGTCTGTTGGAGTCCGAAGATGGTAGAGAAGAAATACATCACACAGTTGTACCCAGAAGAGAGGAATTGCTTCGAGAAAACCATGATGGGGTTGCCGGAGGACATCTGGGAGTGACGAAAGCTCTGCAGAAAGTGAGGCAACGGTTCTACAGGGCGAATTGCCAAGCTGACGTTGATTACTGGAGCAGAAAGTGTGCCGTATGTGCTGCCAGCAATGTACCCGGGGCCCTTATGCGCCAGTATAGGTAGCCCATTTAAAATAATTGCCAAAGACATCGGTGGCCTGTTCCCAGAATCTGACCACGGTAATGAGTACACCCTTGTGGCAATGGAACACTTCAGTAAGTGGGCCGAAGCCAATGCCCTGCCCAACCAGGAAGCCATCACCATCGCTGACGTCTTGGTAAAAGAGTGCATATATCGATTCGGCGTTCCGAAAGACCTTTTTTCAGAGATAGTCTCTGACCACCAAAGAGATTGTGACCAGTACCTCCATCTGTTCCTGATGCATGCATGAGTCAACCAGCCAAACCTCTGCTAGTATCATAATGGGTCGGGAGCTGCGACTCCCCTGTGACCCGAAATTTGAGACACCTCCAGGACAAGACAGTGCGGGAGAAGACTACGTCAGCAAGCTTCGTCAGAGAATGGACGACATTCATGAACGGGTCAACGGGTCCGTTTGAACATCCAGAGTGCCAGCGACAAAATGGAGGAGACCTATATGACATGTAAAATCCAAAACGTCGCCGTGGACCATCATCTACGTTTCGTAACTCGTTGGAAAGCCCGGACAAGATCGTAAAAAGAATATATGACATCGGCTACCGAATCCATAAGCCACCTCGAGGAGAACCTAGGGTTGTTCATATCAATCGGTTGGCTCATTACACCGGGAATCACGACCAAGTTCGCACCTTCAAACCATCGGAGGATGAGATGACTTTCTAGAAGTTCATGTCCTTGTACTGCAACGGGCAGCAAGATTCACATGGGGTGACTCGAAGAAGTTCGGTCAACTCCAAAAACTACGGGAACAGGACCCATAAGTTTTTGGGGTTAAAGAAGTGCCAGAGAAACAACTTATATCAGATAACCAAGAAGAGTTTTCGAGATAAACCGCCCTATGAAGATGTTTGGAAGAGCCTCACCAGATTAGTAGATTTGATGCTGGGCCAAAATCTCGACGATCTGGCGATCCCAAAATTGTCTTGTGGGATGGATAGGAGAATCATAAGAAGCATGTTAAAAGCTATTCAGCTATTCAGATCCAACGACGTTAAGATTATGGTGTGCTGTAACCATCTGTAGCGACCAAACAGAGGAAGATTGGGGGGTGTTACTTCCATCAGACTTCACGGTGCAGACATGGAGAGACGTGCAGGTATCGACACACTCCAAGGATGACATTTCGGAACAAAATGTTTTTAAGAAGGGGGCAATGTAATGAATTCGAAGCCAGCACTGGATCGAAAATATCAAAGCTTCATAAAGCCTAATATCATCGGTCGACACCGTGAGATCTTTCTAGGACTGTTTGATTTAATCGAGAGTTTACGACTTTGCATATGAATAACACGCGAAAGCGGAATAATCAATTAGTGAATCAGATACACATATGTTTTGAAATATAAATTAGCATAATATACTTGTTGATATTCTGTTTGTTAGAAATACATTACCTGTGAAGAGTGGAAGTTGATCTTCCTTGCATAATTATAATATTACTATTAATATTATTATTACGTTAATGTCAGTATTTTTTTTTTGTCATCGGAATTTGAAATTTGTGAAAATTGGCTTCCAAGATTTGATGACATTATTAGTTACAAGTGAAACTAATAAAAGCGTGTCAAAAATGCCTAATTAAGTGATTACCTTGATGTAATTTGGAAGGAGCGATATTCCTTTCCAACAAAATGGGAGTGTATTCCAGTGATATAGAGTTGTTATTCGGCGCGGCAATCATTCTCTTCATCTCATCAAAACTGTAACTCGGAGGCTCTTTCGGAGAATCGCTGAACGAATCATACTTTAAAAATTTGTCAACATTTTTGGCTAAATGTACATTCAGATTTGTTCTGCTAATAGGCTTTGAGCCATCTATCATTAACAACATGTCTACGTCAGCAGGATAAAGCATGGAATAGACGTAACTTATCACTCCTCCCATAGAGTGGCCCATCAAAGATATCTTGGGCCAGTTGAAGTATTTGGTTATGCTCCTAATTGCAATTATATAAGTCGTAAAATGGTAGTTGATTCCCTTTGGAAGGTGAGATGAGAATCCATGGCCAGGTAGGTCGATTGTTAGGAAACCAACATCTTTATTCAACAGGGGTATTAGTCTATCAAACGTGTTGCAGTTGTCCTGAAATAAAAAAATATAATATACTGTTTAGGTTAGATGAGGAAGTGATCTACCATATTTTTCAATGGGAATGTATTGTAATAATAATATTTTTTAAGTCTGTATGTCGAACATGATACACTCGATTTAAACTAAATAAATAGTTGAAACTAAATGAAAGTAAAAACGCATTTATGCCAATACTATTTCAACATACTCAGATACAACACACATAGAATAACGAACAATAATGAAAATGAGTGCGGGGATTAGCGCAGTTGTCGAGCGCTCGTCTGGTGACCGAAAGGCCCAGGTTAGATTGGCGGGTCCTTTTTCGATACAAAACTTGTGAGGTACCAAACTCTGTGTTCAATTTCCACACACTCAACTGTCTACGTAAGGCAAGTTCGTTCTGGTTCAATTATACTAAATGATTACTCTTCACAATAAATCATGGTCCATTAGTATAAGTCTTAACATGTAATAGTACTAAAATTAACATTAAACAGTGATACAGACAATTAAATAGGTACATACATTTCATAAGAATTTCACTGAATTGAATCGATAAAAAACTCATTCAAACTATGACAAGTTCTGTCCATCAATGAATATTTGAGATCTTTTCTGAATTTAGCTAGGGGTTCTATGTCTCTTATATTGTTCGGAAGATGGTTATAAGTTTTGAATCCATTGTAAATAAATGAGACTGGAGTTAGGTAGCGGAAGTTTTACATCTTTGGTTTACATCACAAGCAGTGAGTCAACGACATATTACTATGCATCACCAGAGGGGCTATTTTTGACCATTGGCAACATTAACGAGTACACGTATCGTTACAGTCTGAGTTACGGATACTATATCAACGACATGCAGATAACATCAGAATATGACGATGAAGGTACACGATCATTGAGAACTACCAAAAATTACACCCCAGGAGTCTGACCAAGGCCCTTGGTGGTATTAGCCAGCAAACTAATTGTTTATTGCCAGATAGTTGCCTCATACCTAACTTTACAGGATTTGTAGAAATATGGATGTTTCTACCTCGTCGAAATTATTTTCGTTGAGTTATGTCCACTCTCCGGGAAAATTCTCGGATTATGTCCGAACTCCTACCAGTTAATTGTTTATTAGTTATTTACGTAATCAGTTATGAAAAGACCGATATTGTTCGATGAGTGTAATATTTGCCAAAACGAGCGAACGAAGTGAGTTTTGCAAATTACGCGAGTCGAAAAAATAAATCTTTTCATAACGTATTTTGTACAAAATTTTATCTAATCATAGCATATCATGAATATAATACAATGGTTTTCTCCTGATATGGGACAGTGACATTGGCACTTGTCAGAATGAATATTTAATAAGCAATATCAAATGTGTCAAACTTATATGTCAAAAATGAGTAGTTGTTCCGACGAAATAGCGTCTAATACAGAAGAATTGGCAAATATGTACCGGATTCTCAATTCTCAGCGTTCGAAAACACCGCCTTTTTGATGAACACACATTTGGATCCTCCTGTCAAACACTGCGTTGCTTTCAATACAGTTCATCAATGAATACCTGCTATTTATTAAACGGTTTTGATGAAATTGAAGAATTTCATGATAATTGTTTCGGAGAACTCTCAAAAACAGAAATCGAGAGGTATCATATCCACGACGAGGGGGTCACTCCTGCCGAGTTAAAAATATTTTCCCTAATTACTTATTTCTTCCTAGAAAGTGATCATGAGTCGAAATACCCATGATTAAAATAGGCAGGTATAGGGTGTTCAATTTGAAAAAAATTACAATTTTCGAAATATTTTGAGAACGCGAATGTCAATTTTTCTTTGTCTTCAGAATCAGACGGCCATAAAACATGCTTCCAGTTTGCCCATTTAACAGAATTCGTAACGTTAATAATAAGGGTGTAACTATTTTGCAGGTCTGCAGGTCAGCAAAATGTTCCCAGTGCAAAAACCTTACAGATCAAGAAATCCTTGCAGGTTGGACCGATTTGAGATGTAACTGGTATAAATAAGAACATTTTTGACCAAAAAAAATTCATACCCCCACTCCGAAATATGAGATTTTGACATATATTGAAAAAAAACTTTGCAGGTCGGCAGAAATTCCTGCCGGTTGGACTGACATGAGATGAAACAAGACCATATCAACACATTTTTGACAAAAAACCTCCATACCCCCACTCCCGAATATGAGATTTTGCCAAATATCGAAAAAAAACTCTGCAGGTCGGCAGAAATTCTTGCAGGTTGGACTGACATGAGATGGAACAAGACCATATCAACACATTTTTGACAAAAAACCTCCATACCCCCACTCCCAAATATGAGATTTTGCCATATATTGAAGAAAAACTTTGCAGGTCGGCAGAAATTCTTGCAGGTTGGATTGACATGAGATGAAACAAGACCATATCAACACATTTTTTTCAAAAAACCTCCATACCCCCACTCCCGAATATGAGATTTTGCCAAATATCGAAAAAAAAACTCTGCAGGTTGGACTGACATGAGATGGAACAAGACCATATCAACACATTTTTGACAAAAAACCTCCATACCCCCACTCCCAAATATGAGATTTTGCCATATATTGAAGAAAAACTTTGCAGGTCGGCAGAAATTCTTGCAGGTTGGACTGACATGAGATGAAACAAGACCATATTAACACATTTTTGACAAAAAACCCCCATACCCCCACTCCGAAATATAAGATTTTGCCATATATTGAAGAAAAACTTTGCAGGTCGGCAGAAATTCTTGCAGGTTGGACTGACATGAGATGAAACAAGACCATATTAACACATTTTTGACAAAAAACCTCCATACCCCACTCCGAAATATAAGATTTTGCCATATATTGAAGAAAAACTTTGCAGGTCGGAAGAAATACTTGCAGGTTGGACTGATATGAGATGAAACAAGACCATATTAACACATTTTTGACAAAAAACCTCCATACCCCCACTCCCAAATAAGAGATTTTCCCATATATTGAAGAAAAACTTTGCAGGTCGGCCGAAATTCTTGCAGTTTGGACTGACATGAGATGAAACAAGAACATATTAACACATTTTTGATAAAAAACCTCCATACCCCTATATTTTCCTATAGTATTGTTTAAATAAAAGAAAAACCTTGCAAGAATTTCTGCCGACCTGCAAGTTTTTTTTTCAATATTTGGCTAAATCTCATATTTGGGAGTGGGGGTATGGAGGTTTTTTGTCAAAAATGTGTTGGTATGATCTTGTTTCATCTCATGTCAGTCCAACCTGCAAGAATTTCAGCCGACCTGCAGAGTTTTTTTTCGATATTTGGCAAAATCTCATATTCGGGAGTGGGAGAATGGAGGTTTTTTGTCAAAAATGTGTTGATATGGCCTTGTTTCATCTCATGTCCTTCCAACCTGCAAGAATTTCTGCCGACCTGCAGAGTTTTTCTTCAATATATGGCAAAATCTTATATTTGGGAGTGGGGGTAAGGAGTTTTTTTGTCAAAAATGTGTTAATATGGTCTTGTTTCATCTCATGTCAGTCCAACCTGCAAGAATTTCTGCCGACCTGCAGAGTTTTTTTTTTCGATATTTGGCAAAATCTCATATTCGGGAGTGGGGGTATGGAGGTTTTTTATCAAAAATGTGTTAATATGGTCTTGTTTCATCTCATGTCAGTCCAACCTGCAAGAATTTCTGCCGACCTGCAGAGTTTTTTTTTCGATATTTGGCAAAATCTCATATTCGGGAGTGGGGGTATGGAGGTTTTTTTATCAAAAATGTGTTAATATGGTCTTGTTTCATCTCATGTCAGTCCAACCTGCAAGAATTTCTGCCGACCTGCAGAGTTTTTTTTTTTTCGATATTTGGCAAAATCTCATATTCGGGAGTGGGGGTATGGAGGTTTTTTATCAAAAATGTGTTAATATGGTCTTGTTTCATCTCATGTCAGTCCAACCTGCAAGAATTTCGGCCGACCTGCAAAGTTTGTCTCCAACCTGCAAGAATTTCGGCCGACCTGCAAAGTTTGTCTTCAATGGCAAAATCTCATATTTGAGAGTGGGGGTATAGAATTTTATTGTCAAAACTGTACTGATATGGTCTATAGTTTCATCGCAAAAATCGGTTGAACCTGTAAGAATTTCAGCCGACTTGTGAATTTTCTGCACTGAGAACACTTTGCTGACCTGCAGACCTGCAAAATAGATTCTCCCTAATAATAACGGAGTTGGCAATGGTTCTGACCTAATTTGGAACAAGCTGTATAATAACAACAACGATGATTACATTAGAAATTCCAATTTGAAGTGAACCCGGTCGCCCGATGTTTGAAAAGTAACTATATATATGTATATAGATCAAATATAGATTAACGAGGCCGGTGGTGGAATAATAGCCAATTGTCTTCTGTGACGAATATCATCCAGATTAGGATCTGAGGCTGGTTTCAGACTAGGCGGAATGCAGTGCGCGGAAATGTCAAATTTTAATTTTAGGCCAATCGAAACGTTAGAATTTAATTTCAAGCCCGACTGGATTGGCCTAAATTCAAAATTTGACGTTTGCGCGTTCTGCTTAGTCTGAAACCAGCCTCACTGATCTCAGTAGTAAATCGTAATGTAAACACAAACAATAACAATACAAAGTTCAAAGTAGTTGCACAGTTCACGTTCACAGATGTGTGATGTCTGAAAAGTTTCGAGTGAAACAGCTCCCTACATTCGATTATGTGACTCTTTGGAACCGGCAATGAAATGAACCAAAACAATTAATAATTAATTCTTCACTGAAACAATAATACTCAACATACCTGCCAGCCATGCAAAGATAAAATGGGTCTTGTTTCGTATGGTTCCCACCATTTTCCAGCTACTTGGCCCCATGGTACTTTTATCGATACTTCTTTGAATGCCCTTTGTGTTGAATACATTTGACTGCCTATGTTTTTAATTTTATTCAATACGGTTCTTATTCGAATCATCATTCATCTTCGTTGAAATATTTTGTTGATTGACATGCACATTTTGGACTCAGTGGTGTCGATGGCGTGTATGCCACTCCATGGCGAAGGCGAGCTCGACTTATTTAAAAACTTCAAATTACGCGAGCGCGAGATCAAGATGGCGCGAGATAATAATTCACGGTCAGTGGGTCAGTATGTCTATCATCTGTATACACAACGCACGTGTTCAACTATATACAGATAGGTACAATAACGGATACACCAAACTGGGGGTTATTTCACAATATAAAATCACTGAGATTCACTGATTTGCTATTAGATACACTTTGTGTGCGTTATTTCAGGTGAGCACACGATCATATAACGTGTGCGTCGCAGTATAAACGTACTTAATACCTACGCTAAGATAAGAAAAAATCAAGTAGCAATTAAGCTAGCAAATTGGTCCTGACATAGCTCAAATATTATGAAAAATTATGTTATATCATTATAGTTTCTAATAAATATTTTTCGTAGATAACTAAAGTCACGTTTCATGTTCTCAATTGGTGTGTTTCTATTGACCTGCTGTTTCTTTTCACCCGTTTTTGATAGCTACTTTGTATTTTTTCAAACGTGGAAATAACCAAACACCTTATTTTTTTTAAATTGTTACTTTTCGGCTACCGGATGATTTACTAGAGAATTACGTGCCAAAACAAACACTGTTTCTTTTCACCCCGCTTGGAGGGTGAATATAAAATCGCAAAATTTCATTTTTTTAAATAAGGAATTTTTTGAATTGCGTTATGTGACTCTCTTTTATCAGCCGTAACACTTATTTTCCATTTTTTTTTCCTTTTTGATAAATGGCATATCAACATTGCTACAAAGTTCAAAAATTCGAAAACTATTTCTTTTCACACCATCAATATCGGCTCTGAAAGAAATTGAACACCTTCTGGCTGTAATTTATATAAGCAGAAAACTGAAGACGCTTTTTTTCTTAACTCCGACCCAACTTTGAATCCGAGCAGGGCCATTCTTCTTATGCTCGTTTTAGTCACCTTCTGGTTGTCACATATTCTACCTTTGGCCACTAAAGCTAGTCCGGTGGCAGGGAGGGTTTTTCTTATATATTTTGACCCGCTGAATCGGAATTTAGAGGGTGACAACCCGGGAAAGCAGGAAAATTGTTTCCGAAAATTAAATTTTTCCGAAGACAAATAATTCTATAATCTTTTCATTTTCCATAAAATTCTCTACAAAAAAGGTACCTACACACAAGACTTTATCTAAAATGCACTGTTTTCGAGTAAAACGTGCTTGAAAGTCGATAAAATGCCATTTTCTCAATTTTTAGTGCTCTCTCCTTCAGTCAAATAATGATATTTTCAGGATCACCTTGTCCCAAATTATTCATATTATATGTCTCGACTATGAATAACAAAAAAGAGACATTCCCGAAAAAATCATTTCTCGGCACTGAACTTCCCGATAATTTTACTTTGCATAGACGAACGTGTTCTTCAAAAAATTCTTCTTCAAAAAATTTAAACATTATTATTATTAAAAATAAACTTAATTACCGTTTAAATAATTTTTTCATTCGCCGTTGGAAAATTCTTGGGAAATTTTCCGGAAAATTATTGTACTTTTAAGCAAAATGTTCTATTTTTCCGCTTCTGAAATGCTTCGTGATGATGACAAAATATGTGCTGAACCCGTTTCAATTGACACTATTAGAAATTCGTCTGCTTGGACGTGAGCTTCATCGCGAATTAAAAAATGCCGCATCCATGCAAGGTAAAAGTACCGGGAAATTCAGTGCCGAGACATATATGAATAATTTGGGACAAGGTAATCCTGAAAATATCATTATGTGCGCTTCGCCCAGTGGCGTCTGATTTGAAATACTGGCGGGTGAATCACAGAGGTGACCTGGACAATTTATTCATGCGGTATCAATTAACAATTTATTAATAGACATTATGTATTAGGCTATACAGTTTTCAGTCACAAGTCAATATACTGTCCAGACTCTACATTGTTGATTACTAACATCAATACGTCAAAGAAATAAAGAATATTTTTGATTTTACTTCAAACCGATATCCAGACAACCACTAAAATACAATCAAGTTAGCAAATTCCGGAAAATGACCTCGAAAATACGTATCAACCAAATAGGGAATGACACAGACCAAAAGTAGGGTTAAGTGAGTTAAGTTGTACCTAAGCTTCGAAAATCTTACCTAAGGCTTATGTTGTCCTTAAATGGTGGTTCAACCCAAAATCGGATTGTAAGGTCCACTAAATCCTAAGGTCACCGTGAGTAGGACAGGTGCAAATAGCTGATGTCGTTGTGTTTAAAGTCAGGTTACCTGGCAGATATAAGCACCAAATTTGGTATGAAGGTACTTTATTATTCCGCACTAAAATCCAGAAAAATCGAGAAATACATGAAATTAATCGGCGAACATCCAGCAGAAAACAACTACTATCACTTAGCACATTTCAATTTTACCCGGAACCAATTTACCCCCCTGTATCTTTGTTGTTATTTTGTATAGATGTTCTAAAGTTGGTACATCTATTTGATGTCATGAATATACAATTTAGCAAGTAATAACCAAATATGACACTTCCAGTTTGACCGAAACGGCATCCAATTTTTTTAGTTCAAATAGAAAGAACTATTTTTTTTTAAATTACAATTTTGTACAGACCTATTCCAGTCAATACACGGACATTCGATGGATATCCACTAGACATTCATTTTGGATATTGGGGATATCCAGAGAATATCTAGATGATATCCGGTGGATATTTTATGGACGTCCGTTGGATGTTCCGAGTAGAAGAAGCTGGAATTATATAAGATTATATGGAATATCCATAAAATATCAATCAGGTATATCCCTGAGATATTGTTCGTCAATATCCATAAAATGTTGTTCAGAGACATCTATAAGATATCCGCAAGGATATCCATAACCTACACAGCACATGTACGTACAAAATGTACAGTAGACGTCGAATATCGATGTTCAGAACGTCCAATGGATGTCCAGAATTAGTCAATGGACACTACTATGGACATACAATTAAAGTCCAATGGATGTACATTGTGCATATTTTGTACGTCCAGTGGACCAGTAGCATATATTAGCAAAAGTATTGCCCAATATTTGAAGAACACCCTGTATAAATTACATTTCATATCAGAAAGTTGATATTTTATTGTTGGAGTCCAACGTTCCACAGTATTCTTTCTGGGCCATAATTGAAATGTTTATGAGCAAGGTATATAAGTTTTTTTGAAATTCATAATACACAACTGACAAACGACATCAGAAATCACCAGAGAAGTTTCGAGGAGAGATAATATGGAAAATTGAGGTTTTTATGTAATAGCACCTTCTATATATTCCAACAATTACTTATAAAAAATTACCTAAAAACGGAAGAGTACCCATAAAGAAATGCTCACAACTGCCATTTCTCAAATGGCAACATGTACTTTTCACTCTGTCATGATGAAAAATTATATTTTATCAGTTTACTCGTGTGAAAAGTTTTGGAGAATTCTTAAAGGAAACGAAGATACAATCAGATTTCATGATGAGTGTTCCTAAAATTGAATGTTCTTCGTAGTAGGCGGCTTAGAACATAATTAAGAAGCAATACACAAAAGCTCATTTTATTTCAACGTATAACGGTTGTATTTCTACAAACGTTCAATTTCATCATTTTTACCGTGAATCATGGCAGTGTGAACAGGGCACCAACTGAGTTTATAAGTTTCAGAATATGACTTACAATGTTTCTGTTGATTAATCCTTATTTCACAGCTCGAAGAACGCTGCTGAATACTCCACCAAGTCTGAATGATAAATTATTTAATAAAATCAGTAAAAAAATGTTTGTTTATTTGAAAACAACTTTAGTTTGAATTGAAGTCTTATTCTTCTCAACATTTTAAAGATAGTTAGTTCTTCTTCTTTTCGTTTTTATTTGGATTCAAAATTATATCAATTAGCCAGTTCCGACAAAGTGTGAGTTCCGTGTTCCGTCCAAACCATGGATGTTATTTGTAATGATCATGCAGAGAGCGATAGTAAATTGAAGCTTTCATGCGTAGGCAAGATGTTGGTTTCATTCTATCTATGAGTTCTGTGATCTTAACATGAGCCAACAGTTAGTAAGCTGTTCTTTGATAGTGTGACAATTGGTAACACTGTAGATATTGAGGAGGGGATTAAATTTTGAATTTCCGTTATCTTCCATTTCCTCCATTTCGTCCATTTCTGCGTTTGGTCTCACTTGAAGAACTCACTAATGATTTAAATTTTTATTTTGAAAATCATCCAATCAGTGTATATTAATAACATTTATAAAGAGGTAACTATCTATTTAAAATTCAAAGTGGAATTCATTGGAATAAATATTTTTGTCGTTTTTTAATGCTTTTAAAATAATTTTATTTCCAATGAATTTTCATGATTTTTCAAATGGCGTCAATGGACATGTTTTACAACAATTTCTCCTTTTTTTATGTGTGTAGTTCGACCAGATTAAATTTCAAGACTAGATTTAATTTCAAAAATTGATTTATATTTAAATATGGTTTAAATTTAATTTCAAAAAGCTTAGTTAAAAGCTTATTTCTCGCCATTGAATGAGCGGCGATGTTAGTGGCCGATTGCCAAATTACCACAATATAGAATAATAACTATAGCTACCTATGATAGCTGACTGGCTGAATTACACACTCGATCAGGTGTCCAGAACCAGGTGGGGAATTCAGGAGTGTTCCAGAGCTTCTGTTACAGTATATTTGAATCAAGGAGCCCGAAGAGCTTGAAATATTAACAGGAGAGGAGTTTGGTTGATTCTTTCTTATAACTGATGATTGGTCAAGGACCAAGGAAATATGTAAGGTTTAAATGCATTTAACCCAATATTCCAAGTAAGTTGGTATGACCATTTGAATAACATACAATAGTCCAAAGAACCAAATTTCTTCCCTTCAGCCTGATTCGATCATTACTTCTAGACTTTTCTAGATCTCATCAAGCCCTGAACTCGGTTTAACAAACTCTCATCATCGTTTATTGATTGTCTCAAGATCGTCAAGCCCTGAATTTGGCTTAACATTTATTTGATTAAATACTATTTTTTTAATAATTGTTTTACTTGTATGTCTGGAGTGTTTTCTCTTTCAGTGTGATAAAGACTTTCTACAGAGACTGGCTTTGAGAATGAAATACTATATCAGAATTCCTGTAGATGGCGTCCAAATAACAACTTTCAATTAGCTATTTTATTCTCACTGCCATAAATTGGATTTCTAAGAATATCTTTGGGTTAATTCACCAACAAACGTACCACGACCTTTGCCTCCGCAATAAGAGTTAGCCCTCCGCATTGTTTATATGAGGTTTAGGTGAAAAACCCCTTTAAAAGGGAACAAAACCTTATAAACGAAGTCATAGTTTGTTCTGCTAATTTAATTAAAGCTGCTTTTTTGTTTCGCTTTTTTATGTTCATGGCCGCCTTCGTTGAAGAATATCTAATTTTGAGAACACTCCTCATTATAAAACATCTTGTATTTTCGATTTCTTTCGGAATTCTCCGAAACTTTTTACACGATTAATCTGATAATTAATAATTTTGCATCATGACGAAGTGAAAAGGACATGTTGCCATTTGAGCAATGGCAGTTGTGAACATTTCTTTATGAATGAATGAAATTATGAATAGGATATTCAAGAAATCTGTTGTGGAATCATCTGCGGCTGAAAGACAAACTTTAGTCGCTATTTTCCATCGTTCAAGATAACCTCTTGGGAGGTAGGTATTCATGTTAAAGAGGGGAACATTCTCCATGAAAAATGAAAAAAAAAATGTGAAAATACAAATCATATTGTGAAAACTTCGGCATCAATTGATTGTTACTCACAATTATATCAGTGAATTGAAAGTGTGATTGTTATATTATATCGTTGGAAAGGTGATTTTGTACCAAATCGTGATTTTCAAAAAAAAAAAATTATACTTTCTATTTGTCAAACCATAGAAGTGTCATGATTGGTCTGATGATTGCTAAATTGTACATTCATGGCATCCAATAGATGTACCAAATTTTAAACACCCATGCAAAAAAACAACGAAGATACAGGGGGGTAAATTGGTTCCGGGTCAACCGGTATATTATGTATGGCCCTTGTGCTAAGACTTTCCATAAGTAACTTGTTGCTTTTCATAACGAATCTTAACTCATTAACTCCCATCAATCAATAATCACCATCCAAATCCATGGGGTACGTGATTATTGAGTCCGAGAATCATATGTGCCTGAGAAGAATGAGAAGCAAAATTATTATCATTATAATTATTTCATAGCGGACCCAGCAGACGTCGTCCTGCCCCATTTTCGTATATATTGATGTGTATATTCTTGATTCGCCAACTAACCTTTCCAATATATTTTTATATTTTTGTAAATGTTTTTGTCGGAGTAATTTTACAACTAAGTTGCGGGCAAAAGCAACTCACCCTTTCCCCTGTTGCCCTAACTTTCGAGAATTTCACTCTACTGTATTTTTATTCCTTTTTAGAACTCGACTCTGTTATGATTTATTTCATGATTTCCTCGAACTTTCTAGAACCTTCCTGAAGTTTGGAGAACATTCGAGAGCTTTATTCTCTCGTGTATCCAGACATTTCTAGAAAGTCCCAAACCTCACGCCCACTTCCTGGTGACCGAATATTCGAGAATCTTTTCGAGTATCTTTCTCAATACGCTCTAGAAATTTCCAGCGTCCCTTTTTCCGATTCATTCCACAATCTTTCAGCACCTTCCAGAAGCTTTGAAACATTCTAAAAATGTCTTATAGGTACTCTAAAAATTTCCAATTACTTTCTCACCTCCTCCCCCATGGTTATAGCTAAAATTCGAGAATTTAACTCGAATTTATTTTTAGTTCGTTCTAGAAGCTTCCGGAGTCTTTGTTATGGTTCATTTCTGGTTTATTCCACAATTTTCTTAAATTGTTCAACACCTTCTAGACGTTTTTCTATAGTTTTCTTTTTTATACTCTAAACATTTTCAGAAAGTTCCTACGCTGCCTTTCCCCTTAATTGCTTAACAAACTTTCGATATGTATTTATTAGTTCGTTCTAGAACTTTCCGGAGCATCTGTTATGGTTCATTTCACGGTTTCTTCAAACTTTGTAGAACCTTCCTGAAGCTTCGACAGCATTCTAGAATTTTCTCTCGTATAATCCAGAGATTTCTAGTATGTTCCAAATTTCTCGTCCACTTATTAAACTATAATTGCAAAACAATGAGGTCATTATTAAGAAAGAGTTTTTACTTTTTTTCGGTAGATTTTTATAATTTTTCTCTTCATAAGAACCTTCCTTGAACTGAAAAATTTTACAGGATGAGTTTATACTGTCGTCACTGCTCATCATCATGTCTATTGATGTGTATATTTTCGATTGGCAGACTATATTTTTTTTGGCGAAGTCGCGGACAAAAATCCTTAAATTAATAATAAAAAAATTTTCAGGCAATTTTTCCTATTTTTCTCTTCATAAGTACCTTCCTTGACCTTCAAGGAATACTTATTAAAAAAAAAAACAAATAACTAAATTGGTCCAGCTCTTCTCGAGTCTGTGTCTTAGCAACACATTTAGCAATTAATTTTAATTATATAGAAGATTCTTGAATTGTCGGTCCTTGATATGCGTGCCAAATTTCAGATTATCCGAACTACCGATGGAAGTGGGTGAAAAATGAATTCCGAGATTTGATTACATCGTTTGTTAATATATTTATGCACTAGCCCGTTTCAGCAAGCCTGAAGTGGCACTTTTCAGCCCGCGGGCGCATTATGGCCCGCCGGCCGTAATGTAGACAAAATTCTCAAATTGTCTATATGACATATCATTTCATGAAAGACGTAACACGAATCAAAATTATTTCAGTTCAATACATGTCCCTAACATTTCTTCATAATCGACATTTTTTCAGCAAGTAATTAAGTCATAAGCCTGAACATTGAAAATGAAGTTGGTTTAGTTACTGATGTTGAAGATGGAATATTCTCCTGAACATAATTATTACCTATTGAAAGCTTCGTTACAGTATCTGTATCAATACAAGAACAAAGTATTTTCTTTTTAGAAGTGGATGGTTGGTTCAAATAACTATTTAGTATCATTCCGGCACAATCGTAGGCAATTTTTTCAGTGATTATCAATTTATTTGAAATAGATTTATTCCTCAATTATATCTCTCAGCTACTATAGTTTCACATTCCCCATACTATGTTACTCTTAATTATTGTATACACAACGTATGAAACGTATAGACCATTGGAATAGAAGTAAAAGTATTTGTGATACGTGCGATAAAACCGCTAGTGCATAAAATTTTGTATGTATTTGACGCCATCGTGCCATCATCATCCACGCAGCAGGCTATAAACGCCTACTTTACGACCTTGATACATAAATAACTATTATTAGTTACAAGTGAACCTAATAAAAGCATGTTAAACAGCGTGCTCTCTGAGCTTGGTTTACCCTGTAAAATTCTTAAGTCACCAACGCGGTCCAGTTCCTAGCGGAAGGAAATTTCATTTCCTTATAGAATTAGTGATATAATAACCGAAAGAAAAAAGTTGCACTTGTAATTCATTTGGCGGACACCTCCGAAGTTTTTGACTCTCTTCCATGTCGACTTCGACAGGCGAAGCGTGAAAGAAATGAACAATAAGTGGAAATCAAAAAGTGTGACCACCGCAGAAATGCCATCAAATAAAATTGAATTCATTCATCTAATTTCGTCGGTGAGTATATCGACTTCTTTGGTTTTCACTCGGCTAAAAAAAACACCGATATAGATTTACTTAAAATGTTAATAATGAAAAAACTGAAATGCACTTCTCACTTCGATAAATCAATAATGGGGAAAGTATATAAGACAAAGGATAATCTACACTTTCATCAGTAAAAACTAGATCTTTGCATAAAGAGCATGAAGTCGACATTCGTAAGTAACTTCACTATTTTTGAATTTTTGTAAGAATAGAGGGCTTAAGTTGGCCGTCGTTGGCGATCAGTTTTATGTATTATGTTCTTATATTTTGAAAATTGTTATTTTTTATTATTATTATCTTATGTTCTGGTTTCCACGAAAAGATAATTCTGTAATGTACAGAGAACATCGTTGGAGAAAGTAGGTAGGAATTAATTGGTGTGGTTCTTGAATTTCTGCAGGCTGTATGCCTCAAGGAACACTTCCAGAGGCAGCAAGTTCAAAAGCTTGCTTGCCAAAGTTACGATAAATGGATGTGAGGTCAGGGGTGGAATTCCGCGTACCATAAAATTCTTCTTTCCATCGAATAAGTGAGATGATATTATGGTTGAATTCATGGGAGAAACAGACATAACTGTCGACTATAGTATAGTCTGCGACTTACCCCTGACCCAACGGGTAAGTCGCGATGGGCGAACGGTAGATCGGTATTTCAGAATCGTAATACTTTGTATACTTAGTATACTTTGAAAATGCATATTTCGAAAACTGAATATACAAAGTTGACAAGAGTTTCGTTAATTATACTTGATCAACATTGTCAATAATGCGAGGTCCGAATTTACGGAACCGCTTTTGAGATATTGAATGAAAACATTATAAATTCAGTACTCATTTCAAGAAATAAAAACTACCCAAAACACCAAAACTATGTCAATTTCACTCGACGCGTGTTTCGCCAATGAAGTTGGCATCTTCAGGAGCTAAAAGCATACTTTGTTGAAAGTTGGCACCTTCAGGAGCTAAAAGCATACAGCTAGAATCGTCAAAAAACAAAGCACTTTTTTGTCGCCTAAAATAGAATGTAACTATGATATTTCACTAAAATAAAACTTGTTGGTTCTAGAATAGTGCTGAAAAAATAAAAATACCGAAAAAAAGATTTTTTAATAAGGTTATAATTGAACATAATATGTTCATGAGTTTCGATAAATACGTTTTCATCCTCAATTTGTCTTATTAATTTGCCCTGTAAAAACGAATTACTCCGAATTGCTCACTTGGTATAAGATTTATTCCAGAGCTGCACAATTATTGGTCTTTTTCTTCTTCGTTTATGAACGTGTAATTTGGAAATATACATCTGGTAACTTTTATTTCCATCTGGACCATCAGCGAGTTGTGATTCTACAACGTATCATTGAAGTGACCAATTCCGACTGCAAGCTTCTACCTAGTTACCAGGTATTGATAACTGATATACTCTTGACGACGTGGTATAATCGATTTGGTGTTTCGCACTGTCAATAAAGTGAATGTTGCCATTAGCAACTTAATGTTGGCGTTTATCGATAAACTTTAGCTTCCTCCAAATATGACAAGTTTTACCATTGCAAAAATCAAACTGGCGATTTGCACTTCAAGTCGTAGAAGAGAACATATGCCCCTTCACTCACGGTGGATTTAGACGTAACTGGTGTAACAAGGGAATCATTATACGCGTTCCATGAGCCAGCATAGGGGTGTCTGCAAAAGGCTGTGTAGTGACTGCTATCAGGGGAACCGCTATGATTGGAAACTGCATATAAACTGTAATGACAAAAGGGCCAGCTACTTCGTTCGAAGCAAAACGCTTAAATCCAAACACTCCAAGGGAATATCGATCTTCACATCCAACTTTCTACAGAATATTCTTGTCGAAGCAAACCGTTTCAAATGAAAAACTAAAATTTTTGGAAATTTATAGATCGAAAGGGATTTTGTGCACTTTCTCTTGACTTTGCACAGCGAACACATTGGTTTAACATCACCATCCAAAATTTCTTCTTTGGTAAAAAGATCCAAACAATGTGACAAACACAGTTGTCCTGATTTTTGTGGTATCGGTAAAGAGAGATCCCAAAATGGACCGAAGGTGACTGAACAATGACCACAGCACGTACATTTCAATATAGATTTCAGTTGACCGACAAAGATATCTACAATCGTGAAGTTCTCAACACTGGGGAATCTAGACCATGATTCTTTAGCCTTTTCATTCATCCAAATCATCATCTATATCTCTGCCGAAGATGTATTAGGTTTCTCCGATATTCGGATAACATCTTCAAGTAGTCCCTCAAGTAAATACCGTAGAAATTCATGAGAATCTTGTTGGGTAAAACCAATAAAGCGAGGTGCATATCTCTCAATATGATGTTTGAATGAGACCGTATCGACCACTCTGTCTGATAAATCTTCCGACCATAGATTCTTGATTATCTTCGCAAAAGCTTTGATTAAAACACCCTTCGTATTCTTGTTTGATTTCTTGATATAGGCATCCTCTTTGAAAAACTCAAACAAAAATCTTTTGTTTGATAAGCACTGGATTGTGCTGTTCATGAAGCAGGTATTGCCAGAATTTTTTAACCCAATGAGTCTTTGGATGGAACCTCCTACTATGTGTAGCCTGATTGGTTGGTCTTTCAAATCTCTGTCACTGAAAAGGTGTGATGATGAATATGAATTAACAATGGAGGATATTGCGTTAGATGGATTAATAGTGGAATTATTGGACACTGGATCAATTGATGAATGAAATGTATCTGATACTTGATGTTTGAGATTATTCTCGTGGTGTTTCGCAGAATACGTCTCGTGACTCGGAAGTATAATCGATTATTTTCGATGCTCTCGTAGTATTACTACTGAATATTCACACATCATCTAGAGTCGCATCTTGTTTTTGCGGACTCTTTCTTGCTTATTTGAAATTTTCAAATAAGAACGAAATTGTATCGTAAATAACTATTTTCTACAACAGGTTACCAGAGTAGTCTTTGACGCTTCCAGATCTCAACGCAAATATCGTTTCCGAGGAATGTCATTTTGCTAGAATGAAAATATTTTGAACAAGCTCAATCGAACTAATTTAAACAGATATGACCTGGGTTCGATATCGGCCGACGGATTTTCTTTAAGCATGACTTTTTTCCCTTCTCTTTTTCTGTTAGAAATATGAATTATTGGATATATTATACATTTACGATATGGCTATTGGGTATTAGTATTCTTATAGGTAAAATTATGTTCCTATGTTGAATGAAGTATCGAGCTTTTGTTGTCTAATTGCTGCGTTTGAAGTGTCATCGCCGATCTCCAAAGATCTTTGTCGAGGAGCAATCTATGACTTTGCTCTCTAAATTCACAAATAGCTAATATTAAATGTTTATGAAATAGTTAGTTGCTTTGTCGTTTGCTTTCCTTCTTTTCTCTTATTGACATTTGAACATATTTCCATTTCCAACTGGTTTTCTGAAGTATGTTTCTTGAAACCAAAATGAAATGTTTACACCCTTTCAACTACTGGAATATTATGTTCATTACATAAAAAATTGGGTTTTGTTTTACAGATTGCGTTCGTTATATCTTTACTATGCATCGTAGAAGGGTCCAACATCACAGACGAAAAAAACAAGACCAAAAGGAATCTATCAGGCGATCTTCAAAATTACGGTGAATCCAATATAGTTTGGCTCAGCTCTGAAAAACACCCATCTGTGGTTCGACATACAAACACCTACTTTTCTAACAACGCAAGACCAATATTAGTTGGAGTACAGAGTCCGTTGAAAGTCTATGAGCCGAAGGTTACTGCTGACCAAGTACAGTATGAATTTGAACAAGCACCAGCCAACCCAGCGTCGAATTTACATGTGAAGCAAATATACCAGCCTGCTAACAATTTCAATCAAGAGTTGGCGGAACAAACCTATAAACCTTTCGTACAAAACAACTCTCCCAACGATGCGAACTCCAATAACTTCAACCAAGAATTAGCAGGGCAAACCTACAGGTCCTTCATACCAAACAATGCTCCTAATGTTGCGAGCTTTAATAACTTCAACCAAGAGTTAGCAGGGCAAACCTACAAGCCTTTATTACAATATAGCTCTCCTAATGTTGCGAGATCGAATAACTTCAACCAAGAGTTAGCAGGGCAGACATACAAACCTTTCTTGCACAGCAACACCCCTAACGTTGTGAGATCTAATAACTACAACCAAGAGTCAACGGGACCAACCTACAGGCCTTTCTTACAAAATAACGCCCCCAATGTTGTGGGCTCAGAAACAATAGTCACACCTGTGCAGCATAGCCATCTCATACAAAATAACGTTCACCCAGTTCACCCTTACGCTAATGTTAGAGTTCATCCGCTGTACAACGTTCAACCGCAGTATATCGGACCAAAGAAATATATTTACGTCAATGGCAAAATTATTCTTGACCCAAACACTCTTCATTACCAGAATCCACCAACTTTTTACCACTCTAGTCAACAGTTTCCTCAAAGGCAACCAATAATAAATCATGCCAATAACAATGGTGTTCCTAGACAAAACTTAGTACCACCATTGGCCAATCAGCCTCAAAATAGATTTCAAGCTCCCCCACAAAGCCAAATGCTGCCAATAGATACTCCATCTACTGCCCCCCCGAAAACTGAAAGACAACAAAAGCGGCCGAGACAGAGGGTGGAAGAAAAACCGGTTGAAGAAGATAAGGATGAAGAAGATAATGAAGAATACCGTCGGCATGAAGATGACTCGGATAACGATGAGGGTCCTAATCATGAGAAATACTCCTTCGACGATGAAGATGAGGACGACCACAATTCTTATAGAGATCACGAAGATATTGAGGAGGAAGATGATGAGGAAGATAGCAACGGAGGATCTACCAGATATATATCTTCAAAAGTGAATAAATATCCCAAAAAGTTTAATAAACTTGGTAAAAGAGATGAGATCATTTACGGCAGTAGATACGAGTACCCAGAAAAAAAATATTCCAAGGATTCTGGCAAGAAACGTCGCATGAAGTTTAAGTCCTACACATTTTCCAAAGATTCTGACCAATATCCACGAGAGGGGATCGAAGGGCGACAGTCTCAATTCATACCTGTGACACACAAACAAAAAATCTTCAAGGAGAAGTGGTATATTTCCAAAAGTTCAGCAGACAGAGAACAACTCGATGAATAATTGCCTTCATGCTGTTTCATTCATAGAATAATGATTTGAGACTGATCCCCTATCTGTAGATATATCTCATGTTAGTTCTTGATATACTATGCGTTGGTTACTTTGTGGAGTTCATGGCTAACTGCAAAAATGACTTGATGAACAAAGAGCATGTGCATATTGTTACACGAGCTGTAAATAGATGAAACATGTGCATATACGTATTCGTATATATTCCAATAGTATGATTTTATACGTTTTAACATACATTTTTGTTTATTCGACGAACCAAAATAAATATGTTTTTCGAAATGAAATAGTTTTTCTAAACCTGTTGAAAGAAATAAAATCCATCTTATGCTACGTGTGAAATTGAAATATGTCGATCAACTAGTATGCTTTTAATACAGTTTCTGACGCCATGTACATAAAATATGGTGGGTGGTTCAGTTTTGAGACCAATCCTCAATTTGTTATACAGTATGTCCAAGTAAGGTGGCACCATATGGAAAACTTTTCTAGTATTATTTGTTTTATAAAAAAAAATATTCTTGATAAAAAGTGCTACATGACCTAAAACCCAAAATAAATATAAATAATGATAGAAATTTTTTGTATTTGTATACGAGGTTTGAGATATTTAATATAATCCATCTACCACGACCTTTATTACTTTTTGGGTATAAACGAATTATAATTTAATATTGCAATTTGCATTAGAATAAGTAATTATTGCAAACATTTCATAATAATTTATTTTACAAATGAAAAGTTCCACAGAAGATTACGCAAAACAGACTAATTATTTAATAATGTTCACTCATCACTACATTCACAATGTAAAGAAGGAATCACAATTAATTATAATAAAAGTAAAGAAATATGACTGTGGGCGCTGTGGTTTTCTGTATAGGAGAGTAAATCGACCGATGGTGTCGCTACTATCGCTAAGAAAATGGCGACTTAGGCAGTGTTTGTTTGTTTACATTTTTTTTTGTTGTTTGAAAATTGTTTTTTCCGTTAACCAGCTGTCGTCCCCTTACGAACGGCAGCCCTCAAAAGTCGAAACTTGTTCGAGCCAAGGATTAACGAGGTCTTACCTTTTAAAGTGCGATTCCTAGCACTTTCTGGGGCCATCAGATAAAAATCTGTAGTCGCTAAGGATTCGGACCTAGCCGACCAGTAGTTACTGGTTTCGAACGAGAAAGTCTCAACCACTGAGCTACATGACCATTTGTTTATATGAAAATGAGTAGCTACGTGAAGGAGTAATAATTCCGCCCATCTATGCTGGCAACATCTTCTATTATTACTATGACCCACTTTTCACCAGTTGAAGTTTCTGGTAAAGGTCCGAAAAAGTCGATTGAGAGTACTCAGAATCTCTGAGAATGGGTTGGTGTCTATAATAACCCAGCTGGTTTTAGGTTTATAGCCTTGAACCGTTAACAATCGATGCATTTGCTAGCCAATAGTATTGGGAAGCAATGCGTTGCAATGTTTTGTTAACACCGTAGTGTCCTGCTAAAACTGAATCATGAAATTCACTTAAAATGCGAGGAATTTCAGTTTTGGCAGCCACCAATTGAGGTGCTTTCTCATCGATAATAGGTGAGTATTCATACACAGGACTCCATTATTCATAAGGAATCCTCGTTCTGACTATTTCTTGAAATCTATTTCGCTAGAGCGATTTTCAAGATATACCATATGATCTTCTCCACCACAGTGTCCTTGAGCTGTCCTCTAATGGTATTCGGCGACTGAGTTGGGACGTCCAGTGTGATGTAGTTTACTTTGGTCTCCAATTCGTCACACGAAGGACGTGATAGTGTGTCCGCTACCACATTGGATTTTCCTGTTATATACCTAGTCTATTCGCAAAGCTTAAGACTGTAGGGCTAATGACCATTGTGCTAGTCTTCCACTCAGTTGACTTGAGAGACATCAACCACGTAAGAGGTTGGTGATCGGATTGTATAATCGTAGTGGCTCCCTCTAGATATCCTCGGAACTTTTCTACAGCCTATATGACTGCTTCTCTTTCTGAGGTGGAAGAGTTCCTCTCTGTGGGGTTGCAAGACTGGCGTACTGTGAAGGGGAACATGCTCCTAGTGCATAGCTCGACGCAGCCGTATGTAAGGTGGCCTGTCGTAAGATCGGCGCTGAGGTAAATTTGTTCGCTTTAATATCCCAAAAGCTTGAGTTTGTTTTGTTTTCCATTTCCACTTTGATTTCTTCTTGGTCAGCATAGAGAGGGGCTTCGCTATATCAGCAAATTTCTCGATAAAACGTCTAAACCACGATGGAGTCTGTAGAAAGCTAAGAAGTTGTTTAACGTTTCTAGTTGGAGGTATGTTCAAGATGGCCGAATACCTTCAAGGGAAATGATGTGTCCTAGGTATATAGTATCAACTGATAAAAAAATGTACATTAAATATAATTTGAATAGCATCAAAATTGAGAATATCTTCTGGAGGTTATTTCGGTATTTAAGTACCAAATGACGTAATGAAAGCTGTTTTGTCCCTATCGGATGGGCGAACAGATACCTAATGGTATCCTGATCTCAAATCTGAATCGACATATATGCACTTCTTTTTGCAGCATGAAGGAGGTCATCTATCCCCGGCAATGGATATCGGTCTGCACGCTTTATCGCGTTCAAGCCACGATAGTCCACGGTTAGACGTGTACCACCATCTTTTTTCGGGCCCAAAATCACTGGGGCAACATAATATGTATCATGGGTTTCCACATCCATAGCAACGAAAAATGGACAAAAGGACGTGCCAGTAATTGTGTTCTTAGAAAGCCTTCCGCATCTGCTGGGCATTATCATCAGAAGAAAGAACAAATTTCATAAAATGACGGAAAAAAATGTATCCACCAATTTATTACAAGAATCAGGACACCAAATACGGCCAATCAAAACAGAAAAATATTTTACATCGCTCACGCAGTCACTTATAGGTTCTATTACTTACAGACTGTCACAGTTTAATGACATGACACTCAAAAAACTGTTCTCGATTCCACCACTGAAAAGTAACAATAAAAGTCCAAGATTAGTTATTTAACTTTTATTACAACTTAAAAATTATAAATCAAATGATTTTAATAACTTAATAAAAACTGAATGTAAAAATAATAAGCTAATGCAGTTTAATAACCTTTATTTCCATTTCAGTGATTACGAGCACCAGATAGAGCAAAAAAGTTAAAACTGGTAGTTCTTGCCAATATATCCACCCAATTATAAGACATTTATTGATATCAACAACACCTAATTTTAAAGAAACTGAGGGATGATTTTGAAACAAATGACATGTGTCACTAATGAAACAGCCTAGATTAACTATTCATAAAAGAAGATTATGGGTTCTGTACTCTACACCCTGCTCTGACTGTAACTCCGATTCTTCGTGATACTGCGGTAAAAACAAAAAAATGTACCCAGTGCAACCGAGGTAACTTTCTCGAAAGCCTGAGTTTTCTATTCAGTGTTTCATGCCAGTATAATATATAATATATAGACACTTTGATCACAAATTCTAGGAATGCAAAAACAAAAAAGCAATTCTGAGCAAACTTTCACATAACAAAACGAACAAAATTCAAAAGAATAGAAAAAAATTGAATTGTGCGACACAATAAACTCATATGATCGTGATCATAAGAGTAGAAAGACTTATGAGCAGTTTGTATGACAACTGTTATCATTTTTATCATAATTGCATTCGAGTAAGAAAGATCATCGAACACAGAAAGCTACTGTCAATATAATACGGCATTTGGGCATTTGTATATTTGGCTTTTTGTATTTGAGCAAAATATTGATTGGAAAACCGTAACCTAGATTTCTTTCTGAAATTTGCCATTGTACATTGCAACAGGATGATATTTTTCATGTTCTTAGAATTATAACAAAACAGAATTCACATTTTTTTCCGGTATTTACATTTTATATCACACGAAAATATGGGAATTCTCATCTCGAAGATAATCCATATTCAACAAATCACACTTCTTGAGGGGTCTTGTATATAAATTCATTACAGCCTTACACTATCTTTGCTCTAAAATCAAATGTCTGGCTGTCAGAGGATATGACATAACACCACACTGTATGCAATGTGCAAAGTAACTGAGTGAACGTTGGCAAATTGTAATGAAATTATGAGCTCATTTTAGCATTTTATTGGCAGATGTGAATTTGTTAACATTAGACAATGTAATTTGGTATTCAAAGCTAAAAATATTATTACCGGCAATCGGAATATAATGTCGACTCTCTGAATTTGGCTTGGTTAAACTTCAAGTACTCGAAATATTTCAGATATTTTGTGTGCCCAGCCTCGAAATGGTACTACAGTACATCAAATCACATTTATAATATTTCTGAAAGGAGTAAGTACTACAATTAGGCTAACAGAGGGACAAAATTATATAATCAGTGGTATTTAACTGTATGTTAAACTTTGAGAAATTCCATTCACAGTCTTTGATTTTAGAACATCGTTTTCATAAGACAAAACAGTTTCTCTTCCATTTTCATAAACTCTGAAACAAAAATAAAAAGTTGAAACAGACACCAGCAATAATGTGTAAAAATAAATAATAACAATAATTTTCACAAATACGTACATAATTATTGCCAAGTGTATTCATTAAAATTGATAAATTAAATAAAGAACCTGACGAAGGAACCTTGAAGTTGTAAGGTTATGTAACTCAACAAATCATTTATTTTAAAATAACAATAGGATTCTTAAAAATTTCCAATTTCATTTCTCAAAATATTATTTTATTTTATTTATTGATAATACTCCTTCCAAACAGAACACGTTCTGGTATAAGGAAGACAATACATTGAACATATTTAAAAAAAAACTTCACATATGAATAGATTGATGCACATCAATGTAATAGCAAATTTTCTTTAGGATTTTTTAAGAAAATATGAATAGACTTCGATTTTTTTATATCAGTAAGTTTGTTGTACGTTTCTATAGAACTCGATATAGGATTATTTTTGTCTTTATTAGAATGAATATTATTTAAATGAAAGTTATTGGCATTTCTGATATTATAATCATGTAGTTTCAACTTTTTTGTCAAATGACTGTTACTTTTTCGCAAATTATTTGTTAGCTTGTATACAACTTTCAAATTTTATTAATATTTTTAATGTAAAATGCTCAGTATCTTTGTATAATTCTATGGATGGTGTTTCCCATGGTTTTTTAATTATTACTTTTATTGCTTTATTCATTAAACAATATATTATGCCTTTTTGATTTTTACTGCAAGGTGACCATATTGTTTTTTTGATTTTAGTTCGAAAATATGAATAGAACATTCATAAAATCTGTTGTGGAATCATCTGCGACTGAAAGACAAACTTTAGTCACTATTTTCCATCGTTCAAGATAACCTCTTGGGAGGTATTCAAATAAATTTCATTTTTCAATTTTCATGGAATGTTCCCCCTTTCACCATATTGTTATTAGATATCTGATATGCGAAACAATATGGGCATTATTCCAATTCACCATAACCGATAATTTTTTTATTTTTGAAAATATAAATCAATATCAATATTATTCTATCAACAAACTACTACTTTTTCAACTTTTTCATATAGGAGTCAGAAAAAAAACAAATAATTTTGGTTAAAACTATTCAAATTCAAATAGAAGTGAACTGAATAAGTGAAGTGTGATGCGTATAATAAAAATTATTGGAAATAGGAAAGACACAATTTGGAATTACATTATTGAAAAACAGAAAAAATAAAATAAAATAGAGTTGAATTTTTTCAAAAATAACTATTATTTTTTCAATCTTAAGAATATCGTTTAACTTTCAAGTTTGTATTTCGTAAAATAAATAAATTTTATTTCTCATTATTCATTAATTAAAATAAAAAAAACACTAGATTGAAATTATCACTGATTTCAATTGGACGAACCCTGGGAATAATATGATTTGGTACAATATTACAGAACATTTGAAAAATTATAAGATTTTTCCCAACTTCAAAAAGGTACTGAGTCATGAACTTTGCTATATTTTCATATTGTATTGTTTTATGTATTATTATTATTATTCATTTATAAATGACATAGGTGAGAATATAACAACCAACATTCTCTTATTTGCTGATTTATCAAATCTTTAAATAATTGTCAGCTTCTGCAAAACGATATTGATGAACTAGCAAACTGGTGTAACAAACAAATTACCCCTCAATGTACATAAATGTCATTACATTACTCTTGGTTCATCTTTGAAACAAAAGGTGTGGATTAAAACTACTCAATAAATCAAATTATTTTGAATCGGTCAGATGCAACAAAAGGTCTTGGCGTGCATTTTGACTAAGAATTAAGCTTTTCAACACACATTAGCAAAACTGCATGGACAGCTAAAAAAATGCTCGGCCTAATTTTCAGAAACTGCAAAGACTTCAGAAATATAAAAGCTTTATTGTTCTCTTCACTGCATATGTGAAATCATGTTTAGAATATGGATCATTAATCTGGTCTCCAATATTATATTTGAATCACATTAAACTGCTAGTCTATTCAACGACAATTCATGAAGTACATTGTATACAAGATAGATGGAGTATATCCTGATCAATTCATAGAAAGTTGTCATGACCTGCTTAAAAACTTCTATATACACAAAATATCCCATTAATTGGAAGTACAAAATGGCCCACTAGTCAAACTTCTAATAATTTATCAACAATTTTTTCCCCATATGATGCAGAGTTTATAGCCGTTTTACATTACAGAATTTTTACTGCAACTTTATTGAAACAAACTGAAATTGTAAGCAATAATTTTATGTGCACTTTTACACTTCAGACATTCATTTGCGACTTTTACTAAATGAATCCAATTTATTATTTAAGGGTTTTCTTATCCCTAACTTTCAAGGTTTTTTTTTTCATTATTAGTGGATGAAAAAATTTGAATGTGTTGGTAAAGATCTAATCTATGTGTCCTTTTTCTGAATTTTTCGAAATTGATTTGGTTCTTTTCCGCAAAAAAAATGGGAAAATCATCAAAAAAGCATGGACTTGTGCGATTTTTCTCAGAAAAAACTAAAAAAAGTGAGAAAAAGGGAAGATAGATAACATCATTACCAATATGTACTTATTTTTTAATTCACTTAAAGTGAAAAATGAACCAAAAAAGTTAGGGACTACTAAATCATTGCATACACTGCTTTATAGTATAGTACAACTTCCTCTTAAGAAGTTTCATTATAAAAAATTCGGATTCGATGTAATAAATTATAGTTGCTAGAATTCATTGTTAATTTATGATGCACTGAATATTGTAATCAATTGAATTTCACTGAAACTTTTTTCATTAGTGCATACTTATGCTTTCATAAGTGCATACTTGAAAGGCTTCTTGATCTTGAACGAACTATAGTCTCTTTTTTATTTTTTGAAAACCAATTTCACAAGACAAAACACCAAATGAAAAAGTAAGATAGAAGCAATATTCTCAACAATTTTTCCCTACATGGACTGGAACTAGAAAAAACTTTAACGACTCATTCAACTTACTTTTTTGTGGTGATCTTCTTCCCATTCACGAATCTGGTAGAAGTAGATGTTCTCTTCACATTGGCATTACCAGGAGATCCACCATTGAACGAGGCGTTGAGAGAACTGAAAGAAGTAAAGCCACCAGAATGGCCGGTATTGAAAAAGTCATCCATCAGACTTCCACCAATTTGTAGACCGAACGGACCAAATACAGATGCGTTGCTGAGAGCATTTTGGGGATGGGAGTGTCTGTGGTGCCGTCTTCTATCTCTTCCATGTGGATCTACAACAATAAAAACAAAAAAATGTAAATATGAAAATTCAGATATAGGAAGTTTCATTTCGAAGCACTGACATTAGAGGTAGTTATTGAGTTTCTCGGGGTTTCAAAGGCATTTACAGACCCTATAAGAATTGTAAGAAAGTCCGGAATTTCTGAAATTAACGGTAATGACTGTGAGAAGCATGTGGGTTAAACTAGGTCCATTAAAGTACGGGTCAAAGAGCACATTCCTCATATCTGATTTGATGACACCTTCAAGTTGAGTAAACACATTCATAAACACAGGCATCTCGATGCATTCTAGTTTGGAAAATGTATAGTTTATTGGGATTTTAGGTCTTTTATAAAAAAATCTATTTCTTTATTCCAACGTTTCGTCAATTCATTTTGACATCTTCAGGGTTTTAAATTTATAAACATTAGAACAATTAAATATGAACAAATCGATTTTCTGCTATTACTTTTTTCAGAAACAACCACTGAACTATGATTAGTTAACAGATAAAACAGATAAAAGAAATTCGTATTTTTTTACTTCCATGTAATACATATAAATATCCTAAGACCATATTAGGTCTGAATCACGTGCAACAGACGGAATAGATGTAAAACTCATCTTTTTGTAAGTAAAAAATACCAATTTCTTCTTAAGTTTTTTCTGTTAACTAATCATAGTTCAGTGGTTGTTTCTGAAAAAAGTAATAGCAGCAAATTGATTTGTTCATATGTTTATAAATTTAAACAGTGCCCCTTTTTGTACCTTAGTATCCTGAAAATATCAAAATGAATTGACAAAACGTTGGCTTTAAAGAAATAGAGTGTTCTCTAATTTGAGACCTAAAGTCCCAATAAAACAAATATAAGATTAACTTTTGAAAAATTGTTCAACAAATATAACTCAAAACATTCACCCAGTCTAAAGTACAGAAATAATCTACTTATTTGAAGAAACAAATTAGTGAGTTAATATGGAAACTTGTCAGACAAGAGATAATAGTTTGAAGTAAAACTAATAATAATTTTTCGAATTAATATGTGATTAAGGAATTTCCGGATTTTTAAATTGTCTACTGATTTGAACAACTAAGCAGGTTATGAAAGTGGTCCACAGATTTCAAATTTTATGGTTCAGTTTACCAAGGTTGTTGTCATCATATGGAAAAACTTTCAATTATAATTTATTTTGAACTTCAACTTGAACAATGGCCTACTCGGACGCAGATACGTGATTTTCGCTACCTGTCAAATGTACTTTTTTTTATAATCTCCTAAAATGGGCTTTTTTGTAAGAATTCCAAAAAATGTAAAGTTGAAAGTTGTTTCTATTCCAATTTTACACATCTGTACCAAATTTGAACGTTCAATTGCAAGGTTTAGTTTCTGCCATCTTTTCAATGCTTATGAATTTCTGTTACTTATATTAAAAAATTGTTACTTCTACAAAACTGTTTTACACTACTAGCTTTATGATACTGCTAAGTTTTAATAATTCAATATCAATGAAAACATGTTTTTCTTTAAGAAAAGAACATTTCTGTTATGTTTGATGCAAAGTTAATGTATCTTTAAGCATTTAGGAAAGAAATTTATTTCAATCGATTTTAGTCAGTAATGAAATAAGTCCGCACTTTTGAAAAAAAAAACGAAAATTGATTAAAATGAATATTTATCCTAAATGCCAATACCAATACAAAAATCTAGAACACTAAAAAACATGATGGTGCATACACGCACCACTGGTAAGGAAAGTAAACATTTTATTTTTTGTTTTTCATTTCCTAACTAGCCCTAAGCAGACAAATCTTCACAGTGAGTAATAACTATACACTAGGGTACAAAACAAAATAGTTGGGCATGAACAAGATGAAAAATAACAATGTTATGTCAGTTTGCTCTTTGGTGCATGAACGAATCACTGGTAAGAAGTAACAACCAAATTATCTATCTTTGTTGATATATTGAGAAGCATGATACGTGCAAATGTTCTTTTCCACAAATATAAATTGTTTATTTATGGCATAATCTCATACTCTATATCTTCTTCGTGCTTTAGTTTCATGAGTTATGAGAATATGACCAATGTTATCAAAACGAAATTCAACAACAGGGCGAGGGACATTTCCTACTATGTATACCCATTCATTTTTCAAGAGAAGTAATGGAGCGTATGATTTGAAATCAAGTTGGGACATAATTTTAAATTTGAGTTATATTTTGACAGTGCCAACAAAATGTAAGCAGCCAAAGTAATTTTCACCCCACTTTCAAGTGCACTAAAATCTAAAATTTCTTTCTGATCTAACGTTACATATTTTCATTTAACAGTATAAGCAGATATCAACAATATATTGCCGGCAAAAAAATATCAAAATTGCGATACGTGAACGCGCCACTGGTAGTTGGTTAAGGACGTGTATAGTAGTAGTGAGTAGTTTCCAATAGATCACTGTCAGCTGACGTCACAACATGGCGGACATGGGGGGACAAACAAAGCATTTGATATTTGATGAAATGAAAATTCGTTTTTTGTGGGTGTTAGTGGATAATTGAGATTTTTATAAACTTTACAGACATCAAGTGATTCACGTATCCTTATGGAAAATGGGTTCAATGGGTTTGTTTTTGTTCAGTTTGGTTTGTTTGTCCCTCTATGACACTGTTCCGCAACTGTCACGTTACGTCACTGACAGTGCTCTATAACAACCATATCAGATATTTTTGAATTATTTCCCACATCGAAAAACTCTCTATTTTATTCAAACCAACTGCCTTCAGTCCAAACTTTTCAAGATTCGTTTCTATTTACTAACCATATAAGTATTTTGAGATACGTTGAAGTTTGAGGATACTTCTTCAAATGTAATCAAATACCCTTACACCAATTTTGCCATTTTCCGGTTTTTGACTGTTACATAACTTTTTCTACAAGCGTGCTTGATTCACTCTATACTCTATATGGGAAGTATAATTTTCCCGCACGTTTTTTCAAGTAAGTTTTTCCCACACTAGTGTTGAAATAATTTATTAGTGCGATCCCTATTGAGGATCAATTTACTTACCAAGGAGATCAAAAACTGTGGCACCGAAAAATTCTCTGAAAACGTCCTCTGGATCTCTGAATGAGAAGAAACCGAATCCGCCAAAGTCAAAGTCATCTTCATGCCTGCTTCGTCCACGACTGTTTCCATTCAACAGTCCGTCTTTTCCATACTGGTCATACACTCGCCTCTTTTTTTCTGCAAAAGAAAAAGTAGAAATGTCACAATTTTTTTCAATTCAAAACAACGAACGATGGCGCACACAATACTGGTAATTATATATGCAAAAAAGCTGGACAAAATGAAATATTCTGGGTAAAATGAAATCACAACCCCCCCCCCTCAAACGAAGTCCGATAAAGTTGCCCCCCCCACCCAGAACAATCCGGTAAGATTTGCCCTCCCCCCTTGAACGAAATCCTGGATCGGCGTTTGGGTAGGTGGGCCCCTGAAGCTCCAGTCATCACTACCAAAAATATACGTTAAAATGTTTTTCGCTGATATCGATAATGCCTTATTTGATCTACTTAATGAATAAAAAAATTATGGTAAAATATCTTTTTTAAAACAGGCTTCTTCATAAACTATTGAACTTTCAAAAAGTAAAAAATTACATTCTTAAAGCTTGAGGCTTTACTTCAAAAAATGTAATGACGTTTCTAGCCTCAAGCTCTCAAGAAAATATTTATATTTTTCAGAGTTCTTGGTTTTCACACACTGAACGTAATTTTTTACTTTTTACTTCAATAGTGTATAAATAAAAGCTTGCTTTTGTACACCTGTCATTAAAAATGACGTTTTTAATTCATTGAGATATGAACTGAAAACTGACATTTTCACAAAATCACTTTTAGCACTAGTGTTAAAAATACTTTTAACACGAAGTACTATTTAGTCCAACTCTAGACTGTCCTTCATCACTGACAAATAATGACATTCATAAATAAATTGCGTTGGGGTTTATTATAGTTGGAGCCTCTTTGTTATCCAAAGATTGTGTGTTCGAATCCTCATGGATCTTATTTTTTTTTGTTTTTTCTTACTAGTAATAACAAGTAGTCAATCTGACAAGGACAGGCTTTTAGAGGACGTTTGATTCTATTTACCTGTGTCTGCGGCAGCACCTCACGATGCTTTCATAGATAATTGAGGTAGCTGCAATGGTATTTCTCTTCCATTAAAATTTGAAGCAATCTTTATCCAATCTATCCAACAAATTGTTGTAGTAACTGCATTTTTGAAATTTTTTTGTGAGAAAATGGAATGAAATATCAATTTCTATTACAGCACGTACATAGATTCGAACGTCCTCTAAAAGCCTGTCCTTGTTTGAAATCGATACGACGCCGACGAACCGTTTTTGAGTTATCAATTGACTCTTTTACCAAAGAACGTTCCAAATATAATCGTGCTCATGGACTCTTAATAGGTGGGCCAGGTGCTCAGAATTTGGTATGTACCCAACCTCAAAGATTAAGACCCCCTAGACGTAACTTATTTTTTAAAGAACAAGTTGCGTGGCATAGGTTAAGTAATGTTCCTCTGTAACTTAAACGCATGCGTACCTGATATGTTTGGTAGAATAGCATAGCATAAAATTCAGCACTGACAGTCTGTCAGCCATAACTTTCGCTAGACGCTTTAAAGCTCACAAAAAAAATAATTCAACTTTACTTATATTCATACGCTTGATTCTTATATGTTATTTAGGGGTCTATTTCGAAACTATATGTGACAAATCGTAGGAGCCAAATATCCCCGGACTACAAAAAAACTACCGCTAGTGTTATCTCACTTGGTTTGAAACGCATGCACAGTACAGTTCGGCACACATAGCTGAAAAAGTGAGTGCCTTATCACTGGATATATTACGTACTAGAGTCCGTCGTACGACTAATTCGAATCAAGGACGTGCATGTTGTCACGGTTTCAGCTATGTGTGCCGAACTATACCCTCGCGCTCATTCTAACGGTACATAATTTTTTGTGTCTGGGGGATGTTTGGCCCCCACAATTTGTCTGGCTGATCACATATAATTTTGAAATAGGCTCCTAAATAACATATATAAAAATCAAGCATTAGTTAAATTATTTTTTCCGGAGCTTTGAAGCGTCTGGCGGAAGTAATGGCCGGCGAGAAGTGCCTGGCAGTACCAAATATTAGTTTGTAATAATATACTATAAAACATATATAAGAATCAGACATAAGAATTCAAGTCAAGTTCCATTTTTACTTAACTTTCTAACCTGGTACCTTATTGGCCGCCTTCCCAACTTAGCAAGTAAGCATTTAAGTTACACATTTTGTCCTTTAAAAAATAAGTTAGGTCTAGGAGCCTGGGATCTTGGACTGTTAATGGATACATATACAGTTCAGGCTACGAAAATGATTCCACTGCCAGATGTTTTTCATAGTTTGTGCAGTATTTTTTTTCTTCTTTTTTTTCTTTCGAGAGAAAAAGGGGCCCGAGCCCCCGGCCGAAGTTTTTTCACCTTAATTTCCGACGTTACAAACCGTTGGAAAATTTTCCGAATTCCTACGCGTTCTCTGGATAGTCTTCAGAAGGACGAGTATATTTTTTTGAATTTTTTTCACAGGATTTTGCAAGTTTTTCGACGGTTTTTCACTTTTTAACGTATTTTTTTCGATTTTATTCCCAAGAAGGGGGATCTGAGTCAGACAGACAGACCAACAAACAGAACAGACAGACATACAAACAGAGTAGGTTAAATAAATGGATAAAAACTACTATTTTGGAAAGCATTACGTTGGCTGAAAAAAAATTTGTAGGGGCCCTCGCCTTTCTAAAGGGAAAACTAAAAATACTATTTTTGTTTTTTATGCATAGAATTTTTATAAAAAAAACAATACAAAAAACTGAAAAGGAGAGTTCTTTATTATTGAAAGTTTGCTATAACGGTGTATGTATCGATAAACCTCAGATGCAAGGTTTCATTTCCTCACGGCCACCGTGAAATTATATTTTAAAATACTGACCTGAATCTTATATTACAAATATTGATAAACCGCTAAAATACAAATGTAGTTATATGTCGCACTTGAGAAATTTATGACGTTTTATCTAAAATTACTTGAATCTTTAGTGACAACAATATCTAATCACGGTCCTGTTGTGAAATTTTTTGATTTCACGAATATAATACGTATGAATTGAAACGAATAAAGAAAATAAATAAATGACTAATTTCATTAAATGCACGAATTGACGACTCCTTTGTTGAATACACATACTCGTCTACCCATACAATTTGTATGTAAATTTTATATCATAGTAGGTGTAAAAACCGAGTATTGTTCCGGCTACCATATATATTTAAATGGTTCAATGTGGGTTATTCACATACGTTAAGAAGTAACGATGCGACAAAGTCATGACGTCATAAAATTCAGACCCTTACAGCAGATTTCTTTTAAACCTATCAATAAAAAATAAAAACAGAACATGTAGTAGTAACATTGTCCGATAAAATTTTTGGATCCTTTTAGTTGTCAGACAGTCCCAATAGTTTAAGGGGCTCAAAAAAAAAACGCCCTGCTACTACTGAGAACTATCCCACAAAGCAAGTTATGAAAAATATATATATACGAAGTCTAAACGTTTAGGTAATCATTTTTTTTTTATTGGAATCTGTGTCTTGTTTTAGCAATAATATCTTGAAAAGTACTTTGGAAACAATGTGCTCCAATGAAAAAACTAGTGTTTCATCACTACTACATCCTGAATATCCACAAATCATTGGATCTCGAGTTGAGCCAATGGACACAATTGATCAGAAAGTCAGGTACTATAAAGTATAATAAAATTCAAGTGCCCTGCACTCATGAATGCCACTGATAATTCGTTAGCACATCTCATTTTAATGTGTATCAGTAACCAGTATTTCTCATAAAAACTTTTATCATAATTATTGTTTTAATCATTATACAAATATTTATATTCGAGTTAATGCACGTCTATGGCGACAGATTTCGCGACAAGTGTTGTAATAATAAAACAATTATTATATTATTCCGGTTCTAATTTTTTAATTATGTTCCTATGAACGATATAATTCATGTTTCAATTGAAATTGTTCATTCTGGAGGTAATTCACCTCTCTAACATAGCAGACATGCAAAATATTACATGTACATAAGATAACAAAAAGATATATAAACGCTTTGTGGTTGAAAAAAATGAATCAGTTGATTGTTTGTTCAACTACTAGTAACTTAGTCATCTAAAAATGGCTTAACAATATTTGCACTTAGATAATCGATTAGTCATTTGATTCCAGTCACGACTAGCAAGACTCTGGTTTCCTTATAGTTCTCACAAACTGATCAAGATGATCACTTAACCATTATTAATGAGCCAATTCAAATAATTTCGAAATGAAAGTCAATACGGTTCATTTTATTAATAGAACCAGCCCAAAAAAATTTGCATCAATCAAGTACTTAGGCGTTTGCATTTTCAAGTTCTTGAATAAATAATTATCGACGACCATGACCCATCCAAATTCTGCAATGTCACTATTATATTTACAACACAAATCGTTACAGATATATTTTGGAAGTCTCCCTATAAGGAAAACATTTGACAATGCAATCAACATCTCTTTGATGAAAATTTTGAGCACGTAATGCCTTACCAAATTTGGAATACTAGTTTTTCAAATTTTGTCCGCCAACATGTTTTTGAGGGATGTTATTCATTTACATTTTCCTGTTTTTACAAGAATGGGGACCGGAAAGAAGTCTGAAACTCATTTTTGCAGAAGGTTATTTACCTGACAACTACAAACATTAAGAGAAATGTTGAACAATCACTTTATTTTTCTCCTCCCACTGTTTCCAGTGACGTACAAATGTGAATATTAATTCTCTACAAAATCAAGCGATCTGTTGCCGCTGAGAATATAACAGGGTTCCCACAAAAGGAATTGGGAAATTTTCCCTGACTTTTCAAGTCATAGTACAAACAGCTAACTGAAAATCTGATGTTGATCACAATTTTTATTTATAATTGAAAAAATGTGATTTGTGGAGGTAATAAATTGCAAGTTATTTCTATTAACAAATACCCTTCTCTCCAAATATTTCCATTATGTAGAAATATGAGGCAAAAATCTGACAGGGAAATAGTTTCCCTGGCTAATACCACGACGGACATTGAATTACATCTGGCAGATATTTGTGCAACGTTCTTCCAAGAAAACCCAGTTGCAATTACTTATCGTAATTATACAGCAGATTATCCTTCATTTTGCTGGGGAAGACGACCTGCAGACGCGTTTCGCGGTTTTTGCCGCTAGTCAGTGACAGGGTCGGTCGGACAACATTAGTTATACAGTGGATTGTAATTCATTGGGCTTGGGGCAGAACGACTCTAATATTCTCCGACCTACCCTGTCAATGATTAGCGGCAAGAACCGCGAAACGCATCAGGTAGTCTTTCCCAGCCAAATGAGGGATAATCTGCTGTATAATTACAATAGGAATTTGTAACTAGGTTTTCTTGGAAGAACATTTCACAAATATCTGCCAGATGTAATTCAAAGTCCGTCGTGGTATTGGCTAGGGAAGTAGTTGTTTTCGGTCAGATTTTAGCCTAATTTTTTCACATGGTGGAAATATTTGGAGAGATGGGTACTTCGACATTGTCGATATTACTATTTCATTAAAGAATAATTCCTTCATAATTTTTTTCAGACAAGAAGAAACCCAGGAAGTCAAGGTGAATTCATAGGTAACCTTTCAAAATAATATTTGAAACACAGAAGTGAAAAACTGTTTAATGAAATCATCGTTTGAATTCTATAAAACTAATCTGGTATTGCTGTTTTATAAATTCATTTTTAAATATTTTTTTTCCCGATTCTGATAAACTGTTGTTCAAATTGATCGTTTCATATTGAGTAATATAACTTCCATCATTTTTTTTTTTTATTTTCAATACGTATAAATTTCTGACAATGGTAAACGAAAATTATCTGAGCCCAGGCGGATAAAGAAAGTTGGATGTAAATTCGTGAAACCAACATTTGAAAAATATATGTGGCAGTAAACACCACGTGTTTCTTTTCGCCAGCGGAACCGAAAACTAAATAAAGAAGGTAGAAGTGAACATCATATGAACCTTTCCGCCAATGATATTCGAGTAGACACTAGACAGTATTGGCCAATGAAAGATCTCGAAATTCAAAATTCATATAGAAAGACAATAAGACAGGCCTAGATTCATGTCTAACTGGAATCAGCTGATGTAGAATTTTGCAGTTCCATTCTCCAGAACAGTCATTGAATTCCCTGACTTCTGCTGAAAACCGCAAAATTCCCTGACTTTTCCATGATTTTTTCCAGGTCTGTACGAACCCTGTATAAGATTTAGTGGCGAAATAGAAGGACCTTTCAAAAAGTCGTGCCAAAATGCCGATAGTCATATTTTCGATATTTTTTCGTCGGAAAATATCTTTTCAAATTTACTCTTGAGTATGGAAGAATATTTGACAACTTGTTCAGAGGATAAAAAAAACCTTTTGGTAGCACCATGCTATTTTTGACAAGTCATTCAGGAGTACTTAAATGATTTTTCGATCGTCATTGAGAAACTTGAAAGTTTTTTTGAAAAACCTCTCTGACTGACCTAGAGGGAAATCATAGTAGTTTTTACAAAAAATGATACCCAACAAATTCGAAAGTATTATTTTTTTTTGAATTTCTTCCTTCAAATATGTTTTTGTGACAGTTCAGAAATATGTTCAGCAACTTGTTACACTAAAAAAAAAAATTAGAAGAACGAAGTTATTTTGGTGAAGTGTATTAGCACAGTTGTTGAAGTGTAACTGTTACTAGATGTCCCATATATCATAAAACCACAATAATCCTTTTTTGTGTGGTAATGGCTTCACTCCTAAAAAACCACCCCTTTGGTCAAAAAGCCTGTTTTCGCCTATAATTTGTCAATTGTTGAAAATATCAAAAATTTCAAAATTTCCTAAAAGAAAATGTCCCACTAATCTTTCCGTATAAGCTTTGATTTACGAGAAAATCGATGTCGAATTTTTGTTAAGACCTCCGACCCTCTTCCGTGAAAAGGTTGGAAAACTAGTGAAATTTAAAAATCGGAAAAATCTGTAAAAATAGTTAAAAATATCTGACCGTTAGTTTCGAAAAAGTTTACCTCGGGGGTCTTCCACGTCACGAAAAAAGTAGGAAAAACTCGAAGAATAAAAATAGGAAAAATCCGTAAAATTAGTGAAAATTATCTGACTGTCGGATAATATAGTTTCAAATCATTTTACGTCTCCCCCCCCCCCACGAATTCGCTAAAATGAAGAAAATAAACATTAAAGGAATTGAAACCGATCATTTTTTTACAATTTCAAATTTCATATGGTATAAAAGCTTGTCGCGAGAATAAATTCTGCTTATAAGAAAAACAGTCACTCTCACGACAAGCTTTTATGAAATTTTATATTGTGACAAAATGATTGGTTTGAATGAAAGGTTTCTCTAATTTTTTTTTTATTTTTAATTTCAGCATTTTAATAAAAAATAACACTGAACGAAACTTTGACAAATTTTAACTTGCTGGTAATTTTTTCAAAAGGAATATTTTTATTTTTTACCTTTTGTGGATCAAACTAATACCATTCAACTATGACTGAACACATTTATAAATTATATTGAAGCCCTATTTTTACTTAGGGCTGTATGCACTTATGAACAAGAAATATCAGTGAATAATTACACTTCTTCTGTTTTATTAAATAGTAATAATACCTATGACAATTAAAAATGGCAAGGACTGCAAGTATTTTTCATCACCTTCCAAACCAATTCGCTCGCAAATGCATATTATTATTGTTATTTTCATCTTTATATATTTTTCTATTTTCATAGATGTTGTTTGTTTTTTATATTTTTCTCTCTTTTGTTATTATTCACATCATGTCTATAATACATACAATTGTTTTTATTAATGTTCACTGTTGAACACTATCTCGCATCAGTTGTTACTACTATCAAGCAGTAGCCTATAATAGTAAATGTGTCTGTATAGAATGTCTATTTCCATAAATATATTTTCATATTGGGAATCTTGACAAAATTTCGAAATCGATTTTCTCGTAAACTATAGCTTATACAGAAAAACTAATTGAAATCTTTTAGAAAACTTATCAATGTTTATTTTTTGTTATATTACTTTTTCGATATTTTCAAAGGTTGACGAGTTAGAGGCGAAACAGACTTTTTTCACCAAATGGGTGTTGTTTTAGGGGTGAAGCAATGTGCCTCCAAAACAGATTATTGTGGTTTTATAATATATGGGACCTCTACTAACAGTTTATGAAAGAACATTTCCATGCCGGATAATTGTGTAGGAAAGTTCTACACCGACTGTACTATATGCTTTTTCCTAGAATATTCTAGATTCAACTCTCACCATCTCTCGAAATCGTGATATCAATCTTTCAATCACCAGAGGTACGACTGTCAGTGTATAAATTACATTTGCGGATTTTACACCCATTTGTCAAAGTTCAATATTCAACAAACAAAACACACATGCATGTTAAAACGAAAACAAAACCCAATATCACTCAAAAAAAGCATGACCTCCGGTTTTTAGTCATAGTGGGTTATCTAGAAGGCACTATGTATTAATGCTTTCTCGTACAGGGGTTAATGGAACGTAATTATTGTTATAGTACAAGAGCCGGTAATACTGTGGGGCATATGTTCATTATAATGGATCGCACCCACATTAAAAAATAGTTTATAATCACCCAGTTATCAAGTGCATGGGTTGCTTCCGGTTGTTAATGCCGGAAGGTTGTTCAATGACTGATAATAATAATAATAACACTCCCTCAAAAACACTCGTAGAGTGTACCAAAAAGCATAGGCTGTGCAGGTAGCGGACCGCTGTTATTATCATTTGCCGTGATGCTCCGAGGTATATCACTCATTTTTAGTGGCGTATTCACTTTTCAGCTGTAGTAAAACCCGGAAAACCTACAGCACCACCTCAATGTTTTTATTAATGTTTTAACCACCGTCAATGAATACGCTGTATTGAAAAAAGTGCAATGCCGTGTAGAGGGTTAGCATCTTATGCAAGTGGCATAGGTTTGTCACCCCTCCCGCTACCAGAACCCCTGGTTGCCGGGCGTAAGCAACCCCTATTTTTTCAAATTTAATTTTCCAAACATTATTCATCGATAATGGTGTATACAGGCTATTTTTAAAATATTTACAACGTAACCTTTAGTTTAAACAAGTTTAGGTTTTCCGGGTTTTCCTACTGTTATCCTACTAAAGTGGATAAGCCTCGGATCACTGCTGTAAACAAGAATAATAGCAGTCCTCTACCTGCACATGCTTTGCCTTTGGGTACACTCTACGAGTCTTTATGAGGTAATATTATTATTAAGTCATTGAACAACCTTCCGGCAATGAACACCGAAGCAACTTATCCATTCGGTAAATAGGCGATTATAAATTATTGTTTCATGTGGTTGCAATCCATCAGAATGATCATATGCTCGATAGTATTACTGGCTCTCTTACTATTACGATCATTGTTATCAGTAAGCAAACACTCTTGAAAATACTACACCGACTTATACCAAAATATCGCTGTGAGAAGGGGTTGAAGTCGAAATGATTTCTATGCGACCTCGATGACTTCGTTGAATTGCTTCGGTTACACCGGCTATCGTATATTTTTCGCTTCGAATCTGCGAGAAACAAAAACAATCAAACATTTTCTTTGAATGATCCAAATCAACCAAAATTTATAAGGGTCATTCTTGTGCAGATTATCTTTAACCCCGTTGGAACCGTTTTATGATAAACCATATACTTTCCAAGGTTATAATATATAAAAAACAATTTATTTATATTAAAACATTTTTGGTAAAAATTTTTTTGCTTGTTTGGCGTGGTTCCAACTACTAGCATGCCAAATTCGGTGGTGTGTCTAAAAATCGATCCTAGTCTCAAAACCAAATTGTACTAGATTACATTTATATAAAAGCTTTTCACGTTTATTGGCCACAGAATGGGGTTTTCAATCATTTGCAACTAATCGGAAGACAATATACCAAAGGCGTTGCCTCAAACAAACAGCGAGAAATCCTCCCACACTGAACAAAAGTGGCCAGATCATACATAGGTCTTTTTGCAAATGGACCTTAGTGTTTTTTGCTCAAGCCTCCGGTGAAAAAATTTACACTGAAACCTAACCTGAGCAAGCTAACCTATTCAACACAGACGGCACAGACAGCTATGAAATAAGCAAAGTAACCTGTTCACCACATACTGCAGCCATATTGTATTTCTTTATGTAAGAACGCTTTACTAATGCCCTTTATAATCCCAATTCCGCTATCCACCCGGTATGCATGCTCTGTGGTGTGTGGGATACACAGTAGAGGAGGATTGCATCATGCCACCACTGCAGTGCATCAGAACCCGCAGGGCGCGTAATAACACCAAACACCTTACGAAACAACAACTGGTACAGTTGGCTGCGGAAATCCACGATGTTCTTTCAGAAGAGGCTGTCATATAGCTGATCCTCTCTGCCGTGTATGACGAATCCCATTCCCAGAGCAGAAGAGGGATACCACCCCTCTGACTGGGAGGAATGAGTGATGCATAGACAAGATGAAAGCTAAGATCAAGTCGGCGTGACAACACGAGTCTCCTATCCAGTGCCACACACTAAATCAAGGTGTGTTGTTTGCCATTAAAGAGCACTGTCTTGATAGGATACGAATGTTGGTGGCTGCACAGAAGTTATACCAGATAACCAGATAACTCTGGAAGAAGTTCGACAGGCACCTTGCTGCTCCAGGCTCTGATGGGTTGAATAACTACTGGTGGAAAAAAATTACAAGTACTCACCACCATCTCACAAGAGTTTTCAACTCATGGCTATATGGGGAGCAACTGATTACGGATTGGTTTGCCGACGGGCGAAAACGGAGATTTGTCTGACACAAAGAATTACAGACCAATAACATGCTTGAATGAATGAGGGAAAAAGAGACTGCTATAAAACCATTTTCATCTTATAGCTTTTAGGAGTGTTTTAAAACCGATTCATGAATCATCTATTTGCTCTGGCAGAGTATTAGAAACAATTTATGTCCTGCATAAATCAAATTGGCTGTCACCTAATCTCCATAGAACTAGAACTTAAACTAGGATAAAACCAATTGACATTTTAATTATTGTTACTTGGGACTAATACACCTGGGTGAGAACCAGCCTTACCAGGGCTATCACAGCAAATTGAAGGAGTAACTTCTTTGACAAGCACCCACACTCAAATATTTTGAAGAAAGCAGTTGCAGTTTGTTCATGAGTGGGTAGTCCCGCTCTACATTCGATTTGGTTTCGTTTTAATGAATATCATACCACGGATGAGGAGAGACTTGCTTAATAGATAACCTAGGGATATAAAAAAAGTAAAAAAAAACAGAGGGTACCTGAAGCCACAATAGCAGCATGTGTCACAAGCTTGAAAGAAAATTGTATAGAATTCCAATATTATCATTCAACAATCATCATGCATGTCTATTTCATAAAATAGAATAATAATAATTCCATGTCCATTCCATTTTCTTGACATTTTTCAACAAATTTTGGGCAACAGATAAATGCTGAAATAAAATTATAGTTCGACAAACCTAGCTGAATAGGTGAAATTGCGGGTACGTTCATGTTGAGTGCCTTATCACTGGATATATTACGGACTATTATAATCCTTTGTGCGACGAGTGCGCATCAAGTTTTCCCCTAGGAGGGTAGAACTGTACCTACGACTTTTTTCAAACAGCGGTAAAGTGAGAGGTTGTCTGTTAGAGTTATTTCAAACTTGAAAAAGCTATTTTCAAATAATGGTCACCGAGAGTCGTAGAGATGACTTTTTAGACACAAACTGTCTACTACAAATACTCTGTGTTCATTCCAGACTAATGACGTTCATAATTGAAAAATCCAATTTAATGAACTGTTGAAGTCTAACTACTTGCAAAGAATATTGATGTGAAATCTATAATTTTAATTTTAAATATTAGTTTAGTCTCCTTTGTCTGTGTAAAAGCCAAGTGAGCTCAGTCCTACAGTGTTTTGGGACCACAAACAGAGTCTGACACAAAGAGCAAAATCAGAAACTCAATAGCCTTGTAACTTATACATGAGACACTGCAGTTGTTGACCAATCCTGTCTGCGCCTACGCCTAGGCGACACTCTGAAAGTAACCATTACATAGGATACAAAAGAATGTTGCTCTTATGCAGAGACAGCTCCAATCGAAGTCCACACCAAAAGGCCATTTCCACAGAGTTTCAACGAAAAAAAAAAAACTGTTTATGAAGAAATGAGCTATTCTACAAATACTTGAGTTAAATAATCAACATTTGTATTATTTGGTTTATAAAGATTATACTTTCAGAACAATATTGTGCAGATTAGGAAAACAAATTTCTTATAATAGTAACTTAAATAAAAACCAGAGATGAGCGTGTGTCCTCTTCAAAAGAGTTCAATATTGAACTTGAAACGTATATGGTTGTGTAGTGAAAGTGATGATTGATTATTGGAATAGTTCATAAGCTGAATATCTCAAATGTATGTCGTATATTTTTGAAGATATTTATAATATAATTATAAATTTCACAAAATTGATGCATATTCCAAATTTTAATATATTATTACACAACAGAGAATTTTAAATGACAACATTAGCAAATCTCTGACACATAATAATTTACTTGATTTCATTGACATATTGATTATATGTTGAGAAAAGTAAGTTTAACAAGATCTTTCATTTTTTCCACCCATTCATTTCATTTCTGGAGCATGAGGAATTGAGACTTGAATTGGGCAAATTATTACTTCCACCTTAAACTAGTTGACTGGTTTCAAAGTTATTCATAATAAATTCGATAGTGTTATCACAACGACTGATAAATTAATTCAAATTATATTTTATCAGCACTTACCATCTGATAATACTTCATATGCTTCAGAAATTTCTTTAAACCTTTTGGTCGCATCTTCCATATTGTCGGGATTTTTGTCTGGATGCCATTTCAATGCCAATTTTCGATACCTAAAAATGAATAAAAATTATAGACGCTAGTCATAATATCACCTATATGAATACACATATAAATATATCACCAGAACAGCTTAGGAAGTACTATATTATCTCACTTTGTAAGTGATTCTTTCTTAAATTACAACTAGCAGGTGTTGAATTATGCTAGTCAGTTTTTTTATGTCTTTGTCCTGGAAACTCTTCATTGCAGAATAGTGCAACACTTAACTAATTGAGGATAATTTCCGGGTTTCTCACTGGCCATGTCCCTATGAATGAACACTTGTACAAATTCGGACTATTTGAAGGCAACTCACATTGCAGACTCTGCTAGAGTTTGCAATAAGAACTCTGCCCAAATATAATATTTGAAATTGATTATTCATCAAAGTCATTAATAACTTGTCTTGTTTTCTTGTTTCTTGTTTTTTCAATGTGACTTGTCTCTATTTTTATATTTTTTGTATTGTAGTTTTTAAGTGACTGACTGTACTATGAAGAGCATTATTTGCTAATAAAGAGTGATATATATTGTCAGGAGTTTTTACGACAATGATCAATGACGAATCATCAAATCCTTACTGAATTTTTTCGAAAAAAAAGCTACTGAACAAAAAAATCAGGAATCATTTGCTAGTTAAAAAAAGTTTTGGTATTTCCTTTCAATCAAAATAAAAAAGATATATACTTTGTTATGCTCGATGGTATTCTTGTATGTTCGGCTGATAGAGGGAGGAAAAGTAGTCCTTTTCTTCCTCAAATCAGGGAGGAACCCCAGTTTTCATAGTAGAAAATAGCTATTTGTATTACAAGGAAGGAAAAGGCACTTTATTCCCATGTAATACTTATGATTTTTCCTCCTACCCACTTTATAATTCTTTTTTTTGTAAATTTAAAACGCATCTCAACTGATTTTGTTTAAAACGGACCTATACTTGCATCAACCGTTTTTCCTCCCTAGGGAGGAAAAGTATGAGTTTCCTCCCTGATTTGAAGGAGGAAAGTGTGTACTTTCTATAGGGGTAGGAGGAAAAAATCATTATCAGGGGGAGCACAATAAGTATTTTACAGCAGCGGTTTTTTGTGATTTGGCTAAAGTCTGCTAAATAAATTAGATAGATATGACTTTAGAGATACAATCCTGAAATGGTTTGAGGTGTATACTTATTAGGTCGGACTCAAAGCGTATCGCTTCATAACAAATTATCAAAAAAATTTGAGATAAAATGGGGAGTACCACAAGGATCTGTGCTCGGCCCAATATTCTTTTTGATCTATATTAATGACCTAGTCTCGATAAATATTATGGGAAAGTTTACTCTGCAGATGATACTACCTTATTATCAAATCAAAATGGATTTTGTCGAAATAAAAACGTGGTGTGATGCAAATATGCTATCTTTGAACATAGCAAAAACTAATATCATCACTTTCAAAGGTCATCTGCCAGAACTTTATTGGGTAATCAGGAAATTAGCAGTAAGAAATCAACCAAATTCCTTGGCTTATACATTGATGATAAGCTAAAGTTTGAAGATCATATAAAAACGTCGGAAAAAAATATAGCTTCTGGGTGTTTTGTAGTAAAAACAACCTCATGGAAACTAGGGACATGGCCAGAAAAGTTTACTTTGTATCTTAGATACGGAATTTTCTTTTGAAGATCTTGTAGTGGTTTTTTACTTGACATGATATTCGTTTTGCAGAAAGGAGCAATAAGGTCAATGGACAAAGCCAAGCCTAGGAACACTTGTAAGCCTTTATTCATAGAACAAAAAATCTTACCGCTATCTTGCATCTACATATTGGAAACAGTATGTCTCATCCACAGTAAGTTTAGAGATAAAGTACATTTTACATCGCAATACTCCACTAGACAAGCCCTTAGTTTAACCTTACCACTCCCAAGGTCCTCAGTAGTAAAAAATTCCTTTATATATGACGAAAAAAAAAAGTTCAATCACCTACCTAATGAAACAAAAAGGATTACTGATAAAAGGAAATTCAAGGCTTCTGTGAGAAATACTGGATAAAGCATTCTAAATTTTAGATTTCAAATAATAATAATAATAATGTTTTTCTGTTGAATCAGAATTACATTCTCCTAATGACACCATGTCTGTTCTCCTTTTTTATAATAATAATATCTTTATTTTTAAACGAGTGACTGATGGATTAATGTTATTTGTTGTAAATTTTGTGACTATAGTTATTTGTAGGTATATGTTATTACACAAATTTTATATTTTAATAGTGACTATTCTCTTTGTTTTCTGCAGTGTTTGTGAGTATGACATTTTTTATATTTTATATTTCATATTCCTAATTTTTACAATTTGATCTAGGTATTTAACCTTTTGCTTTGTCAATAAGATTTTTATTCTTCGGATAATAAAGCATATGTTATGCGGTGTCAGTATGATAAAAGAATAAACAGTAAAAATAGCCCAATTTTATTGTGTTATGGGCTTTGATGGGGTGTTGTTTCCCATACTGTCCCAGATGTAACTATTAGGCCTCCAGACCAACCAGAGCATCGAAAACAATTTGTTTCTGCTTATCCTTAGAAGCACTTTCCATATTTGTAACATTGCCGTTTTGCAGTGGGATATACTGCTGTCCAAAGCAAAACCCCCATAACTAAAAAATTCACTGAAATTGATATTTTTGGCACATTAGCTCATAGACAGCTTGTATTATATTTTCACTAAGCGACAACACCATATTTCAATTTAAAATGTAAAATTCATGTTATTTTATATACTAGTATCTAGCAAAATAATGCACTCCTACTACGTAAAAACCCCATTTGCTCCATTTTAGCGTTTTTTGTAGATACAGAGTTCTGCTTAGGATGGCAGTATACTGTGCTGTTAAATCCAATTAGGAAGCTTGGACTTAATCTTACAATTAGCACTTTCTACAATTTTCTATACCTAACGTTATTGCCTGAATTTCAAGTAACTTAAAACTATGACTGAACTGGATTTTTTATCAAACAAAACAACACAGAAAAGTGTATTTCTGAGGGAACTTTGAATTTGGAGATTCTCTTAAGTTAAATTTAATCATACTGATTGAAAAAAAATATTAAAAATTGATAAATGTACTTACGCTTTTTTAATTTCAGCTGAAGTGGCAGTTTTAGGCAAGTCTAGGACCCTATAATAGTCCATTTTGGTGCCACCTGATGAATCTTTATGCCCCAGTTTTAACGAAAAAATCTGTAAAAATAAAAAATACTATTATGATTTACCTATAGGAAAAATTATAGGCTTTAAAACTTTCACTACGTTGATGACAGTATCAGGAAATAAATCATATACTGATGTTTGATATCTATTACATCTGTCATGAGGCATAAGGCTATTATTACTGATTGACAGAAGGTGTAATATCATGTTGAACAAAATTTAATACTCAAGACAGGAATAGAATAACAAAGGATTTTTCCAAACACTGCTTTAAAATGATATTCAGTTTCTTGTTTTCTAGAAATTACAAGGATTCGAAGGTGGTACGAAAGGAGGAACTCACAAGCTCATACAACCTCCACCAGAAACATCTAGAAATGATATTCTCACAAATTTAGAAAATGCAAAAAGATATAGGTAATGTTATCAACCTAACTAACTCAACAGGTGATGAAATCATTTCAATTAATTTATGATTTCTAATTAAAATTGAACAATTCTTCAGGGACAGGTTACCTGGCCCAACAGTGGTTTATGAAAAACTGTTTGCTTATTTACACTTTACTGTTTGGATTTTGAAGACTTCTGTTCGAATTGTAAAAAGGATAAAATTTCACTTAGGTTATTGATCTTTTAAGTGTTAATGGAGCAAATTAATTAGAATAAAAGGTCCTGAATACACAATAATATAATTTCTATGAAGTATTGATCTATCAAGTGCTATAGCAATGGTTTACCAATCTAACAATTATATACCAAAACTCAATAACACTGGAGATTCATCATTTGGTGTTTTTGTCCAGTTTTATTATGGTATTACTGGTTTAAATTTATAAAAACTAAACAATGCATGAGAACTGTTTTCAAAAACGAAATTTTGTAATAACTTAATTATAATTTTTTTATAAGGTGCATTTTTAAATGGTTTATCCTGGATTAGAACACAAAATAAAAATCTCACGCCCACTTATGAGTACCCACTTTCCAACGTTATTTTAATATTAGGTGTAGGTAGAAAAAACATAGTATACTGTAGCCAGTTTTCAACGGGAGTTCAGGAACGAACCTACTAAATCAATTCAAGGTCGGGTCATTGATTTTCATGAAACTAGTAAAATATACAATGCTCGACTGGTGAATTACATTTTAGAAAGCTTAGATAATAACGTACCTATATTTTATCTGAGTATTGATTAAAACGTTTGTTAAATTGGATTTGGAATAGAATTTGCCCACTTGTAATTTTGAAGGGTATCATCCAGATTTAAAGATTGAAAAGCGATCGAACGAAAAGCAGTCAAATACAACTTCAACTCACCTGAAATGGAATGAAAGTTATCCAAGATAAATGCTATGCTACTGATGGAGTTCATATAATTTTCAATTGTTAATGTTTCTATTCACGGCACTGCCATTATCTTATAATGAGTGATTCCAAACGGAAGCACAATTCACTGAAATCCATAATACGTAATCATTTTCCAATAATTCATGAAATCGTTGATGTTATTATTCCACAAAAGATTAAAAAAACTGTCCCTACTCTTAACTACCTACCTCATTAAAACTAAAGTCATAAATACATTGCACTGAACGTCGCTAAACGCTATAAACAGAAACATAGACCACTGATTTCCATTCCATACATACTACCAACAATGAACAAAGCAAGAGTACCAACAACGGAGTTAACAAATTGAGGGTATTCCACTAGTTATCGTTGATCGTTTTTGTCGTAAGTTGGTAATAAATAATGTTTTTAAGTGTTGGATCATTGAATTTCGAGTTGAATGACATATCACAATTTCATTCAACTCGATGTCGATATTTGTACCCGATTGACAAACAAAATTTATTACCAAGTAAATTTCATATCAAAATCGAATCGATGTACTAGGATTATTCGTTTACATCAAGATATAGTGTAGTGTAGTGTAACTTACACCACATTTTGAATCGAGTGTAGCTAAGTGGTTCAAACAAATGAATGTGTCAAATTAATCTGCATTTGCAAACGAATACTAAAATAGAGTGTAAATTACACCAGGTGTAGAAAAGTGTTACACCACGATGCAAACGAATAAACCTAGTAATTTCTTTTCCATCCTTATCGATGAACGTATGAGCTGCGCGAATTAGAATGAGAAAGTATTTGGACGATAAAGAGGGTAGTATAAATTGTACATTCAGTTATAATAGGTTTATTCGTTCGCATCCTTGTCTTGAAGGCAACATAACTTTGTTTACAAATGAGGGCCTTAAACATGTTATGTCCGCATTCCAGTGTTGCCGATCTGCGGGTAATTACCCGATTTATGGGTATTTTACTGCTTTGCGGGTATTGTTGCGTGTATTTCAGTTTTGCGGGTAAAAGCGGGTATTTCTTTCCACCTTCATCTCATCTGAATTATTCACTGTTTTAATGTTGAAAGCCACCGTTAGATCTATCTTATTTCTTCAAAAATCATATTTTCTTCGGTTTTCAAGTACTAATTTTATTAATACTGGAGGAATTTATCATGCGGGGTCAAAAACCTTAAGTCTTGTATTGTTTAAAATCACGGAATTTTATATCTTGTTTAGTACAAATCGCTAGAACAAAAGTCTTTTAAAAAGTTATGAAACTGCGTAGGTCATTGTTTAGTTTAGAAAATTATGATATTTCGTGTTTATTTATAACTGAATTATTGGTCAGAATAACAATCAAACTGGATGAACATAATTATAAAAAGAAATACGAGTGCAATAAGAAAGAATGAAAAGAAATTCTTTTATTCGATCACTGACATATTAACGTCCATACATTAAAAATCCAAATCAGTTTAACAAGGAAATGAAAAAACTAGATGAACTTTGAAGCAGCAAAGACGAATTTATGGAGGTGCATCTATTTATTTTTCTGGTAACAGACCGATTTGGGTATTTTCTGGGCAAGATATGACGTTGAAGTCTCGTAGTCATCAAAATTATTAAATTTGAACCATGTTTCGTTCGAATCGATAAATCGAAAGATTAGAAAAATTAAAAAATTGGAAAAAAATCGAAGTGAAACTGAGCAACTTTTTTATTTCGCATTTTTCGAAATTTCCAAAAAAACTTGATTTTTTTGAGTATTTTTTATTTTTTTTCAAATTTGACAGGTTTATGTAGCACGTGACAAAACAAAAAAGGCTGTTTTTTTACTAATTTTTCAAGCACAAACTAACTGCGGAGTCAAATTTTCATTATAAGTATTTTAATAAAAAAACTTCCATATGTGGCGAGGCGAACTTTATGTGTGACACTGTATATTTTTTTCGTTGAACTGATTTGAAGTAGGGCCTTTTATGCCATAAGCAGCAATCTATTAGAACTGTTTTCGGATTATCATTCCTCGTGATGACTCTGGGTAGGGTGATAAGCGCCTTTATCCAGAGTCACAGGGATGAAGTCTGGAAGAAGAAACTCGAAAGTATAAATGTGGGCGACAATTCCCTATGGCAGATGGATAGGAGCCTCCAAAAGAGGTTAAAGGACATCCCAAATGGGGGGAACGGTCGCACACAGGCAGTCACGGAAAAGAGAAAATCAGAATTGTTCGGAGAATATTTCCAGAGTGCCTTCAAGACAGGCGCTGACTCTAAGCGAGAGCATGAGTCAGTGACTAGGGAAGCCAGAAAGTTCAGGAGATGACCAAAAACGCCGGTCGAACCGAGGGCCTTCTCGAAGCTGATGACCAGCTTGGAGGAGGTTCGCGGTAACATTAAAAGGCTCCCTAGGAACAAGGCGCCTGGCATAGACGGAATCGACGCGGTTCTGCTAAGGAATCTTCCGAAGAAGTCCTTAGTGCAACTGATATATACAGGGTGTTTCTAAACATCATGTACATCCAACAGAAGGACATTCCTTGGATTATTTTCCGACTAAAAGTTCATATAGGGTGTTGAAATTTCGAGATTTTTTAGTTTTTTCTTTATAGATCCTGCAGTTTTCGAGATATTTGGCTCAAATTGAAAACACAGGTTGCTTTATGGGGCTTTTATCAATGGACATGTCAAGTGTTTGTAAGAATCTACAAGGTGATTTTTTTATTGGTCTTGCCCCCTTTTCTCCCCTTGAACTTTTTTGAGGTGTGCCGCTGGTGAATTCTGAAAGACAAAATAAATGTTTTGGCTTTTTTATAAACTTTTTTGTATCTTGTAGTTTTTACGTATCTACGACCGTTATCGAGAAAAAAATAGAATTTTTTTTTTTCATTCGCAAAAATTTAGTTTATTCGCCGCTGTCTACTAAAAATTACAACAACGATTTATTATACAGAACATCGGAATAAAAGCCATAACAAGGAAACTACGTTATAACAATTGTTGAAAGTGACTCCTCCATTCGTTATAAACACCGCTTTTCCGCTTTTCTCATTGATGACCGTACTCTGTCAACCACACCTGGAGTATTTATTACGGTTTCAAATGCATTCAATATTCGATTTCGTGCGATTGCATGCGAACTGTCAAAATTGGTTTGGTGACAACAAGACTATCCACAGTAACGTAATTTAAAAATTTTACTTTTTTTCAGCAAATTCCAAAAAGTCATTTTCTATTTTATTATTCTGATGTTTTGTATAATAAATCGTTGTTGCAAAAGCCTTCAGGTTTAATTCTTTGCAGACAGTGGCGAATAAACTAAATTTTATCGAATGAAAAAAAATCATTTTTTATTTTTTTTCTCGATATTGGTCGTAGATGCGCAAAAACTATAGGACACAAAAAAGTTTGTAAACAAACCGAAAAAAAATTGAAAATTTAAATTAACAAGTTGACAGCATTACAACACAGCATTACAACACAACATTACATACACAAGAACTTGAAATTATAAATAATTCTTCTTGAATCAAAGAGAAGCCAGTGACATGTGCGTTACCACAAAAATGTTTTCTGAATTCATCGACAGAATAGAAGCAATACCTTAACAAATATTTTTTTAAATTTTCTCTTGAAAGTGTTCAAACTGAGCTCCTTGAAATGTTAAGGCAAGATATTGTACAGAGAATAATCTAATGAATTTTTTTTGTGATACGTGCAGACGAAATCGATTTATTCTAATGTGATGGGAGTTTCGTGTATTATGTCCGTGAATATGAGATTGTTTCGTCAAGGATGATTTCTTTTTATGTATTTCAGTCAAACCGTAATATAGAAATAAAGTTGGCAGAGCCTTAATTCTAAGTTTTTGAAAGTTTCTTATGAACTCTTAGTCATTAAATAAGCCAAGGAATTTATCCCTTTCGGATGTACATGATGTTTAGGAACACACTGTATTATCAACAGCATTATCAGATGGCAGCACTACCCAAAATGCTTAAAGCATGCGGAGATTATTCCCATCCTAAAACCGGGTAAGTCGGATGCAAGGGTCGAAAGCTACCGCCCAATCAAGCTGCTGAGTACTGTCGCGAAGTTGGTGGATAGAATCCTCTTCAAAAGCTTTGAGGATGTTGAGGGAGGGCTCAACCTCGTCCCGGTGGAGCAATTTGGCTTCCGAAGAGGACACTCCAGGTCCTCACAGGTGGCCAGGATTGTCCACCAACTTGATGGACACGGCCATCTACGCTGATGATACAGCGTTAGATATATACACACTCGCAGCACAGCGTGGTGGCCGCGTCGACGATGAGAACGCATCTTGACAGGGCGGTCATAACATAACGTATATGAAGAGGAACAAAATAGAGCTCAATCCGGAGAAAACAGAACTATGATCTTTTCGAGGAGGCGGAAGAACACCAACATCAGCCTCCCCGGGGAGTTTAGGGTTCTGGGCAACCGGATAGAGGAGTCAGACACCGTGCTATACCTGGGGGTACAACTAACTGTTCTTGCACAAGCACGCCATCCTGGCGGTTCAGCGAGGGGCGGCAGCGCTCAGGCGAGTGTACCCGCTCATCGTGAGGACCTCCAGGCCGAGCCAAGAAAACAAAGTGCTCCTGTACAAGCAGGTGATCAGGACAAAAATGACCTACGCCTGTCCAGTGTTCTGCAGTATCTCCAAAACCCAAATGGGTAGGTTGGAGTTAATGCAGAACAAAGTACTACGTATAGTCACAGACAGTGACAGATACATTCGGTCAGACGACTTACGTGAGTTGGCCAACATCGTGAAAATTGAAGAATTCATAAAATCACAGGCCAATAAATTTTATCCAGGGAAGCCCTTTGACTAGGAACATCACAGCGATAAGAGAACACCATGACGTATGGTGGAGGTACGGAGGGTACATTTACCAGATGCTGGATATTTTCCGTGACCCCCCTGAGGAAGAGAAGGTAAAGAACACTACATACCATGCATGTATAGAACCCAGTTTTTACAGTGTTTTTCCGGGAGCTCGTCAGATTCCCAATCGATGATGCATTTGATCGTCTGATGGCTCTGTACAAACAAACTTGAAGCCCCCCGCATAACTTGTAGGAGGCGGGACTCCAATAAAGCGTGTGACAGAGACCGGTATTCGCAGAAGTGGCCCAGAAACATCGTGGGGTCTGCCCTAGGGCAGGCGAGCCGTGGTTTTACTTGTCCGCTGGATCCCAGAAGGGCGGGTATAAACCCCGCTCCGGGGGAATCAGTCACAAAACTCCCTCCCATTACCCCTACCCTGCGGTAGCTGGTTTAATTTATTTCTGTGTTATTACTGTGTGCTATACAATTTTAAACTTATACAATAAATCTCTTTTTGCTTTTTGCTTTGCACCGAGGAGCCACTTCAGTGACATATTATAGTTCTGAACGGTTATTAAAAGCCATCCTGGTTCAACGACGCCGGAGTTTCTGAAGCGCAGATTTTCCAGTTCTCGCATTCCTCTGTAGTGCTTAGTTGTTCGTGCTGTGTCGAAAAAAATGTGTGCTTTTGGCGTCGGTTTTTGGTGAGATAGGGATCCACGGGTTGCTACACTCTTGTTGGCTGCGGTGTCCAGCAAACATTGGCGGAGTTCGGCTTACTCTCTTTAGCAGGATTCACCACGTGGAGGTGAACATCAGACACCCCCTTGAACCCCAAGCGCGAGTAATAGGGAAATATTCGAATAGTTATTATAATTTCTCAGTTCATTTTCATGGATAATGAAGGGTTTGAACATGACCTAACCTTCACTAATTTCTTTCAGACTAGCAAGTCGAGATTGAACTGTGTTATTATACTTTTAAATATTATTTTTCTACAAACGTCAAAAAATAACAAGGTTCGCGCATTGACAACATGCGAAGGGACACTTTTTTTCATTTTCCTTCGTTACCATGACACCGTGCGCGAAGTAATGTGCGAAATACCTATTCGCACACTGCATGTGCTATATGGGATTTTCATATTCTAACCTATATAGTCCTCAATCAAGCAAAAATTCAAGAAATTATTAATTTCTGAATATTCAACAATAATTAAGTAAGGCTTTTTAACACTTTTCAAATTGACAAAATTTTATACTACCTATTTTTTTTACTTTTGTAGTAAACATTTTAGTTTACATCTCGTGTGCGAAATACTTTGGTGATCTCGACTATTTTTTACTATAAAAAATCAGTTCTCGATCACCAAAGTAGCATTCCGCGCACTAGATACAAAAATAACTATATTCAATAACATATTCTCCTTATTAGAGTTTTCATAAACATCAGTAAAACGACCCACACACAATTAGTTGTACTACAAGTTCTGTTATACTAATTATTGGTCAGACAATTGGTGCAATAAGATGCATAGTATTTTGGCCACAAACACAAGCGCTCTGATTATCAATCGGTCGTGAAGATATGCAGAACGTCTAAATGTCTGCATAGAGAATATCATGGCACCTACTTTATCAAAACAAACTATATACAGGGTGTCCCAGAATAAAGAGGACAAACTCCGATGGTAGAATCCTCACTTCATTTCAAAGCTGAAAGTTCCAGTAAACATATACCCTAAAATGAGTATTAATCGAGTTACAGGGTGTTGAAAGAGACAAAAAAATATATTTTTTCCATAATAACTCTATAACGGCTCAACTTTTCGTCATTGAAATTTGGTATGTCATTTGACAGCATTCAATTTCATAACTATTTCAATGCAAATCGTGTGTTCGGCAGGTGGGTACCCCTATTCGCCACTCCCCAACTTTCACGCCACTGCGGATTAATAAAGATTTCGTCTTCTTTTTCTTAATCCCCAATATTTTCTATACCAAAATGGAAAGGTTTCGTTTCAAAAATAGCAACGATTTTCGAGATATTTGAAGTTGAATAAGTGCGTACGTATCAAAATATATTTTAGTTAACTATTTATAACTATTTATAACATTATAACACTGCATACCTTGCAATGAGTATAAATTCAAATATTTCGAAAATTGTATAGTTGCTAACAAAATAATCAATAATTAGTATCGTCAGTGACAGGATGGTAGGTAGGACAACATTAGAGTCATCCTGCCCCAGCCCAGTGAATTATAATCCACTGTATAACTAATATTTTACTAGAAATTTCCTATTTTTTGTTCTCCCCTTATACCGTTTAGATATTTAAAATTCTGACAACTTATATGCAAATTTCCTGCAATGCACCAACTTTTATGAAGAATGTAATTTAATGACAAATTCATATATAATAAATATGGTGCAAACTTTTCGAAAATAACTGTATAATCCAATCTTCCGCAAAAAACCTATACAATAGGCAAATATCCAACAGAAAACAACTACTGCCCCCTACAACCTTTGAATTATATCTTTTTGATACTTGGCAAAGAAATAACTACTTTGAGTTGCTTTTTAAATTAATACCTGAATTTATTTTTCAATTTAAATAATGGGTAACACCTACGTACCGGTTTCATTATACTTGCCGATCATCAGAGAAGGCTAGTTCCCGATTAAATCAAATAATAACTTTGTTTGTTCGAGAATTTTTGCCGGAGGGTATCAGTTAAATGAAATAGTAAATTCGACAATGTCGAGGTACCCTTCTTTCCAAATATTTCCACATACTTTGTCGAATTTACTATTTCATTTATTTGATACTCTCCGGCAAAAATTCTCGAACTCTGTTCACTTCCTGGACTCTTTGCTACCGAGGAGTGCTTTTTGCGCTGCGACTGACTTTTACTGTAAGTCGCTGATTCATTTATGGGGAAATATTAGCTATACAGTGGACTATAATCATTGGGTTAGGGCAGAACGACTCTAATGTTGTCCGACCTACCTGTCACTGACGAGCGGCAAGAACCGCGAAACGCGTCTGCAGGTGGTCTTCTCCAGCCAACTGGAGGATAATCTGCTGTATAATTACGGAAGCATTTGTAATTATGGGTCTTCTTGGAAAAACGTTGCCCAAATATCTGTCCGTCGTGGTATTAGCCAGAGAAGTAGTTGTTTTCTGTCAGATGTTTGCCTCATATTTTCCACATGGTGGAAATATTTGGAGAGACGGCGCGGGAATTCCTAAGATAGATACTGAAGTATGTATCCAGGTTTCAAAAAAGAAGCATTTTCCAACTGTGATTTTGTCTTCAAAATAACCCAAAAAAATTCATGAAGAGTTGACGACGCTACTTAACGGGAGACCATTACTGAATAATGAAAAATGGATTATATAATCTCATCTTCCACAAAATAAAACTACATAATAGGGAATTCATCGAAAAGTATCCAACAGAAAACAACTACTGCCCCCTACGACCGTTGAATTATATATGTTATGATGTTATGTTATGATACTTGGCAACATTTTCTACAAGAACAACTTTGCTAAAACCTTTCAAATACATAGCTGAATTCATTTATCAATTTAAATGGGTAACACCTACGTACCGGTTTCATTGTACTTGCCAGACATCAGCGAAGGCTAAGTTCCTGATTAAATCGAAAATTAACTTCATCATTTGTTTGGGAATTCCTAAGATAGATACTCAAGTATGTACTTATCAGCTCCATTTTTTTTCTAACCTAAAGATGATGCGACTTCATAAATATCACTAATTTTTGATATAATTTGAATTTATTATTCAATTCTAAATCCAACCATATGATATATGACATAATTTGTAGTCGATATGTAACAATTTGAAAGGGATGAAAATCTGATGAATAGTAGAATTGATGATTATTATCTATCGATGCAAATGAATACTACATCTATTCAAAGTAACTCATTTCCGATGTTTACTTGACCAGTATTTTCACTTTCGAAAAATATAGGTTCTAAGGAACTATTTCAATCAATCAAAATGTCATAAATCCTCCCGCAGTCGTATCCAATCACTACAGTTGTATTCTCTACACACATACGAAATATCAGACGCATTATTTGCTGGGTCTTAACCATAGCAATGAAGTTATAATAATGGTCTTAACACCGTCAAAGCTAGTGGACGGAATTCCGCCGATCGTTCAAGAAATGTGCTCTCGAATTATCACCAATTCTTTACAAGTTATTCAACCGCTCTTATAATTTGGGGGTATTTTCGTCCAACTGGAAACCTGCCCCAGTTGTGTTCCTTGCTATCTAGCTATCTCTCAGATAGATCTCTTCACGTGGTGGTCGTGGAGTATCATTCGATAAATTACCAATAAATACTGGTGTTCCGCAGGGATCCATTCAAGCACCAACACTGTTTCTTCTTCTCATTAATGACTTGTTGGTAGATATCTCATGTCCGGTGCACAGCTTTGCGGATGATAGTACCCTTCATAAACTGTCTCTTCCAAAGCTCTGATATCAGCCAGTGAAATCAGAAATGAACGGGGAAGAATCGTGAATAAAATAAGTACGAACTTAGTAAAATTCTATAATGGGAATCCAACAACTAGATAGAGTTCAATGCCAATTAATCTCAAGTATGTCTTTTCTTTAGAAAGGCCGGTTTCACAGTGGCCAGCGAAACTATGTCTAGAGTATCCATACCAATGAAATCTTCTATTTCAACGATCGGTATTATCAACATCAGTACCCTTTCATGGGAAGACCATGTGAGGTTCATTGCCAAAAGTGCATCTTATAAACTTGGTTTTACTGTTTCGTGCCAAGAAGTATTAATTTTACTTCCCGTCAATTGATTATGCATGATTTATAAGACAGGCGACCTGTCCATGAATACTGTTCCTATATAGGGTGCAGCCCCCAAACACACTTTGAAAATTTTAGATTCTGTCAAAAAAAAAGAGCCATTCGTCTCGTCGGTGATACTTCGCTCATAAGCTCGCTCACTTCCCTGGAACACTGCAGAAAGATTGGCGATATGTTTCTGTCTCATATATATTTTCATTGGCGATGCTCTTCAGAAATATCACCATCCGTCCCACCGTTATCGGTCCGTCCCATCGAGACTGACCAGTCGAGCTCAGTACTCACATTTATATGTCATCACTCTTTCCATAGCTCGTTCTTCGGCAAAGCTTTGGAACTCGATGCTTCGGGAGGTTTTCCATACAGCCTTTAGAAATTCAAGAAGAACACCAGTTCTTACCTACTTTTTCCTTAGTACGAGAGGACGAATGTGGCAAACGATACCGTCTTATACGCCCATTCGTTTTCCAGTGTCGCTGCTACTAATGCGCAGATTCATCTGGATAGGAAAATCATGCTGTATTTAGTAAATAACAAGATCGTGGTGAATCGGACTCACCTTCAACTTCACGAAAAAATATAAGTTCCACCATCAGAATCTTTCAGAACTTGAAGATGTCGGACGGAGTATAATAACGGAGTCGAGTGCTGTGAAATACCTAGGAGTACAACATTGCCAAGTGTTTAACAATGAACCTGCACATAAGCCTAACAATCGAACCCAGATAGCTCAAATTCCTTTTGAGGCTCTTTTGAGACGTTCCAATCACGTCCTCAAAATGACGAGGACGGCGTCTTTCTGTAACCGTTATCCACTTAACAAATTAATAACGTACCTATCAAAAAATCCCTTCTGGGACGATTATAGTCTTAGGAAAACGTCACAAAAACCTTTTGAGTCGTGCACAATGTCCTCAAAATGTCGAGGGCGTCCTCCTGTTACTATTCCCTACTCAGAAATAAAGTCTCAAAACCTAATTTCCATATAAGTTTAAAGTTCTGGTTATGTTTCCTATTATTAAAATAAATGAAAATGGAGGGGCAACTGAATAAAAAATAATAGTTTAAAAAAACTAAAGAACACGCTTTACTTCCAACGGACTAAAAAGTAAAAAATAATTAACAATTCAATTACTCAAATGTAAAAAAAGCGTGGGTGCTTTCGATCTATAATCGCATATTTTTTAGTTTAATTTAAAATACTGAGCGTTCAAGAGCTCGAAAGAACTTTGTCAAGCACCCCACGTTTTTTTTACATTTGAGTAATTGAAATGTTAATTATTTTTTACTTTTTAGTTCATGTTGGAAGTAAACCGTGTATGTACTGGAACAATTATGGCGGAAATACTGACCCTAATAACGCTTATATCTCAGAAACGACACATATAGTCTAAGAGCCGAAGAGAGGTCGACCTTCACCGTGCTGGTTAACGGATGAAACATACTTCTTATAAAGTACAAAGTCGTTTAAACTCACACATTTTTCTAAAGATCCATTCCACTATAACATAAAAAAAATTCAGCCAATTTGACTGAGAGCTTTATAAGCGAGTGCTGTGGGTTCAAATCTCAGATGGATAATCAGTTTTTATTTTTTTAAATAGATGTAGAGGTAAAAAATATTAATTATTTAGTCGACTATAATTTTTTTTTATTAATTAATGTTTATTTCTACAGTCTGTCCATAAAGTAACCAGATTGGATTTTTTTTCAAGTGATACCTCATTCGAAGCGTCTTTCAATTCTCTATTCGACAGCAGAATACCTTCAGAACAAAAAATGGTATCCAAAGCAAAATGGCGGTACTGCCGGTACTCAATATTAAAATTCTCATAAGGAAACCCCACCCATGTTAACATTATGTAAGTACAAAATTGTTGCTAGACGCCATTTTATTTGTTGTCAAAAAATAGTTGAAAAGAAAAATCGAAAAAATGTTCATTTCTATTCAGAAGTTTACGGAGGGGGGTTCTTTATGAGAGTTCTAAAATTATGTACCGCCATTTTGTTTTGGATGAAAATTATTGTTTGAAAAAGTAGTATTTGACATACCTTTGTTGAAAGAAGATTTTCATCAGGAGCTAAGCTTAAATAAACTAAGAAAGTAAACAGTCAATCTGACAATAGCGGATGCCAAGCCGAGTCAAGTCCAATGAAGCAAAGTCTTCTTGCTATTTGCTATTTGCTATTTGCTATTTTGTCATTGGTCTAAACCTCTCAGTTACCGTGGATCCTGAAAATTCTGAATCTGTGATTGCCCGGAGTGCCGTGCATTGAATAATGAGTTAGGATCCACGGTGTTTTGGAATGAACTTAATTCATTCTTCAACTAATAAACAAAATGTAATCATAGAGAAATTCACTTAATTTTTATTTCCTTCTACTAGAAGTGATTATAGTCAGAGAAAAAGTTATAGTATTCTACTTGCGTGTAATGACTATTATTCTTTCGAACGACTCACGAAGCTCGTCTACGGCTCACGTCGCAAACACCAGCATTCTCTTGAATAATAGCCATCATTAAAAATGACCGTTGAATAATATATTATTTTGCGCGAATCTGTATATCAAAAACTGTGGGAGATTCATGATTCATCACGATAAGAAGGCAGATTATTAGAGAATGAACATCAGAAGAAAATTATGCTACCATCTCCCGGACTGATGGAACGGACACTCCGGATCTATAGGGCAGAATTCCGAGATAGACCGAGATACACCATCCTCATCATCTGAGTAAACGACTACCTAATTTTAAAAATTTCAGCATTCCCTCCTTTCGACCTGTTTCGGGTCAATACTTGCGGAATATAACTTATTTATGCTGAATTAAACGCGATTTTGACTTCTATGGAAAGATGACGTAAATGGTTCGTGTAGTAGAGAGCGATCTGACGCTGTCATATTCTGTTCGAGAATGTCTAATTTTGTCAGTTCCACTCTACAGACCAATTGCGAGTAGTGAGTACACTCAAAAGCTGTAGTACATGAGTAGTAGTCAGTCGTTTCGTCAGCCGCAAGGAGGTACAGATCCTCGTGAAATTCAGGGTTATTTAAAAATTGTGAGTACACATTTATTTACATAACGATAATACCAGTGATAACCATCTCATTTCGGATTCGAAAACGCGATCTAGAGTAACTAACTGTTCTCTGCCAACATAATATCTACCTGTTGTTACGGTTCACAGAGGTTTTTATTGATTTTCTCGTCTTAAAACCGGAAAACCACATTGTGGCAAACGGCAGATTATCGGATATTCAATAATGACGAATGGATTATGACATTGGATATTTGAACGGAGTCCCGTAATCCATTAATGCGATCGTGTGTATGTTTGATTTCACCGCATCGTTTTCTAGATTAGAATAATTATTACCGGTTGTTTGATTGTAGCGGGAAATGCATTAAACTGCCGTTCGGTGGAAATTAAGTATATCAATAATGATGTTTCCACATACCTACCTAGTAATTGAAAAGCAAGGGCATTATTTTATAATGAACAAAAAAAGGATTGAATGGAATTACCTATTATCAATTTATTTAAGTCATATATCTTTCACAAGGCGATAACAGTCAGTAGGTAACAATTATTACCCAAACATCAATGTTAGTTTTCCAAACATCATCAAACACAAATAATTGCCTTCTGAACTGAAATTATAAGATGGAATCCATACAGCATACATAGTGTTGAAGGTGTGACTTCTGCTTTCAATAGATGGTAGGTCCTATACCCAATCGTTTTTGAGATAAGGCCATGAAGATATACAAGTAATTGCATTTTTTTATGTTCTGGTTCCTACGAAAAAGAAAATACCGTAATGTTCGGAGAACATGGTGAGTGCCGAGGGAAAGTAGGTAGGAATCTGTGGTCTTATTGAATTTCTACAAGGTGTATATGCCTCAGGGAACACCTCTCAATGCAGTGAGTTCCAAAGCTTTGCCGTTCGTTGGGAGAACGAGCCCTGGGAAAGAGATGTTCGGCATGCCTCCAAAGTGACGACAAATGAATGTGAGGACTGAGCTCGACGGGTCAGTCTCGATGGGACTGCTAACGATGGAACGATTGATGATATTTCGGAAGAGCATCGTCCATGAAGATATCTATAAAACAAAGATAGATGCCCAACCTTTCTGCGGTGTCCCAGAGAAGTGCGCGAGCTTGTAAGCGAAACATCACCGACGAGACGAATAGCTATTTTTTTTTAACAAAATCTAGAAGTTTCAGTGTGTATTTAGGGGCTGCACTCCTCATACGGAAATAGTATTCCAGAACGTCGGATCTGTGACTTGTAAATCATAAGAAGTTGACGGGAAGAGAAATAGCTGTTGGCATGAAATAGAAAACCAAGTTTTTGAGATGCACTTTTGATTTTTCTGGCAAAAGACCTCACATGGTATTCCAATGAAAAGGTACTGCTGATGGTAATACCGAGCATTGAAATGGAGAACTTTATTGATATGGATACTCTTGACATAATTATGGCCACTGTGAGATCGGGCTTTCTTAAGAAAGAATTCTAAAATTTTGGTCACATTTTTACATCACTCTTATTTTAATTTAGAACTGGAAATTACTGATTCCATGGCAAAGCTTTCAAAGTAGATGTATACATCTAGTAACAGTTTACTTAATTGAATGCAAATCGGTTACATAGTGTTTGTTTTTCTTTAATTTTTTATTTTATATGTTGTAATGGCCCAATTACTCGGAATTTTGGGGTAACTAGGCCACCCCAGTATATGTTCTCACCTGAATGCGTTGTAAATCTTTTCAACTAGACTAGTCGTTAAACTAATAAATGCCAAAGTTACAGAAGATGTAATAAAACCATGTTACCCGAAATTTTGGGGTAATCACCTCAGTAAATTTTGAGTGAGATGGTCTCTTGTGTAATTGACACCATCTGCACCATTTTTCTTCTTCCGACGGTTAATTTGCATCCATTTTCTAGAACCAGAAAGCAAAGTGGTTAAAACATATGGATAACTGATGTGCATCATGACCCAGTTGTCTGAAGACATGTGGCCCAGATACCCCAAGAAGTGTGAATTCCACACTTTCAGCCTGAATTACTTATAAGAAACCTTTGCGTTGTTCGATTTCTGACAACTGCCGATGATGGTTCTGGTGACTAGTAACCACTTTTATGCGCTAGAATATCACTATACCTAAGAAGATAGGTAATAGGTACCCAGTTACCTCGGTGTCCCAGTTAACCATATTCATCTTAAATCGCTCACTTTCCTACTCCGTTGTTTTTCTGGTTTTACTTACTGATATCGAAGCAATGGAAGATAATGTGGTATCGCGGTACTATCATCTGCAAAGGTGTTTACGGGGCAGGAGGAGATATAATAATAATAATAATAATAAACGTCTTTATACAAAAAGAACATTACAATTTTATGAAACTGAAGGCGAAGTCTAGCTTAAAGCTATTCCACTTATGTTCAAGAGAAAGCAAGGAAAACAACTGGGGGCAAGCCATGAGATGATAATAATAATAATCAGAGCTGCGGAGACTGAAGTACTCCTACAGCTACATGAGGATAAGCCAATGCATGGGGTCTCCTTCAAGAACATCGAAGACCTTGACTTATCCAAAAACTTGACCTTCGCGTTCCTCAGGTCAAGTGGGCTGAAGTCGGAGACCGAGGGATTCATAATGGCCTGCCAGGATGGTGTCTTCAACTCCCTGGTCTACCGTAATCACGTGATTGGTATAGAGGTCCCGAACACAATAGATGCAGAGCGTGGGGCTCCTGAGACCATAATGTATTTGCTGTCCGCGTGTCAAACTTATTGGGTCTTAGCCTATATCCACCGGCATAACGCGGCTATACGAGTGTTGTACTACCTTCTACGACACTCGTACGGTATAGACGAGACACCGGTGTTGCCTTATGATCCGGGGGATATTGAGTCCGTTGTGTGTGGAGAATGAGAAGTGCCTAATCTATTGGAACTACTCATTTATTTCCCACCCTCAGGCAAATTTAAGCAAATAAGCCTGATGTAGTCCTCCTCGACCATCAAAGTAAGACGATTTTCATCATGGAGTTCTCGGCTCCTGGCGAAACGAACATCGTACTAAAAGAGGAGTGAAAAAGGACTAAATATTGAGATTTACTCTTTGAACTCCGCTAGCTCTACCCAAACCATTCTGTTAAAATAGTGGTTCTGATCATAGGGGTCCTTGGTGGAATGATGGACACGCTGCTCTCTAATCTGAAAATCATACCGGCTTGTGACGCGGCAGAAATCTTAGCCGGACGAATGCAGAAGGCCGTCATCCTCGGTTCACTACGTCTGCTCAGGGTACATGACTCTCGGACCCAGTAATCACTCACCCCACGGACGTGGGAGTGACTATCTGGGTGAATAACACCAACGTGCCCTCCGGATGTATCGGGGCTCCAGAGACAGGGCCTGACTGGGATAATCCTAGTGGATGAAAATAATAATAATAATCTTTATTATCGAAATCGATGACTCGTACATATTACAAAATGCTACAGCCTATAAGGAGAAAAGGCGCATGATCAGTATAAATCTGTTCTACCTCATGAAGTTGTGGAAAAAATACCTGAACTTAAGAACTAAACAAAAATACAATATACTTACTACCAAGCTTTCTAATAATTTTGTTTCTAATATTTTTCTTGTGATACAGAAAACAGCAGAGAAAAATACAATCATGTCCTTTATGAAATTTGTTCATTGAACTGAAATTAATTATATCAAAAACAAAAATACAATAGAATATCAAGCTTTCTAACAATTTGTTTTGGAATATTTTTTCTTGTGATACAGAAAGCAGCAGATAAAAAAATACATAAGTCATACAATACATAGAATTTGTTCATTGAATAATTTATCAAAAACACATTTTTTTAAGTTGTGGTTTGCTATTCTTTTCAGTTCTGTTGATAGATTATTATACTATTTGCAGATAAGAAGAGCTTCTCTGAAATAAATTGGAATTATAAGGGATTGAAATATTATATTTTCTTCTCAAGTTGATTATATGAATATATGATGAGAGCTTGGCGACCCCCAGGGTTTAATTTGGAACTCCAGCATTATAATCTCAGAAATTGTCTTCGAGCATTGTGTTGGATCTTCCACGGAAATGCTTAGAAAAAAATGCGGAGAAGAAGAAATTGTATGTGTGAGCACGAATTCAGCAAAATTACAGAAAGTTTTATCTATGACACCTGTTTTTGGCGTAAACATTGTTATTATTGAAGAACAACACGTTTTTATGATAAACGTGCAATTGAAGCTTACTTTGCATTATACATATCCGATTCCATAAAAGAGATAATTCAAAATATATGACTACTAACGATAATTCGACATATTTTTGGTCGAAAAAAAATATACTAACACTATGATAATTTCTTGATGACGTAAAGTTGAACTGTCGCTTGTCCTGGGGGTTACCTGGTGTTCTTTGGTATTGTTTTTCCATTCTGTGGCTTTACCAGATTACTTCCTGGTTTTGTGTGGAATTCCTCCTTGGAATTTGTATCTCCAACACAATAGCTGGCTACGTAGGGGAAGGGGGATTCCACTATATAAAAAAAATAATCTCCATTGTGTTTTAGATTATCGTCACATTCATTGACACCATTGAATTTTACGCATCCTCGATTTCGTTGTTATAACAAAATACCGTAAGACCAAATTTGTATTTGGTTGAAACAACTGAACACGTAGTTTTTCTAACAGTTATCATAATTCTTACAAATACCGTTGCGTTGGGAAGATTTGATTGTGCTGTTACAGCTATGCCTGATGCTGAGAAATTATCAGTAATTTGTAAAATTGTCCGTCTTAATATGAAAAAAATAAGGAGGAAGGGAAACTCTCGGACTTTTTGAATTTTTATAAATATGAATTCAAATCATATCATCTTTTCAAATATGAATCCTAATATACTAATATGAAAAAGATTGATAATCATAGATTAGACATCTTGAACAAATCAAAATATTCCATTCTTACTACCAGAATAATAATAACAAAAAGTTATGATAAAAGTAAGGGTATCATTAAATTAAATAACATCACGTATTTTTGTGAATAAATAATAAGTCAATTTCAGAAACTCCATCGGGGAGTGATTAAAGTGAACTACTAAACTATACAATGTTTTAATATTCTCGGTAGAGATTATACTCTAAGAAACCATTGTGAAAAAACGAATTCATTTAGGATGAATTAGTATGGGGAACGTATAATTTATCATTGTTCCTTGTAGGGTAATTACATAAGTATTTCATGTTGGAATGTAATGAATTGGTTGGAGCGAGGAGGGGTCATTTCCGATATATTTTCGACAGATAAGCAATTGAGTAATAGTTATTTAACGAACAAGTGTATTAATAAGGGCGATTAACAATCGAGATATTTTAACGCGTGAGCGGAGCGAGCGCGTTAATGTTCGAGATTGTTAATCGCCATTTTAATCCACGAGTTTGTTACAAAACTTTTCCGTTTAGTTTTCAAAAATAGATATATCTTATTTTCAATGTTTATTTATTTAACGATACGATAAAAAACAATCACTGTTTCCTTTTTATATCAACTCAAAGATAGTTTAATTAGCCTTTGGGGTAGTTTTATTTTCCTTCGGGGTAGTTGTATTTTATTTTTTCAAATTGAAATAAAAAAAAAGAATAAAAAAAATTTGCCTTGTCTGGGTTTGAACTATCGACCTCATTATCTTCTCTCGGCGGTCTGACTGAATTTACCATTACGCCATGTATTAGAGCAATGTATGTTGGGTTGCATAAAAACAAATCGTTGATTAATAGAAAATCATTCATTAACAGGGGCCATTAATCAATGATTTTTAGTGCGTTAAAATACATCATAAATGAACGGTCGACGGAAATAGTATATTACGCACTCATGGAATTAATTTTTCAATTTGTGCGTAATATGCCTTTTACAATACGCATTACGTACTATACTTTACCTACGGCCACGTACAGCGTGCCGTTTCCGAGATCCAAAAATTCATATTATTATTATTAGTAAAATGACCTTTTTTTCAGAAAAGACGCCTATATAGATGAACTTAAGTAGCAATACTTCATCTGAATAAATTTGATCCAAAAATTTGATGAGGTTTTCGAGATCCAAAAACTCACATTATTATTATTATTATCGCTTTTTTCTAAAAGAGACGCCTACGTAGATGAACTTTAAACGCAAAACTGTATCTAAATACAAAATTTGTCCCAAATCATTAGAGCCGGTTCAGGATATAAAAATTCATATTATTATTATTAATATTGAACAAGTGGTAAAACACATTAAGGCTTTTAGCATTTAGACCTTAATGCTTGAATAATAAAAATGTACAGGGTGTCATCTGTAGCTGGTAAAATTATTAACTCTTAATCATCTGTAGCGTTTAGTTGATTTCATATATGTCTTCTCTAGTCAGAAAGCACCCAAAAATGTTGGGGAAAACATACCTACTAGAGGTCCATTTATTTCTGTACCAGAACCAGATTCTGGTTCAGAAGTCCTTAGATCTCGTTGTCCTAATCATGAAATAATATAGGAAGTTCATTTGTAAATGGCAACATGTCTAACTCTGTATTTGATAATGTTTGTTGCTAGTTACATATGACACCATATTATATAGTTTGATGATTCAAGCAACAAGATCTGCGTAATTGAGAGTGTTCCGAACCAGAATTTGATTTTGTGATGAAAACAAGCTCTAAAATGTTTTTCCCAGTTTTTCAGCTATTTCTGAATATTAGGAATAGAAAAAAATATCATTTCATTTGGTATTGCCTCGGTAATAAAAGTATTGTTACTTTATTGGGGTTCGCCAACAAATGTGGTTTATGCACGATGCCCCCCCTTATTTTCGAGTCAACGTCCGCGATTATTTTGATACAGTGTTTACCAATCGTGGATTGGCAGAGCAGGTTCAATGGCTTGGCCCCCACGATCCCCACATTGCGACCCGCTGGACTTTTTTTATGGGGACATGTAAAGGGCCTAGTTTATCGTGAAGAACCAGTGCCTTCCATCAAAGTTCTCACTCTCGGAATTTTAGAACGCTTATGGCATGAGAGTGGAGGGTAGTGTCGCAGTAGAAGGGCATTTCCAGCAGCTTTTATAAAAAAAGTCAAGGTTCGTTAGGTTCCTTATTTTTTAGGTGATGTTTGAGGAAACTTGTGATTTAGACCAAAGACCAAATAAGTACAGCTTGGCAAATCTAGCAAAGAATGTCGATAAACGTATGAGATACACGAATTAGAATGAGAAAGTATTCGTACGATAAAGAGGGTAGTATAAATTCTACATTCAGTTAGAAAGTATACTGAGCCACAGTTTATAGCTAAATAAACTGTGACTGAGCTCTTCTGCTACCGCGCATCGATATGCGTGGCGATTTCATATTCCTTATATAATAACGTATTTCAGAATTCACCGGCGCCAGCAGCGCACCACAAAAAAGATTATGGGCTGACCTCTGAAAAAATATCTCTGTAAATTCTTACAATCACTCGGCATGCTGGATGATGTAAGCCCTAAAATGTAACCTGTAAGTTGGTACCCGTAGTGTAGGTACACGTAATTGTAATGATTATTCATGTAGTGTATGACTTCCTATACTTGATTAGTAAATAAAGAATCGGTTGTCGATTACATAAACGATAGCTATCATCGGTGACTGAGGGTCAGTAGATGTGGGACGCTTGTGGAGTTGAGACCGGAGTGTCATACAAATAAAGTGTTTTATTTCTGTTTCCCCAACCGACAAATAGTGAACGTTACAGTAACGATTGCGCTTGAGCATTTTCTCACGTTATGCGTACTTTCATGTACATTGTACAATAATAGATCAATCGGAAAGGAAATTTCCAACAATTAAACCAAAGAAGTAGTTTTGACCGTCTAGATCGACAACATAACTTAAAATGAAACAAAAGTTATAGATATTCTTGAATTACCTTTTCTAATGTCTATACACATTTCCTGAATAAAGAGTTTTTCATTTTCAGAATGTGGAAAGTTGAAACACTGAAAAGACCATGTCAACAACAGATTTTGTTACCACCTAAATTTTAATAGAAATATGAAAGAATAAAATTATTAATAATCCATTCAATTATGCCAATTGAAAAATAATATTGACCAAGTAACCGGGGCGTTAAGAATTGGTTAAATATCTCATATCATAGGCGTTATTATGGTAATATTATTGTGAAATATAACCCGTCAGCGTCGTTACAAAATTCCATATGACTGGTGAACAACAAAAGCTTGTAGAACTGTAATGGGTTCAATTGATGAACGTCGTACCATATCTTGATATGGGTTTTCATATGTAATTTCCAAATGGCAGGATTAGTGAAAATTTGATTGAATTTATGGATGTTATAAGAATCCCATATGAACATCAGATGGGGAGGACAAATGAGATACAGAGGGAGAGGATTGTTTGCTATTAGAGACGGGAGAAGTATGAGACAGATTTAATTTCTAATATTCTTCTCCAATGTGGAGGTGGAGGAAATCTTTCATAGACAGGTAATGAGTATAAAAACCAAGACCTATTGTGAGACTCCACTGATTCTCCGATATCTCAGGGGCACTCACTAAAACCTCCGCTTCTATGTAGGTCCGTCTGTTGCCTCCGCTGACAGTTAGGCCTGTTGGCCCATTATCATGGCTATATTGTGTACTGTCACAGAACCCAATCCAGTACTTTCGCGCCTTGTACGAGTTTGTACAAGTTCTTAACTGTGTGGGACCTGTATTACCCTAGATCGCCAGATGGCGGCCCGATAATTGCCTCTCTTTTGCGGTCTAGTGACTCGCTACAGCACAGTATGTATGTCATTGTTTCTGGATCCTAACCGCACAGTCTGCAGGTCAGGTCTCCATTATGCAGTCCCATTCAGTTGAGGTTTTCCTTCACTGGTGCATGACTGGTCAGGAGTCCCGTATCGGTTCTAATCCGTTCTTTTATGGCACGATCCTTTGATGTATTCGTTCTCGTGTTTGTTTCTTCGGAAGCATTTCTAGTAGTTTTTGTATCTGTTCCTAATCCAGTATCTTACAGGCGGTCTTACTGTGCACTTCGGTACCCTTAGTGTCTGCCCTTGGTTTGGGGGATTTTCCGAACCTATTTTTGCAAGCGAGTGCGTCTGCCTTCTCTTAACTGCATCTTCCTGGTGTCCTGGGACCCATATCAGTTTGACGTGAATCCGGTCTACCAGCACTCTCAGTTCTTCTTTGCAGTTTGTTTCCACAAGTCTAATTTTTTGTCGTTGTTACTAAAAGCAAATAAATAATACACAATAGTTGTGTTTTTTTCCTTTTTTCAGAATTGGTTTTAATTTGATGAAAGAAATACTGGCAAATTATAGAGTTACATGCATTGGAAATAATTGGCAAAAATCAATTAGGATAACCAGCTTTATTGATGTTGAGACATGACAATAACAATTTTTGGTCCGTTGACGAAATGTAATTTGTAATTTCAAGTGAAACTATAGATAAGTATATTTTTTATAGTTGGGATCTTCTATATCGTGTGTACAGTAACATTTTAGTAACCCTATATATAACCAGCAACGAGGGATTCCAAAAGCACTACAAGAAAATGTATATTAATTGTATTACTCACTGTCTTCTGTTTTGCTTAAAATTACAATTAAAATTTTGTGATATAAATGAACGTTTCAATTCATGGCGTCCTCTTTGACCTATGAATAATTAATTGATTCAAATGCATTCGCTTTCATGCATAAATTGAGTAATGAATATTAACTAGTACACTATAATAAAGGGGAAATGAATGTACATTGTGAATAACCCATGTTCTCACTTCCTTTTCACCTATATATATATTTTTTTCGAATGAAACGTTCCATATATATCGACCTCAAAAACAGGTGCGTATTCACTATAGAGCATTCATTCCGTATGAGCAGTGAATGAGCACCGAACGAGCGAATGCTCGGACAGTGTGGACGCTGATTTGAGCACGAACAGAATGCGCGTGCGGTGCTCGGGCCGATCCGTTTTTTGTCGATTTTTTCGTGCTCAGTGTGGACGGTGAAAGTGTGCTTCTGTGTGCGGTGTTTACAGAGATTTTAAATTTAATTTGGATAATGATGAGGGAGTATGAATATTTGTGCGCGACTGACTGGCGAATCAGTGTTTATGCGGTGCTCATGTACCAGGAGACACTATGCAGCCTGATGCAGCCTGAGCTTGCACCAAGCAGCCTGAGCTTGCACCAACCTCTGGAAAAGAAATGTACGGCATTGCATGATGCCAAAGTGACAAGAAATGTATCTATTTGAGGACTAAGCTCGAAGGGTCAGTCTAGATGATGAAACAAACGGTGAGACAATTAGTGATATTTCAGAAGTGTCGTCCATGAAAATAACGCTATTACAGAGAAATGAGTAAGCTTGCAAGCGAATCATCGCCGACGAGATGAATAGCTCTTTTGGTCAGAGTCATTAAGTGTTTCAGGACAGGTCTTTTTAATCATAATCAGTTGACGGGCACGAAACAGAAAACTAAGGTTTTGAGAGGCAATTTTGGCAAGGGACCTCACATGGTTGTTTCATGAAAGGGTACTGCTGATGGTAATACCGAGCAATGAAATGGAGGATACCTGACATAATTACGTTGGCCACTCAACGGCCTTTCTAGAGACAAGACGCATGGTTTTTTTTTCACACTGAAATCTATTCTATTCTATGAAGGGTATTATCATCCGCAAAGCTGTGCACTGGGCGTTGAAAAAATCATTGATGCTAGAATGTATCCCTGGTGCCAAACACGATGAAACTCCTGGAATATATCTAATGCCACGGCCAGAGTTCCACCATACTTTACACACCATATCTATGAGATAAGCAAGGAGGTCACCGGTTAAACTCTGATGACGGAAACCATTTTGTCGATCATTCACAATTACTGAGCGTTCTAGATATTTCGTAAGCCCGATATTGATGGCTTTTTCTACAACCTTAGAGGTAACACATAGCAGTGCGATAGGTTTGTAGTTGCTTCTTTCCTTTTTTGGCTACTAGTTGTACTTTTTCAGTTTTCCAGTTGTGAGGAACTAACCCCAAATCATAAGATAGGTTGAATAACTTGCAAAGAATTGGTGTTAGTTAGGGAGCACATTTCTCAAGAACGATCGACAGAATTCAGTCAGATCCCAAAGCTTTGTTGGTGTTTGAACCCACCAAATGCGTCTGATAGTCAGTTGGCGTATAAGGTAATCTCAGGTATAAGTGGTCGAGGTGTCAAGAACGTTCGTCCTCACCCAGGCGGCTCGGGTTCGATACCCAGCGCTATCACGGATCTAAACTGGTTCGGAATCCACTTTTGTAGGTCCCGGATGTCCCTTGTTCGCACAAGCTCTACTTTTGAGGGGTTTTCTCCGAAAACCTGGGAGATTCGTAATACATAACAGTTTTTTTCAACAGATAGGACTGTCAATGGGAGTGATGTTCAGGGTTTTTTTCCCAATTAATCCAGTGCAGCAGACCTATGTCAAAAATATTGGCCTTTTCCTGGAAGCTAGTGATACATTTTCCTTGGTTAGAAGAGGAAATGAGCTGGAAATGAAACTTCTTTCCACAACTTTGGTAACAGACTAAAACGAGCGGGACTCGTTAAGAACACTTAACGAGTTCTGATCTTATCTAAGCGTTCTAATTTTTATCTGTGTAGACATTTCATTGATAGTTCGATCAATTATTTCATTCATAAATTTGGATTTTACTTTTATAATCGCTTCAACCTTTCACTTTGATGTATATAAAAATGTTTAAAAAGTGGTTAAATAATGATGTACGACGATCGTCTATTAACCTGAAAAACATGCTCTATCAAGGACGTTTCCTATGTTAATATTATAAAAACAATAAAAAATCGATCACTTGATCCTGTTAAAGGAAACATGAAAGAAACATTATAATGTAATTGAAACATCTGATAAAATCCTACAAAAAGCGTTTGGAAATTATTAAATTAATTCAGAAAAAATTATGTTATTAAAAAACAAAATATACCATTCCTTTCAAATGAAAATCGCCTACTAGATGTAAAGATGTTGCTAATTATTTTACTTTGTTTTTTAGAAATGCTCCGCTTGGATTAATTAAGAATACACCGTGTAATTCTGCATCGGATTCTAACACAAATGCTTCGCGGATAACATTTTTATTCTATCGAGATTAAAGTTAATATAATTTTCACAAAAACAGGGTCATAGTCTTCTGGAAGCGACGATCGCGGTTTGCAGTACACTTGAGAAGGTGACAAGGATTGCTACTTGCTTTTTTTGCCGTTTCTTAAAATGTACCGCTAGGGGCTGATAGCCCCATAGCCCCCTCCCTAAATCCGGCTCTGTGTGAATATAGTTTTCGAGAGGAATAAATACAAAGTTGGTATTAAATTTAATTTTCCATTCATTATTATCATTTATCGTGTCACAATCAGAAGTTTTTTTTTCTAAAAAAGAAATCTTAATTCGTTCATAAATTATGTTTTTCCAAAAAACACTGTGATTAATGCGGTATTGTGAAGCCGGAGTAATCTTGTCAAAAATTCAGTTTTATATCTCATATATCCTCCAAAAAAGTTATAGTGGACACCCGATATAATCTACATTCCATCACCGCCGCTGATAGATCTGATCATGGCAAAGTAACACTTTTTATCGGACTTGGTTTTTAATAAATGACTGAATACCCATTCACACTCTTCAATATACAGTCTATCCATAAAGTAAACCCCCCCTGTTAACTTTTGAACGGAGTGGAATTTTTCTTTGAAATTTTTTTTGGTCTAATAGTAGTTCATAAGCTACCTTTTGACAATGACAAAAATAATCTATCTTTCAAAATGGCGGCCAGGCGCCTTTTTCAAAGAGTGATACCTCATTCGAATCGTCTTTCAATTCTCTATGCAACAGCAATATTTCAAACGAAAATATTGGTCCAAAACAAAATGGCGGTTAAAGAGCTTTAGTGCAATAATAAAATTTTCGTTTCTGCTTCTCGTCAGTCAAAATGGCAAATGGGTGCCATATTAGAAAAAAATTCAAATAAGTAAATAAGTAATGTAATACCTCATTTTATTTAATATCAGCAAACCTGAGAAATCATGTCTCATATGCGATTCTGAGGAACAGAGAACATTTGTAGATATCAAAAAATATTTTTTCATTTCAATTGTGCATATTGTCATATTGTGCCGCCATTTTGTTTTGGATGAATATTTTTGTCTCAAATTTTGCAGTCGTATAGAAAAACGAAAGACAATTCGAATGACGTATCACTCGACCGCCATTTAAAAAAAAATCAAAATGGCCCCTGGCCGCCATTGTCAAAGGTAGATATTACTGTCAAAAAGAAGCTTGTAAACTACCATTTCACCAAAAAAAAATTCAAAAGAAAATTCCACTCCGTTCAAAAGTTAACAGGGGGGGGGGGGGGGGGTTACTTTATGGACACACTGTAGAATGCAAGAAGCATAAGCCAACTTACTCGCATCGCAGAAAACATAAAGGTTAAAGGTAGCATTTCTCTGGAATTGATTCACTTTGTATAGTGCTCGATGTATACTTATTACAGAATTATTGTAATAACTGAATTCGTTTGAGCCACTATCAATCAACTGAACTATGACGATAAGACTAGTTTGTAAATTTTAGATAGTGATTCATCGTACATTTTCAGATTTTGACGGGATTTGATAGTGCGAAGAGGATGTAAGAAAGTGGCAAAGTAACACTTGATTGAAGCCTAAGTACCTAGCTGATTCCTGTTCTACTTTTCGACATGGGTTATATGAATAATTATGAACCGTACAACCTATGAGTCATTATCTACAATTTACGAACTCGAGTATAGCTGCTAATAATTTTGGACTTGACGATATATCGGAGATCAAAGTCATTTAGTGTATAAATGTGTATAAATACTGTATGTCCAAAAATGTAGTTTTGAGTAAAATCAATATGTAGTTTTATCAATCTATGTTTTTTGTAGTGGAAAAGTCTTTATTCTCATGTCAGAAAGTTTCAACAGTTTCAAGTGAAAGTACAAGTTTCAAGTGGAAGTACAATACGAGGGCATCATAAATATTTCCCCTCGATTGAATTAATAGTCATATCACATATTCGACAATGGGCATGCAATATTTGCCCTCTTAGCCATCGAAATGTTTTTTGCTAATAAGACATGAAATGCAATACAACATTATTATATCCATATCTGGTATGTTATAAAAACGAACACTTTTCCTAAATTGGGAGCTTATTCGATGACAGTTGCCGAGCTTATGATATAGAAAAGGAGTGACTAGATAAAAAAACAGACATCAATCAATTATTGATAACATGTCATATCAATATACTTTTAAAATTCGTTTTGGTTTCTCCTACTATCGGTTTCATAAATGCTCATTTCGTTTATACAGTATGAAGAAGTTTGAACAGCACCACGCTGATATTTTTATCTTAATACTGTGATCAATAATTAAAATTGCAAAAAATATGTTATGTCGGTCATTGTCTTAGCGAAAAACTAATATTCTCAACATATTATACAGGTATGTTCCAATTTTCACAATTATATCATAAATGGGTAATTTTGATAAAAATACATTTTCAGTGTAAAAAATTAAAAATATCCCTTTCATTGTTTATAATAATTCCACTATTTTCTAAGCCTAGTTCAGTTGTCGAGGTCCCCCACAAAAAATCAGATAGGCCTGGCGATCTTGCTGGCTTGTACATCAGCGACCTATTCATTTTCATCTGAATGTTCTTTACAAATAAGCGCGGACATGGTAGATGGAAATTTTAGAATATACATTATATTTCCCACCGTGGAAATTTTAGAATATACTTTACATTTCCCACCGTAGCTCTTTCAGAGTACTTTCCAGTAGGGATGACCGGGTAGTGTAGGCAGAGTAACAAGTACCGAGTACCCGGTATTCACCGAGTACCGGGTAGACACAACTGAAAATTACTTGGGACGGATGCATTATTATTACTGATCAATAATTACTATTGATATAATTGATAGAAGCAAAGTATTTATCGTCATCTTCATCTTTTCTTTTTTGTAATCATTGTTAATTGAAAAAAAAGTATTATTCATTTCATGTGTGTACCCGGACTCGGCCGGATATGAATGATACCTGGTGAAACCGGGTTTAACTGGTTTTTTGTCTATATGGCCGAGTACCCGGCACACCGGGTACTGACCAGGTACCCGGTGCATCCCTCACGGAGAAAAATAATCATTATTCACAAGCGAATATTTAATTACGACAAGTAAAAACTTATATACTATATGGCACAGCTCTACAACTAACCTGCCACAAGTAAAACGAGGTTGCTAAAATGAATCACTTGCTATTATTAAGTTAGTTTTAGCAACTGTAATCACTAGCCACTAGTTGAGTGGTAAACCAACCATAATTAAGTTGTTTTTTTGCCATGAATAAATATTTTCTTATAATTAATCACTAGTTATTTATCATGGAAATACTTAATATCTTGTTATAATTAGTTCTGAACTTAACATAAGTGAGCAGCTCTCTTCCAGTAAATTAGTTACTAACTTGACCTGAATTTATAATTAGCTTATGGTGAGTAAGTAACCTCTTTCCTATAAGTTAGCTGATAAGTTCTAGTGATCAAGTAATTATCGTCTCATGAATATACAGATTACTAGTAATCACTGGACAACTACATTCCTGTTGGTCAACAGTGAGCTCCCAGTAAGTTAGCAAATAGCTCCATGGTAGTGGTCAGAATTGAGGAGATTATTTATGGAAAAGTATCAGTTATCTTGCAGCAATCGAAGAAGTTATTTCTGAGCAATGAATGTCTAGTTGAGAACAATGATCTGAAATGTTCAGATATAGTTTTCGGTAAGTATCAAATGTCTTCCAGTGACTGGACCAAACGCTTGTTGTCTGCTCTACCATGAGCAAGATCAATATATGATGGTAAAACACCATAACTATTACTACCAAAAATTGTTTTAAACAATAGTCGTCACTACATTATCCACAATTAGTGGATTAATCCTTTGAAACATGTCCTGCTGCTAATGTAAATCTTCCGATTACATCTACATTCGTAATTAATTAATAAATTATTTGGTGGCGTTTGACTATAAGTTTTCAACCGTCAAACCACCAGAGAGATGCATGATAATCAATTATATGAAACTTTTGATAATAAATACTTTATTATAATAGAGCTACTTTCAATTTGTCAGACATTTCCTAAATACCAAATTCACATGAGGAGTTCAAAACCAAAAAAAAAAGGACAGACAGAGGGCTCCAATTAAAATCAACAATGAAATAAAATAACCTTTATCCACAATCACCTTATAATTGAAGTTTTATCCACACTTATGAACCGTATAAAGTACCACTTTATCCACTAGTGGAATAATGAAATTACTTTATTCCACTAGTGGAATAATGAAAAATACAATCTTGAATATCAATCACATTTTACTTATTTATTATTAATATTAACATTAACATTTATATTAATAGACATTTCGTTCTTCGTTTTAGCATAATTCAACACCTCCCGATATTTTTGTATGTTATTTCAATGATTTTTGAGGAGGTGACAGCCGCTGTTAGAGCAAAACGTCAAATCATTTTGTGATGAAAAATTTCCGCGATTCTGATTCTAAATGAATGTGATTGTGAATAAAACGTTGTATTGCATGCGTGTTTTAGATACATTTTATTTGCTTAAGAAATTTAAACGCTCGAGCTCGAGCTTCGCTCTCGCGTTTAAACATTCTTAAATAACTATTATAGAAAGCTACTATATGGGATTAAAACATTTTGAAAACGAAACACTAACCCAGTCCATCCTATCTAAAAAAAAGGTTGTCTTGAAAGTGGCCTTTCCGTGAACAAACATGTTATACAGAACATTCAAGACGTTTAATCTTCTTATATTGTTCCCATCGTCAAGCGTACTAAGGACTTTCGGTTTGAATACATTTAATTCCAAATATTCTTTGATTCTGGATTTTGGTATACTAGATCGAGAAAAAATATTTTCCAATTAAATGAAAATCAGTTGATACTGTTTATTTTATGAAATCAATAACAAAGTCTGAGTCACATAATTTTATCAAAACAAATATAGGTACCTACCTATTTGGTGAAGTCGAAAAAAACCCATTGTTTTTTATGTTTCAGACTATATATGGTGAGATAGTTATCATTTTCAACATGAATAGATTTATGAATAAAAATCACTTGATTTATGAATATTATCACCCACTCCTATCGGTTATTCATTAAAATCTTTGAGAGATGTGCTAACATTGGTGTTATCAACATTTAATAACTACATGATATATATTACTCATCATTTGCCATTATTTGTTGACTGTAAATACTGAATCAATATTATCTTTCCAAACATTGCACGTCCGTTTTTATTTTCGATGTCGAAATTCAGTGCCCTGTTATGTGAAACTTAAACTAGAAAAAATTTATGATAATATTTGGCAACACCTCAAATTGAAATATTCATCCATCGATATTAGCATAATTATAAAAAAATATTAAGTTTTGATATATTGACTTGAGATGATACGAACCAAATGGAGAATTTTCTAAATCAAAACAGTTCTTGAGTTAGAAATGTAAGCTAAACCCACAAAAACCATCCATAACAAGCATTGCGTTTTTTTTTGTTTTTCTCGCAAATCATTGGTCGCACAGAAAATTTTATTCTGAATGAAAATTATAAAATAAAAAAAAGTGTGCTTTAATTAATTTGTTTTGTTACAAACAAAAGATTTTGACACAATGTTCGATTGTTGCTATGTCAAAAGAGGTAGTAATTCAACTGATATTTCGTTGTAAATATTCACCATCTTATGCTTTCAACAACATGTTTCAACCACTGTGGTGGACTATACTTCGAAACGCGACCAGTGTTCGTTTCCACCCCAGTCACTCGATTATTTCTCGAAATGCAATGGTTAAAATGGAAAAATCTAAGAAACCTCTTTATAATTTTTTTCTGTTCTGCTTTTTTAGGAGTATACCTAATATCAGTGGATATTATGTCTTCCGGTTTCTCAGTAAATTCCATCAAACCGATGGAACATGTATTGGGCACAATCAAATCCTCGCTTGAGTGAATATTGTTTGGTCTACTACTTTGTCAAGAACGGTTAACAATATTTGTACGTTATTTATTTAATACACATAGAAAGTACTTATTTCTGTTATGAGAAACTAATTCTGTTGTAAAAAATTGTTCATTCAGTACAAACTTCTGATTCTAAACTGAAAAAAAAAAATTGTCAATAATTGTTTCTGCCTAGTAGACCCCTGTCAAGGCGAAAATGTAATAGCTCAAGAAAGAGAGTTTCTTTATCATTTCGGATATATGTTACTTTCCATTTGAGCAAAACAAGTTACAAAACATTAATTGAAAGACTACAAATCTTCGACGATTAGTAAGCCCAACACATAGTGGGAATTAATTCTGCTATTTGGTTACAGGGGAGCACTTGCAATTGTTTCCAATCAGGTACATTGCACAAGTATCTGTTAGATATAATTCAATACCCCTGGTTGTTAGCCAGGGAAGTAGTTGTTTGCCACAATATGCCTAAGTTGTTTGCTACAATAGGCCTACGTTGCTTGCCACAATAGGCCTACGTTGTAGGTGTATTTGGCAATAAAAAAGGTAAAACATCGGTCGGCAACGACTATTAATGGTTATTTAACGAACAAGTGCATTAATAAAGGCGATTAACAATCGAGATATTTCAACGCGTGAGCGGAGCGAGCGCGTTAATGTTTGAGATTGTTAATCCCCATTTTAATTCAAGAGTTTGTTACAAAACTTTTCCGTCAACCGTAGTTTTCAAAAATAGATATATCTTACTTTCAATGTTTATTTATTTAACGATACGATAAAAAACAATCCCTAATTCCTATTTATATTAACTCAAAGACAGTTTAATTTTCCTTCGTGGTAGTTTTATTTTATTTTTTCAAATTAAAATTGAAAAAAAACAAAAAAAAACTGCCTGATGTGGGATTGAACTATCGACCTCTGTATCACGTCTCAGCTGTCTGCCCAACTTTACCTTTACGCCACGAGACTAATGTAATTTTATGTGACAACTACTGGTGTATTGAAGATTCTCTGAAATTTTATTTGGGAATTGACAAATAAATAATGACAGATAGTACTAACCAATCTAAAATGTATTAGAACAATGTATATTGGGTTGCATATAAGCAAATCGTTGATTAATAGAAAATCATTCATTAACGGGGGTCATTAATCAACGATTTTGAGTGCGTTAAAAAACATCATAAATGAACGGTCGACGGAAAACGTTATTAAACGATCTCGCAAAAGAACTCTGAGCTTTGTGAACAGATATCGAACGGTTGAGTTCATACTATTATCAAGCACTTTCAGAAAAACAAAGAAGGTATACTCGATGAATTCCGTTTTCTGTCAAATTTGGTTTCCATGCATTGAGAGTCCAAGATTTTTTTCAAAAGTGCTTCTCGATTATTCTTGACAAATACTTCTATACTTAAAAACGTAACTGAAATGATAGGTATATTGTGTGCAGAATGGAGTGGGGAGTGGGGAGTTCATTTCGGTGAAATGAAATGGAGGGTGCCATTTGAAAAAATATTGGGTGTGCTTTCTGAGGGTTTTGAAAAATAGCAAGATTTTACGATTGTAATCAGAAAGACTAAGTGATGCCATTCAACACTGTTTTGTGTATTATTCCATCTTTAAAAATAACGGAAATAATGCATGTTAAAAAAACTGTGGGGTACTCTGTATGAAATGGTTTTACAACCTATAAAAATCCCATTTTGTGCTACATATTTATGTCAGCTCTCGTATTTATGTTCGTCAATAAAAGCTATGATTCGTTTCCTTTTCAAATGCACATGGATACAATATGGAATTTAACAAAACAAGTAGACTTTTCATACTCGTAGACTAGAGTTTTCTTTTTGTCCTACCACCATATTTAGTTTAGAATTGTATCATTGGAGGCTAGGCTTTGGGCACAGTAATAAACGGCAGATTGAATTATTCATTTTCCTACGAGCGTGCGGAAAAGTTACTTTTCCGCACGATTTTTTCTTTTCCATACGATTTTTACTTTTCCGCACGATTTTTGTTTTGTTGAAAATGAGGATAGTTAGGACTAACTAAATGATCTATGTAACTATTCTGTCTTATAGTCATTTTGTAGCATTATTATAAAAACTTGTTTATTAAAAACCTTGTATTTTCATAAATAAGATGGACAAAACACTCGTAGGAAAAATATTGTACCTAACTATTTTCTCGCTCAATTTCACAAATAATGAATATAGAAATGATGTTATTCAGTTTATTTTAAACCACTTCGTTTGTTTCAGATAAGGATGTCGCTGGACGAGGTATGTACAAATAATTGTGTTCAGAATAAATACAGTGTGTCCCACTTACCATGCTCACCATGGGTATCTTTTTAACGGTGAGAGATACGAGGTCGGTTAAATGACACCAAATGTGGAGTTTATCAAGACCAACTATTATGTGAAAAAACATTTTGATAAAATCTATTCGTTTTTGTTTTATACGCAAAAAACAGATTTTGATCATTTTCATGTTTCCTCCGTAACTTCTTTATTTATGAAAATATTCAAATAGGAATTTTACATTCTCATGGCAGTTTTTCAAAGAGATTTCGAAAAAAATATGAAATTTATACTAACTCTTCTAGAATTTGAGATATCAGCACCAACTTTAATTTTTCAAATGTAGGTCATAGCTTACTATGACTTAGTTACAAATAACTTTTTTTTCTCTTACAGATGATATGTCGCAGTAATATTTTTGTGTTGATAACAACGGAGTTATCGTCATTTATACAAAAACAAAAAATATTTTAAAGTCGCCATCTTGAATTTATAAATTTTAACAAACAAATCATGATCTCCGACCTCAAAAACCCCCACATACCAATTTTGAATGGAATCGGACCATAATCACAAATCTGGTCCGCCATCTTGGAGCAGCCATTTTTTTTATTTCAACAAAAATTCCATAATGTATTGTCACCGGATTTATGAACATCTGCCAAATTTCAAGTTAATAGGACGACCAGAAGTGGGTCAAAATTCACTTGCAAGATTTGATTACAGACAGACAGACACCGGGAAAGGTGAAATAAACTAAATAAAGGCTTGTAATAAGAATTATTCAAAAAGTTCAAGAAATGCAGCAATACATACTCCATTTATTCTGAAACTAGAAACATTCGAAAATCTATAAAAGGTACTCAAAAAGTCCATCTTCACATTCTACGCATTTGATACATCTTCGTACACTTGCTCTTAGAACGTTTCTTAAAGTATTATAGTCAATTGCTCTAAAAGCGCGAAGAACAGCCTCTCTCAATTCCTCAACGTTGTTGCAGGTTCTCTGATATACCTTACTCTTAATATACCCCAAGAGAAAAAAATCCATCGGGGAGAGATCAGGGGATCTGGCAGGCCATAAACAATGATCTCTATCAGCAATCCATCGTCCCGGAAACCTCTCTCTCAGATAATTTGAAATTATAACAGCGGTGTGCGCTGGGCACCCATCTTGCTGGAACAACATTCGTTCGTTCAAGTTGATAGGTATCTCATCCAATTCTTCACCATATTCATTGTTATTGCACTGATCAATGAACCAGTTACAATAATTAATACTTCTTTCAGCATCTCCTGGTCGTAGTGCGGCTAACATGTAATTTATATGGGTGGTATTTTCTTTTTCTCAAAATACGGCTTACTTTCGACTTTGATATCCGTGTATTTCTTTGAATTTCTCTTGTGGAAGTCTCGGGATTTTGCGCAACTTGATCAAAAAGAAACGTTTTAAGGTCAAATGTTCAAAACATCATCAAATGTGTAGAAAATAAGGAAGAACTTTTTGAATACTTTTTTATTATTACAAGCCTTTATTTAGTTTATTTCACCTTTCCCGGTGTCTGTCTGTCTGTAATCAAATCTTGCAAGTGAATTTTGACCCACTTCTGGTCGTCCTATTAACTTGAAATTCAGCAGATGTTCATAAATCCGGTGACAATACATTATGGAATTTTTGTTGAAATAAAAAAAAAAATGGCTGCTCCAAGTTGGCGGACAAGATTTGTGATTATGGTCCGATTCCATTCAAAATTGGTATGTGGGGGTTTTTGAGCTCGGAGATCATGATTTTTTTGTTAAAATTTATAAATTCAAGATGGCGGCTTCAAAATATTTTTTGTTTTTGTAAAAATGACGATAACTCCGTTGTTATCAACACAAAACTATGACTGCGACATATCATCTGTAAGAGAAAAAAAAGTTATTTGTAACTAAGTCATAGTAAGCTATGACCTACATTTGAAAAATTAAAGTTGGTGCTGATATCTCAAATTCTAGAAGAGTTAGTATAAATTTCATATTTTTTTCGAAATCTCTTTGAAAAACTGCCATGAAAATGTGAAGTTCCTATTTGAATATTTTCATAAAAAGTCTATCTACTAGTAGTTCAAATAGGATCGGAAGTCTATTGAGATTAAATTTTTTATCAGTCAGTGTACAGAGATGAATAATGGTCTCGAGACGTATGAAGTACAAATAATAAGCCATCGCCCCACTACGTCAAACTTTCGCGAAACTGCAATTATTTAGGAATTGTCAGCTCTCTAATTTAACTCTGACGTATCTAACTTACTCTATATAATATACATGTCTATACTACGTATTCTATTTGGATTTTGATTAACTTTTAGTCTGACGTACCTGCTAACACTACCCTTCTTTGATTTACTACCCCAATTTGGATATGATAACACAACATGCTAATTTGAATAACATTCGATGTCTAATGACCTGCGATAGGAGTTATAGTGACAAAAGCAAGTGGGAGGAGAAATGCGTAATTCTAAATTTATTCCGTTGTTGTAATATGAACTTGAATACTGGACTATATGGAATAGGGTTCATATCGGTATTCGCACTACTCTGACATTTCCAAACTATCGAATTGAGTAGTCTTTGCATTTCCAAAGTATGTTCGATGTGCTTTCTGAACTATGTTTTCATGTCCCTTCTAGTTTGACCAACATATTCCTCTTCTCAAAATCCGTACAACTAATCTCATAAACCTCCGACTTTTCACACTCGTCCATTTGCCTAATGCAGTTTATACAAATTTTTCCATACAATTTTCATATTGAGGGTTCTGAAAATACTTTCGAAGGCTCATTCGGGTTGAGTAAGGAATATAGGACAATGGATTTGGGAAAGTTATGTTCTTCTTTTCGAAAGGTTGAAGAATTATGGAGTTCAGAAATTACTTCTACAAACAACATGACGGTGCAGCCATAAAAAATTATCATGTGAGTATGTGTCGCCCCTCATAAATACAAAGGAGAAAATTAGTGGGTGAACCCTCATAATGCAACCGTAGACGGATCCGTTTCGGACTCATTAGACCTTTTCAGTACGGTATAGCCAAGTGTAAAGTTGTGCAACACTTGAACGCAAGATCACACAAATATAGGAGCCAACCACAGGAGCCAGCAACACATTTGTGGTTAAAGTCAGAACACCTCATGTTTACAAGGCTTGCACTAACATTACCACTTAGACAACCATAGCTACCTGCGTGACATCCTAACCCAGGAATATATAAATAAAGTAGAATATAGAATATAGAATGGCTTCGTGAGGGGAATAATAAATACAAAGAGAGTTTACGTATTTTAGCCCAAAAGTCTGTGGTCTCTAACTCACCTGTGACGTCATGTGACTTATATTTGTAAGTACTCTGCGAATGCGAGTCGCTTCGTTTAAGTCGCGTGACGTCTACGCGTGTAATGAAATTAAAATTGTAATTATTTTCCTATTCCTAGCGATAGATTTCGGTAACTAGAAATAGTTTTGTTTGTATTAACATGTGTTTACATAGATATCGTTAAAATATATTCAAATATAGCGTTTGGGTAAATACATAAATTATAAAAGATTTTTGGTGTCTGTACATCAACATAAAGAAATTTGTAGCGGCAATGTAGACATGAAAATGGAAATTGAAAAACCGAAATAAAAATTAGGACTAGCCGGGATTCGAACTCGAGTTATATGCACCTGACTAGAGATTGTGGGTTTTGGGTTCGAACCCCGCCTGGTCCACCGTTTCATCTCAATTTTTAATTTTTTATTTTTATGTCTGTATTGCAGCTACACATTTTTTTATATTGATTTACAAACACCAAAACTACTTTACTTTATAATTATTCAGTCATGCATACTTGAGATTCGAAGTTTGACGTTTGTTGATGGTCCTAATAAGGATTGAGACTCGCTGAAAAACGAATAGAGTTTCCTTTGGTATGCATGCGTCAATGTTTCCATCGTCATCGTAGTAACCATCACCTCCTCATTTACTAATATGAAAAGATAAACTAAGAGTTTGGTCCGCCGGTTTGAATTTGAATTTTTAATTTGAATTTATTGAATTGAAATTGCATTACATGGTGAAAATCAGAATTGAGGACCAGTAGCAGAGTTGGTTAAGTGCATCTGACTAGTTTGAGGGCCCGGGTTCGAATCCCGGCTTGTTCACATTTATATTTCTGTTTTTCAGTTTCCATTTTTATGTCTGCATTACAGCTGACAAATTTCTCTGTAACTAATTATATTGTGAATGCTTTTTCAGAACTTTCAAAAGGCAGCTGAAGATGTCAAAAACTTGAAAACCAAACCTTCAGATCAAGATTTACTGGAAATTTATGGACTCTTCAAACAGGGTAGCATCGGAGACGTGAATACATGTAAGAATAAGTTAAAATAGAATATATTTTTAAATGTGGGAATATTTCAGAAAAAATGAGGAACGTACATTTCGAAATCTGTCGGGTTAGTTACCCGTATGAACCAGGCGAATTTCTGTTGTCTCAGAGAGTTGTTGCAAACTTGCTCTGTCAAAGTAAGGATATTTGCACATGTGTCTGAGAGATATATAACTCAATATCCGTTGAGGAATAAGTCGACATGTAATTAATTCAGTATTCTCAGCTTCAACACCATATAAATGATATTATTATTCAGACTATATTAATATAATGTGTATCATAATGGCATAGTGATTCGCAACTCAATATTTGAACGCACATATTACAATTGCTTGATGAAAATTGAAAATGAATGGAACTGATGTGTCTATGTTTTCTTTCTTTTATTTTTATGGAATGTACTGAATTTCAAAAAATCAAGCGAATTTTTCATTTTCAAAAGCATTCTCTCGAAGGTCGTAGTCAGATTTGAGTTTCTTTATTCCAATGAATGAACATGTAATATGTTTTTTTAAGTTCTGGTTCCCACGCGAAGGAAAATCCTGTATTGTTCAAAGAACATCGTGAGAGCCGAGGGAAAGTAGGTAGGAATTGGTGTTCTTCTTGAATTGACTCGTCGAGCTCAGTCCTCACATCCATATGCCGTCACTTTGGAAACATGCCGCACATATGCTTCCCAGGTCTTGTTTTTCCACAGAACGGCAAAGCTTTGGAACTCGCTGCCTCGGGAGGTGTTCTTTGAGTGTATCTCGATGAGACCGCTAACGGTGTAACGATTGATATTTCGGAAGAGCCATCGTCCATGAAAATATCTATAAGAGAGACAGATCGCCAACCTTTCTGCGATGTTCCAGAGAAGTCAGCGAGCTTGTGAGCGAAGTATCACCGCCGAGACGACTGGCTCTCTTTTGGACCGAATCTAAAAGTTTCAATGTGTGTTTGGGTGCTGCGCTCCATATATGGAAACAGTATTCCAAAACAGGTCGAATCTGTGCCTTATAAATGATAATGAGTTGACGAGAAGTAAAATACTTCCTGGCGCGAAAGTTAAAACCGAGTTTTTGAGAGGCACTCTTGGCAATGGACCTCGCATGGTTCTCCCATGAGAGGGTACTGCTGATGGTAATACCGAGCATTGAAATGGAAGATTTCATTGGTATAGATACTCCTGATATAGTTACGCTGGCTACTGTAATATCGGCCTTTATAGAGAAAAGACATACATGGGTTTTATTCGTATTGAATTCCACCAAATTGTTGGATCTCCATTCTAGAATTTTGGTCAAGTCCGTACTTATTTCATTCACGATTCTTCCCCGTTCATTTCTGCATTCACTGGCTCTCATCGGAGCTTTGGAAGAGAAAGCGGTATGAAGGGTACTATCATCTGCAAAGCTGATGATGAGATGAGAATATGGTTGGAGTTCCCAAGTGGTACTGTATGGATCAGGATTGGTGGTGAGAAAAAGAGCAAGTGTATAAGGCCAGAATTTCAGGTTTTTCCGCCTGTAGGTGATGGTGGACATCATTGATGTTCTTGTTGAGTCCACGGATGTTACAAAACTGGATCTTTAAATTTTTTGATGGTGTGTCGCTTCGAGTACTCTTCGCTCGAAAATCCGAATGGAGAGGTATTTTGCTTCCGGAGAATTTTACTCGGGAGACTTCATCATCATAATTGTTATACTGAAGGGGAAAGGAAAGGACAAGGGGGGGTTATTGACCAACCACTGAAACATGGAGAAATCTATTTTACAGCACCTTAGTCGATATGGTGGTATTTCACCGAGCGATGGTGGAGATCATCTACCACCTATAGTTATCCTTTTAGTCGCCTCTTATGACAGGCAGGATTAATCATGGGGCTATTCTTAATCTGACCCCATACAGAAAGCATAATAACTTGTTAAAAAACGTATGGTGAATTACGATTCAAAAATAATCAGAATTATTGTCTCCTTTGAATCCGTTCAAATTCTGATTTTATGATTTTCTTCATTACTTTTCTAATGTTAAATTTACCATAACCTTCATGTTACTTGCACCATGTGAAATTATTTAAATTTTTTTTCCTCATAAACTGTGGGAAATAAATTTAATTAATGATTCAATAGAATAAACGGGGTGTCTCTTTGATATTTATTCATTAATTATAATTCCCAGATAATCGTAAATGATGAGTCAGATCAAATCGAGCCATTATCATATCAGTGTGAATTATTATTTTCAAATGATTTATTATTATTTTAGCTCGTCCCGGTTTGTTAGATCTGAAAGGAAAAGCGAAATGGGACGCATGGAATGGAAGAAAAGGATTATCTCAGGACCAAGCTAAAGAATTATACATCGATAAAGTGAAGTCTCTGATCGATAGCATCGGACTTAAATAAAACAATTTTGAGTCTAATTTATGATATATTTTCGAGCAAGTTTTTTTTTTATTTGTTAATTATTTGTAAGTGTATGGTTCTTCAAATTAAGTGAAATGTCTTTCTCTAAGGTGTATTTGGTATATTTCTAATATTATAAAGTTTTGTACTTGCTGATAAATCAAAATATTACATCACAATATATCAATGAACTTTTTATACTGTCTATGAATTGAATTTTATCCACGTCTGTTAGCTTAGCCAACCGCAAAGCAAAATACACCATTGAAATATTTGAATGTTGATATTTATATTCTTGCTGTTGTAAGTCCTTAGCCTTTATGAGGTATAACTCTTTTGCATTTTCTTTCATTATTATACGATATCAAATTAAAACAAGAAAGGTCGGTAGCATTATCTAATTCTAAAATAATTGATATTGCAATGGGTTGGGTAGAGCCTGCGGAGTTCATAGAGTAAGTCTGGACATTTAGTCCGTTTTTCGTGCTCTTTTCCGACGATGTTCGTTTCGTCAGTAGCCGAAAATCGTTCTACTTTATTGGTCCATGACCACCTACATCAAGCTTATTGGCTTGTTTATGCCTAAGGGTGGGGAATGAGTAGTTTCAATAAATTCGGCACTTGTCATTCTTTACAATGGACTCAATATCCCCCGAGGCATAAGGCAACACCGGTGTCTCGTCTATACCGTACGGGTGCTGTAGATGGTGGTATAACACTCGTAGCGCATCGTTATGCCGGTGGATATAGGCTGAGAGCCTATAAGTATGACAAGCTGACAGAAAATGGATCGGGTCCTACAAAATTTCATTTTGTTTGTATTTCAATTCCCTACAATTATTTTTATTGGAGCAACCAGATTGCCGAATTAGTTTTCTTTTTATAAGCAAAACACTAAAATAAATCGAAAATTTTTGACTACCTACTTCAGAAACGAAAATTCATGCCATTTATTGATACATTATGTTCCATACAACAAACACTCTGTATAACTCTGTATAACTACGGACTAAGATGTCTAAAAACCCTGGTGTATCGACTGATTCGATTTTGTTTAAACTATTTAGAAAACAAAAGAATTGAATTTGTGGTGTGCTTCTGTAATTGGATCCAGAGATGGCGTCCTCATATAGGATTCTGTCATTGACAGTGCTAAAGGTGAATTTTCATGTATCTAAATTTGTAGACTCATAAAAAATGCTTTATTGGTAATTTTAGTTAGTTGCATTCCAGCCAAAATTGAATATAGTTTTTCTAAAATTGATATCAGTGGTAATTAAAATTACCTGACACAGTAATTCCGTATATTCCACTTATCATGTTGTTATCCATTTCATGAAGGGTCAAGTGGTCAGTGGGTGAGACTGAAGCGTTCAAACCCATTGACTGCTGGTCGGCTAGGTTCGAATCCTCAGCGACTTCAGATTTTTATCTGATGGCCCGAGAAAGTGCTAGGAATCGCACGTTAAAAGTTAAGACCTCGTTAATCCTTGGCTCGCACAAGTTTCGACTTTTGAGGGCTGCCGTTCGTAAGTGGACGACAGCTGGTTAACGGAAAAAACAATTTTAACAATTTTTTTTTAACAAAATAGTCGTACGCAATACTTGAAATTTCTATTCATGAAAACTTACCCTAAGAAGGAAATCGACGCTACACCAGGGTTTTTAGGCATTTAAGTACGGACTGTCTTCCATGTGATGGCACATTATGCGTTGATTGGCCTAATATGCGTCGCTCATTGCGCTCAGCAAGAGGGGCGGTATTCCTTTTTTATAGGATATATTTAAGATATATTCTGATTAATTTGTCAGATGTCACCTTCTTCTTAAAGACCGCATATCATGAATCTTTGCATGCAACCGTGCCAGTTGTTGACTTCAAGGGCTCAGTACTTCTCATAATTATTTTATTTATCCGTTAGCATTTTTCACAGAATGATTTGGGTAGTGTAGTGTTCAAAGAGTAAATCTCGAAATTTAGTCAGTTTTTGCTCTTCTTTTCCGACGATGCTCTTCGCCATAAGCCGAAAACTCTATGACAAAAATCGTCCTACTTTGCTTGTATTTGCCTGAGGATGGGGAATGAGTAGTTCGAATAGACTCAGCATTCTCCACAACAGACTCAATATTCTCTGGTGCATAAGACAACACCGGTGTCTCGTCTATACCGAACGAGTGTCGTAGATGGTACGATGGTTGGTAGTACAACACTCGTACCGCTGCGTGATTCCTGTGGATATAGGCTGAGACCGTTTAAGCTTTCGACACGCTGACAGCAGATGTATTATGATCTCAGGCGCCCCACGACATGCTCTGCAAGAAGTGCCCAAATGAGTTTCTGTCTCTTGCAACGTTTGGCCTTAAAGCTTATTCATAGTCATGTAAATGCCAACTTTAGGAGAAATTGCAGCCTCTTAAATTTTAATGGCAAATTATTTGAGAATAATATAGCCTGGTATCATTGCACAAACTCGGTGCATCAAGTTTACATATGAGAAGAACTGGGCCACAAACCTTCAGCTCCAATTGATGGGAAGGCACCCCTGTTAATTCCAAGGCGTTATGAAATTTTAAAATGTAAAGTTTGTACAATTTTGATTCGCCGACTAACTCTCCCAGTATCTAATGCTATTGACGGACTCATTTTCTGGGATCCGCAGATGGTTTAACATAAAGTGACAACAGTCATTTACCGGAATGAATAAGAATATTCTATATGTTAATCCAGGTTATGAACTATCTGTTCGCCAAAATTCATCCAAATCTGTTGTTTTTGCGTGATTGAGTAACAAACCTACAAACTTTCACATTATAATAGTAGTACGATGAAATATTTCGGTGAGAATAAAGACTTCACAGGTAGGGCAATGAGAGGAATGAAGCTGCTAAGGCCTATGAATTGACTGAATTAGATACACAAGATAATATGTGGATGCATCTATACAGTGCGGCTTCTAATAGTCCCCCTCCTGTTAACTTTTGAACGGTTTGCTTGACAGGGGGCCCGGGGGGGTATCAACTCAAAATTTGTAAATGGCATGGGGGGTCAAGTGTCACATCGTTAAAAAGAAAATTCAATTCTTCTTACAACCATCTGAATATTTTTTAATTTTGTTCATAATTTTTTTCCCAATTTCGATTTTTCGAATTTTTTTAGTCAATGTGCCCAGCGCCATCTGTCGAGTAATTGCAATGTTTTTTCCCTGAAAAAGTAGTAACCGTTTAAATTTATCGAGGTATGAGTAGTATTCAGATCCACATTTATATTTGATATATTGATTATGAATCGCAGAAAAAATATTATCGAAATCCAAAAAAATGTAGATGGTTGTAGAGAGAATGGGATTTCCTTTTCAACGATGTGACACTTGACCCCTCGAGCCATTTAAAAATTTTGACTTGGTGTGTCTCCCGGCCCCCTGTAGGGCAATCACAATTTTTTTCATTTCAGAAAGTAGTATTGGTGAAACGCTCGAAACGGTTTTTTTCAGGTTTCTACGTCGAACCGTTCAAAAGTTAACAGGGAGGGGGGGGGACTATTAAAAGCCGCACTGTATATGTTATATAATATAATATACAGACAATAAAATCAACGAGCGGAATCAATTATCCTGTTTCTCATTCGACAATAGACCTCTTACACTGAGTGATATGTGCACTGAACTATGGCACATTCATGTAAAAAATGATGGCGGCAAACTTCGTACCCAATTTGAAATTACATGATGATTGAAGTATTTTACTGGAAAAAATGTTTGATAAGAATATGTCTCGTTTTGTCTTCTAAAATAGCAGTTTTGATTTTAATATAGCAATAAAGAACAAGTAAATAGTATCATATGTATATGCCCCGACTTTACCAATTACCATTATTTGAGGACGATTTATTTCAATTATGAAAAAGTCCAATTTAATGGTTAATTGATTAGGTATTTATAGTTCTCAACGATTCTCAAGTAGATTAAAATTGGAATAATTCATACAGAATTCAAATTGAAAATCATGCTGCTCCAATAAAAAAAAATACATGGAACAACGTTACATGTCAAACTCTTATACATACTCGACTAGAAGATATCATTAATTATTCAATAACTTCAATAAAATAAATATTGCATATCTAAATTAAGGAAGTTTGAGAATCTGAAAAATAAAAGACATTTAAATTAAACAATTTATATATTTTTATTGTATTTCAAACAGTCAATGTTTAATGTTTTAACATTCAGGAAGGAACTATCCCTAATAAAGAATTCTGGAAGTACATCAAGAATAATAAACATGTAAGTGACATGAATAAGATAAGAAGTGCGCTATGCGTTGAAACTAATAATAGGCATGCAACTTCATCTTTAACATCAACGTTGAATATATACTCACACCTTACCAAAAAAAAGTATTATTCCCGGATAGTATATTCTCCTTGTATTCTCTGTCTATCATTCTGACTACGAAACAAGGGGGGTAACGATGGTAATTACCACACCCCGCCTTGAACGATCATCCTAAGAAAAAATCAGCAATCCTTGAGATAAACCACTTTTACAAAATATTGAAATGCTTTCAATCTCCGAACATAGGCTATAATCATTGTAACTTCTTTGGACACATGAGTTGGGTATGAGAATAAAATCCGCAATTATACACTACATTTTTATACTAATTATTACCGATGGATCGCAGGAGCTCAATAATTTTTTGAGAAACTACTTGGAAACAAACAAATCCAGTACTTTCAGATTACCACAGAAAAGATTGTCCTGAAACCCCAAAAACTGCTCATAGTACTATTTACAAGTTGTTATGGCATGCCGAGCGCCTGTGCATTTTCTTTATCACTTTGTCCATTTTCTTGATGTTGTTTACAGTATGACGTTTATTTATGGTTTAAATAGAAAGATTCGTAATGAAAATATTTGTAGTTTTTTTGGATTACCTAATATTATTTCAGAGAAAATAGCTGAATAAATGTGTGGTTAGTGGGTTGGTGAGAAAAATCATTTAAAATTAGAGTAATGTGTTCCACAACAACCCCTTGTTTGGAGGTTGAAAAGGTGATAACTGCCACAGTTACATTTTCCGTCTCTAAATTTCGTTTGCTAGAGTGTTTTTATCGAATTTTCATTCATATGAGTTAAATTTTTGGTTGGAAGAAGCTATTCGAGGTTTTCCAACTATAACTTATGTGAAAGTTTTCTTAACCTTTAACATCAATAAATATTATGAATTTTTATATGCACATATTATTATTTACACTCCTAAGTATTTTATATGTGAATACTCTATTATTTTTTTCCGAAATGATAGTGAACATGCTTCTGAAGATTACATCGTTTCCAAAGATAAATTCCTTGAAGAACACGTTATTTTTCAATGAATAAGAAATTGAGGATAGCTCGAACGGTAGAGCGCGTGGGTCATCGATTTCTCGAACCAAGAAACGCTATGAGAAGTTATGGTTTGGATGGGTGACTTACGGACGACCTCCTTTCGAGATCTATTCTCTTCGGATCGTGCTAGGAATCCCACATTAAAAGGTAAGACCTCGTTAATCCTTAGCTCGCACAAGTTTCGACTTTTGAAGGCTGCCGTTCGTAGGGGGGCAACAGCAGGTTAACGGAAAAAAATTATTTTAACAATTTTAACAAAATATTTTTTTTTTAACTGTCAAAAATCGAAAAACATTCTGTACTCGATTCGTCGATTCTGTATCTATATTTATGTTTTTTTCGCTCGCGATTAACACAAACCTAACCTGAGCAAGCTGACCAGCTTGCCTCTGTTCACCTCAGGATACTTTTTCGAATGTGTATCAAGACAAGAAGGCGCACTGAATTGAGAATGTAATTTACATAAATCGTAAGTTAATAAAAACGAGATCTCGCGGTGCGAATACATTGGTAATGGGTCTGTCGCTAGTCACTTTTGAAAATAATGGCCGCTGCGTCCACACGTGTGCCACGCGTTTAGTTTGCAATGAGCTCCTCATATCATAGAGAATTGTATATTGTCTTTGGAGCTAACAGAGTGACTGCACGCGATTCCAGTACATAGCGGTACAGTGAACGAAATTGTTTCTGTACACACGTGGGTAGTACTTATATAGGCAGTAAAGAAATGAACCGCAGCAGCTGTTATGAGCACCTCGATATCCATTTAATCTTCAACGTCCGCACATTGGTTTTAAAACGATCAAACGGAACTACCGTCCAACGTGTGGATAACTTCACCTGGGCCAATACATGTGCCACACCATCGGCACACATATTCACCAACGTGAAAAGGAGCCCCAATACGCATTCAAGTTATCGGTCTGTTTTTCGTCATTGATTTGCGATTATCGCAAAGCGTTTGATACAACATCGTATCACCTTAAAATCTGGTCAAGTCACAATTACAAACGCACAAGGTTATAGGAGAGGCGTGTTTGATGGAGGTCTCTTCTTGTCTGCATTACAGGGCGTTACACTCAGGAGGACCCGTAGATACAACTGCGATTTTCCCGGCAACTGGAGGCATAAGATCCCGTTTATTCTGGAAGGATGACCTCAAACTTTAAGGCTCGAGAAAAAATGACCTATATTTGTCGTTGATGGTGGTGAATGAGCACAAGTGCGTGCTATCGAACTGGAATCGGGGTTTACAAATATGCTATGGTTCATCTCACGAGAGGACAATGTGAGGAATACGGAGAGGATGTCCAGCTCGTAGACGGAAGCATCCTCGCGATACCTGAGAGAGGTAAACTTTATACTTACTTTTACCAAGAGGTAACCATAGTTGAAAATTCTCTCCGCAGCAAATATCAGCCGATACACAAGCAGATGCGGTCAGCAGAACTGCCAGGGAAGAAAGAAGTTGTTATATCTAAAATGCTTGCTGTTTCGATGTTACTTCCACTTCTTCGGAATAGTAAACTGGACTCGAGAAGAGCTGCGATAACTCGACATAAATAAAAGCTGTAAAATCATAAGGAATTTTTCGACACTGAACGATGTGACCCAGTCTATGTCACCGAGTTGGAATTTCTTTTTCAGAAAGCTTAGACAGAAGCTGCGAAGACTGAGGTACTCCTGCACCCAAGTCTTCTTGAAGAACATAAAAAAAAATAATGCCTTCTTTAGATCAGTATGACTGAAATCGGAGACCGGAGGAATTCATAATAGCCAACCATGATGATTTTTCTAACACGATGGTACCGAAGTAGCGTGATTGGTATAGAGGTATCCGACACTAGATTTAGAGCCTGTCGTGATGCACCTGAGATCATTGTGCATTTTATGTCAGCATTTCCAGCATATATGGTCTCAGCATATGTACTCTCAGGCCACTATACGGCGCTATGAATGTTATATACTATTACATCTCCAACACTCGACCAATGCTTGAACGGTATTATAGATGTGTTGTCCCATTCTCCGGGAGATATTTAAGTTTGTTGTAGAGAATAAGAATTGCCAAATTTACTGGAACTGCCATCAAGCTAAAAGAGGTCCAGGATCCATTCTGGCAAAAGCTATTTATCATAGATCTCACTTGCTCGCACAAATGAGTTTGTGGAAGGTTTTTTAGGCAACCTGGGAAATCGGCAAAAAATATTTCACATTTCTCGAGCATCCTTTACCCTGATCCAAATTCAAGCCAATAATCCTGATGTTATCATCTTGATCATCAGAGTTATACCATTTTCGTCATATAGAGTTTTCATAACAGAATATAATGCAAATCTCACAGATTATTACCCAGTGGTAGACATAGCCGTGTGTAGAAATCTGTGATAATCAATATACATGTAGTGTTGCCACGATGCCATGCACATCCCTTCCATTTAAAGATGACCGTACCTCGAAAACGGTTGGGTTCAGCTCTAGCTCCTCAGTCATCTGTTGAAATTACGAGTCATCCTATAACACCCTGTATGTTCCATATCCTGTTCCGTTATTAGTACGTAATCCATTTGTGAGGTCTATTCTGGAGTTTTCGTATTCGAATTCAATGTTGTATCTCTCTCCAGCGCGCTCTATTTGTTTTTAAGTTACTTCAAACGTTTGAAAATGAATTCGTGTGGAATCGAGAATAGACCCACCGATCTGGAATTCTTCGGTTTAGGTCACTAGCCTATTCAATCACAATCTCGTCTACACAGATTCGGACATTCTAAAACGGAATATATACTTCGAATAAGTGGAAAAATGGCATATGCAGTCTCCCACGAAGATTTAGACAGGGAATATCTCGGAACTCGGGAGAAGTAGAGAATTTCACGTGACATCAGATTCAAAATTATTAAAGGGACAACCTGTATATTTTGGCATTTCTATTTTCAAATTACAATTCACTACTACTCTCGAGTTCCGAGATATTCTCTGTCTTAATCGTCGTGGGACACCTTGCCTAGTATAAGGAAGTCTAACAACCACTTCCAATTGACCATATTCACCGTCGCCATATTGTCATACAATATACAATGCCAACTGTCCATTGTTACTAACGGTTGAAAATATAATGTATCTGTAACATAACCGTGAAAATCAAGAATGTTTTATTTATTGATGTTTCATGTGCATATTTTTTGAGTTTCAGAAAAATTTGACTGATGAGAAGATCTATGATAAATGGGTAGATATCACTATCGGTATCAGCTTTCACCTTTTTCAATAATGACAACATTAACACTATAACTTAATAAAACATTTTGAAGTTTTTGTATTTGTAATCAAAAAGGTGCAATTTTTGACCCTATTTCAAAATATCATTTTCTGTTGATGTTTTCGGAAATTCCGAAATATTTTTGTCCACAGACCCTTAGTTTTTATCTAAAAATGAAATCAACTTGATACTAAGCCCACTCCCACTCTACTAAACATTTTTTGATAAAAGCACTTCCTAAATGAATTATTTTAAATTTTTACTGACGTATGGAATTAGTAAATTTGGTTAGTCTTAGTTGAGTAAGTTCAAGTTGGTATTTTCGCATGACAATATGGCGACGGTGAATATAGTCAATTGACAGTATATGTGCTCTTCTGTTCTGAGACTCGGAAGGTTTAACGGGATTTCCATCATGACTGTCCGCCCATCTCGTAACCACCATTATCAAACAAGTCAGCATATGTAATTGGTAAATTAAATTTAGCTGATTTTCATGAAGAATTTGGTAGTACACTATTTGTCCACGGCCTCTTCCCAAGTTCACACAAGTTAACAAACTGAATATCACTTTCAATTTAAACGATGAGGTGAGAAACATCTTGAGTATAAGCTGGCAAATATCTAGGAACGGGTTGAACTCCCACATCGTCAAGTCTTCTTTGTCGGATATCCGAGTCCCCTGGCCAAGTTCTTTCTGGTCCATAGAACTGGCCTATTCGTTGAAACTTATCGAAAACGTGGGAAATGGTCACTGCTTCGTTCACGCCGTTGGATTTTATTCTACGTTGAGCCGTGGAAGACGATCTTTGGGATTTCCGCTTCTGAAACAAACATGTTTTTTTCAATTTGTGATACTTTTATATATAATCATTATCATCATCAGGATGAATTAAACAATTTTAAAGTTTTCATTCATTCATACAAATAGAAAAATCTTGTATGAGTTGAGAATTACTGATGAACTTAAGGTGAACAGGTGAGATGAAAATTGGTTTTGGTGTTCTTGAGTATATAAATCCTACATTTATACGGATCCCCAGCTCCGGAACTAAAACTTGGCTTTACAGAGTACTGGTCTCCTAAACGGATGAAATTTGTTGGATAACGCCTTAGTTCCTTTTTACCCATAAGATGACGCTCAGATCGCAAGAATAGGAACAGGAAACAGTTAGTGCTGAAACATACATTGCGTTTTACCGGGAGCGTTTTAACGGGTCCTGTTTGGCGGTATGAAAGCTCGTCGGCTACACATCTCCCGCTAGAACGCAGCAACAGGAGCCAGTCTTGTTCTAGCAGCCCGAGAGAATAGTGTCATGGTCAAATGTGGAAATTGTTTGTGCTCTTCAAGCTGCTGGTTTACTCAATAAACCGGTTAATCGAAGGTATTAGGTCCATCCTTTTAATTCTGAGCGCGAAAATAGTACAAGATTTTTAACATTTTATGACAGCATTCGTAAATATGACAGTAAATTTTTTGAATACTACAGAATGTCCATTAACTTCTTTGATGAACTTTTAAATGCAGTACGGGCAAATATAACTAAGCAGGAAACTTACTGGGGGAGTCCAATTTCACTAGAAGAAAGATTAACAATTACACTATTGTAAGAAAATAAACATTTATTTGTGCAAAGAAACATTTAAGATATTATAAATAAGACATAATATGAAGTATGTAGCTTTGTTGTTACATGTTTTCGTAAATATTGGAAGAATACTCTGAGAAAGTGTCTTCTGAAGTCACAGATTCCTAAGGTGATCTGATGGGCTCAGGTGTTTCTGTTGAGCTGTCTTGCCTTTTCTGTCATTTCACTCCACATTTCGAACATCATTTCCCCTACAGCATGCCAACTTTTTTCTCTTAAATTGCGATCACTGTACTCCTTGGAGTCCTTTTTCCATATTGAGGGATGATTGTGTACAAAATAAAATAAATTTATCCGTATCAAAGATAGTCAATCAAGACACCCGGATGAAAACACACGCACTGTCTAAACGCTCTCATTCAACTGACTGAGTTGTTGACTGTTGTTGCCTACCCGTCACCGCGTCCCGTTTGTCGGCAGCATATTGCGGTCGCATCCCATCGATGCGTTTCAACCGCATGTGTGTGGACGCGCCGATCTACGATAGTGCTTCGTCTTCTTCCCGCCAAACAGGACCCGTTAAAACGTTCCCGGTAAAACGCAATGTATGTTTCAGCACTTAGGCCGGGTTCACATAGCAGCGTTTTGCGTTCATGATTTTTATTTTTATATAATGTTCATATCGTTGATTATCTATTAAAATTTCATCAGCATAACAATAAATCACAAAGGAACTCAATCACAAGAATTCAAATAAATATTTGAGTAGATGAATATAAGAAATGCTGAAATTAGGGTTACATCAACTGAAAGTAACTCTTTTCGAGGGTATTTGATGTCAACCGGCGGCATCTATCTACATACTACTAAGGGCGAGTTGTACAAAACAAGTTCAACAACGGTTCAAGTGAACAAGTTCGGTTGCTATGAAATTTCTAGTTCTTTGGCAACTGAACTTGGTTTACTCGAACCGTTGTTGAACTTGTCTTGTACAGTTCGCCCTAAACCAAATAATTTCGGAGGATTTATTATACATACGCCAATCATATGTCACTGTGGATCATTTCAAGAGAGTTTCAGTTGATACGTCAAGAAGAGTACTTCGACCACGACTGAAGATGACTGCCGCAGTTGTAGTTGAAACATTTGGAGATTTTAACCAGAGAAGACCACGGCAAAACCCGGAAACCAACCACAACATGTCAAGAAGAGTCATATTGTTTGATCAAGAAACCAACACACTCGAATGGAAAATATATAAATTATATTTTGAATAAGCGAGCCCTTACCTCTACAGCACCTCGCCATTTGTCAGCAGCATGCCTCGCTAATTCCATTCTTTTTTGCTTTTTAATTTGATGCTTCTTGTAAGCCATCTCTATCACAATCAGTCCAATACCTCCAATAATACCAGCTCCAACCAGGATGAATACACCAGCCATATTTTTCAAGCCTAGCGTGTTCGGTGTTTTCTCGAATTGTTCACATTGCTGGAAATTCCCTTGTAATATCCATTTATTATCCAAGCTTTCCATAAACCCACCTGAAATCAATAAAATGAATTAAAAAAGTCATATATTGGTTAACTAAATTATACTGACAATCAACAACTCTCAATCCTTCAAACTAATTCAAATTCAATCCAAACTTCAATTTAATGTTAATTTAATTAATTTGCCAAGAAACATACAGTTTATAAGAGGGAAAATAAAATTTAAGTAATTCCAAATAATGTAAGTAACATGAAGGATTCAAAGACGTATTCTTTTAGATTATTTTTGAATCGCAATTTACCATAAGTTGTTAAATAGTATGGTAGTTCATTGTAAAATGTCACACCATCAAAATAAATTGATATATTTTCAATATTTTTCCTGATTTTGTTGATATATAAATTTTGGGCTTGTCTGGTCAAGTGATTATGTTGGTCATCATTAATTTTGAAACTTAAAGTGGAATGTTTCATATTATTTTTAACAAGATGAATGAATGTGCATATTTTCAATTTGTATAGGGAATGTATATCCAGTAGCTTTCTTGGTTTATATAAGTTCACAGTTGGTTCTTGATAATCAAGTTTAACAATACATTTAATAATTTTATTTTGTAGTGTTTTCAAAGGTTTAAGCAAATAGGTCGAAGCAGTGCCCCAAACTGAAACTAAAAATTGTAATTTAGAGTATGCTAACGAAAAATTTTAGGATTTTAGATATTTCAGAGGCAGCAAATTTCAAATTTTAAAAATAATTCCATTCAATGGTGAAATCTGCTTCCTTAAGTTCTCTATATTGTCTTGCCCATGATAACATTTTTATATTGATTTACGATATGTACACATATCAATTTTGTGTTATTTTCAAATAATATAGAACCTTTCTCCTTAGACCCCCACCATAGTTTGAACTGATTACGACAGATGGAGTAACACTCGAGCGGCTGAATTTTTATTCATTTAAGGTCGTGAAATCAAGTAGCAATCCATTATAATGATAATCTAATACAACATAAGAGTAGTCTTTAATGTTTTCTGATCCTATCCAGCACTGATGAAAGGTAAGATCCTTTGAAACATATGCATGTATGCAGGTGGTCATTCCCAACCAAATGAAGAATACTATTCATTGCTTTATTACAATAAGTACTTGCAATTGTGTTCGTGAAGAACATTGCACAAATGGGTGCCAGATATAATTAAATGTCCACAGTGGGAAATAGTTATTTCATGTTAGATATTTGCCACATTTTTTCATTTCGTGAGAATGTGCGAAAAGAAGGGTATTTCGACTTTTGCCGAAATCATTTGTTTTGATTACACTAATGCCTTGTGAACTGCAGAAGTACATTTTTTGAGTCTGCCTTTTGGTTATAACCGAAACCTGCTCGCGGACATGAGATGTCATGTCCGTTCAGCGCTTTTGTAGTTTGTTAATCCTTGATCGTTGATCCTTGGCATGTGCACACTCAGTTTTATGAATTTCCAGCATATTATTATTTTTTTGGTGTTCAGAAGAAGAAGAAGGATGACGGCAATATATTAGCTTTTGTTCATATTTGAACTGTCAGTGGTGGAGGAAACATTTGGATACACATTGTACAAGGGGGTGGCAAAATTTCTAAATTCACCACTGCAACGTGATAAATTATAAATAACTCACTTTCATGAAAATCAAGTATAGCCAACGTAACATCATCGGACCAAGGCGATCCCTTTTGTAAGCCGATACCATAACCAGAACGGCCGAATAATTCTCCAGCAGTAACAAGTTCACAATCTTGAGCTGCCTCAAACTCCAAGCGAGAGCTGTCCCAAATGAAAGCCATTAGTTTCCTGAAATTTGAATAATTTTGTTCATACCAGTAAATAATTAGTCAAATTATAAACACTTTGACTTCAATACCACAACAGTGTAATTCTAGGCCCGTAAGCGATATAGCAATAAAATTTTCTCCATAAACGTTGGAACTACACGGAAGGGTACTGAAATTCTTCAAAGCAATTATTTTTGACAAAACATCATGAAATGATAAATTTTCCTTCATTTGAGAGTGACACTCAAAATCTTCAGATAATACATCAGCAGCCGTCAGTTCCTAGTCATTAATTTTATATAAAATTGACAACATTGCACCTTCATCTGTATTGTTGTTGATTTGAAATCCGGATTTTCATTGTTAATTAAATTAAAATATATGGAGAATTTCATAAGGGTAAGGACTCTTTAGGAAAGATGAAAAGTGGTCATTTTGAAAAGAATCAATAAGCAACATCATCATCAACAACATATTACATTTTAGATAATAAAGCCCATTCAAATATCAAAAAACAACTAGAACACTAAGGTCACTCGGGGACTCTGTCCTGGAAAAAATAGATCCCAGGTAGGTTCTGCCTCTGGTACCCCTTCGAGGGGAGCTAAGCCAACCGTCCCGAAGAGCGCCGTCCAGAGGAACCCCAAGGGTGCCTCCGAGATGGCAAGCCTAGGAGCGGAGGTGTGCACCCCGAAAACATAAATCAAAGGAATCGAAGGAATCCCAGACACAAGATATATAGAACTTTCGAAGGGACCCCTGTAACCACCTCCCGAAGGGAGCCAATCAACACTCCAAAGGGTGTCTCTAAGACGGCAAACCTAGGTGCAGAGGTGAGCACCCCCAAAAATGGGAACCAGAGGAACCGGAAGTACGCCCAAACACAAGTTTATAGAGGAGTCTTCCAAGGGTCCCTGTAACCACCTCCCAAGGGGTTCCGAAGCAGGGACTTACGGAACCCATTAGAGGGGAGCCAAGCCGACCGTTCCGGTGTCGCCGATCAGAGGAACCCCCAAAGGTGCCTCTGAGATGGCAAACCTAGATGTGGAGGTACGCACCCCGGAAAAGGGTACCAGAGGAACCGAAGGTACCACCCAAAACAACTCAACAGGGAAACCTCCTGGGACCCTCGAAACTACGGCTATAGAGGAACCTACACTAGAGAGGCATTCGTGCAGGGGCATCAAAACCCGCCCATCTGTGCTAGAAGGGGAAGAAGGTAATTTTCAAAAATATTGTGAAAAAATTCAATTCGCATATTGCCAGTTCATTCATTGGTTTTGTTCCGGAGTTAATTTCTATTGTTACCTTTTATAAAATCTCTATTGGTTTACGATTTTCTGGACTAAGAATTTTATTACCCTTGTTTGACGTCATTGATAGCCGACTCCGCCGTGTCATAGTTGTTTGCTTCCATGGTTCTGTACATATTTGATAATTCAACCTGTCTTCTGAAGTACATATCTACGGCGGATCCTTTGACTGTGGCACAAGTTAAATTTTCCATTGTATTCCGAAGCTGAAAAAATATTCAATACTGTACCTAACTTTGTCATCTAAAGGTCTAGAGGTAGCTATATTTTCATGAGTAGGTACCCCTTAGTAGTTCGACAACCGTGTATAGAGTTCATATGATTAAAAACTGTTTGATATGATATAAAGAGATATATCACAAGGTACTCCTGATCACTTTGTCATCAAAAGTACAAAAAGGATTTCGTTTAAGATCGAGAAAGTCCTTAATTTATAAGAAAAACATTTTTCAGAATATCATATGGAGACAAAAAAGGTGAAAATATACCGGGTGTCTCATTTAAAAATCAACGGTTTATATTATTTCCGGTGAGACCGAAAGTTGCACGAATCTGAGTCACTTGTCAGAAAATGCAGCTATGTCTCATACAAATACTCCAAATTTCATTTCAATATTTGCAAAAAAGTTATAGGGGCGAGCTACGTTCCGTGGACACCCGGTATGAAGAGCTGTGTATGTGTGGGACGTGACTCTCTGTATATGGAAACAGTATTCCTGTACAGGTCGGATCTGTACCTTATAGACGGAAAGTAAAATATCACTTCTCACGAACCAAACGTGGGTTTTCTATGAACGGGTATAATTTATAGTATTATCGAGCATCAAAATGAATAACGTCCTGTAATAGAGAAAAGTCAAGCTTGTTTTTTTTTGCGTTGAATTCCATCAAGTTATTGAATCCACTTTCTGAAATTTTGGACGTCTATATTTGTATTATTCACAGTCCCACCCGGTCATTTTTATGAAAAATACTATTATAGCTGAGTATTGGGCATGTTTCCAACAAATCATTAATGGTAAGAAAAATATTGTTTGAGCCTGAATGAATCCCTGTGGTTCACCAGCATTAGTAGATATGCTAAGCGTGTATCGAGCCACCTTCAAATACAAGTGCGCATCTAATATTCATAGGCAGATGCTGCGTTATCTTAAAAACGATTATTCAATTGGTAATCAAGAGCAATAACATGCTCATTAGATTTTTTCTAGTTTATTTTCTCTTCAGATGTATTGAAAAAAATTACTTTGCTTATGAAATAATCAACAAATGTTATTTTTTACCTACTTAGAATTAAAGTGTCATTAAACGTATTAAACACTAACGGAATAAACAATTTCATAACAAAGAACCATTAAATTTGTGAATTTCCTCATTTACTTCTTACATACTACTATAGTAGTCCCAGAAGATGTTGTCCTGCTCGCCGAATAACCTATTGTCGATTTTATGGCGAAGTCGTTTTACTCGTTTTATGGCGGAGTCGGTGGCGAATGCGCTGGCAGCAGTTTTTAACATTTTGTAGTGGACCGAATTCTGATTTCAAACCATTCCCTAATCCACTTGAACACACACACAAAAAATTTCATCAAAATCGGTCCAGCCGTTTAGGAGGCGTTCACTTTGTATGAATACACAGGAGATTTTTATATATAAAGATTCCCTTTAAAAAAATATATTTTTGCTATAAGAACAATAACCACATTAAGTACAACTACCTGAAAAACATACCCTTGCATCATTAATGCCAGTCAGTTTAGTTTTTGGCCTCTCCAATACAAGAAAAGCAGCCAAATTGGCTGTATACGAGGCAACGATTATCATCGCAAATCCTGCCCAAACCATTCCCAACACTCTAGCCGAGAAGCTCCTTGGGGTTCCTGATAATAAAGAATAAAAATATATAGAAGAGGAAAAACTAGAATAGACAATTTGAATGAGTTATAAATTTTGTGAAGTACCTATTAGTGTTACCCCACTGCACGCCTATGGACACGTGTGCTTTTGTAACGTTCGAAAACGCCGATCAAGAAGCGGAATATTTTTGGCTGATTTCATTCTTTCATTTCCTGCCTTTTTGTCCGATTGAATTTAGAATCATTTCTGGTTCGACTTCTAATTGGACAGTGTGATGAGTCTGATAGTGGTTTGATGATTTTTTTAGAATTCGTATATTTGAAACCATTCTCCAATAATTAGTGTTTGTATGTAGCTTTTGCTACTTTTAATATATATAGCATATGTTCAACGAATTGCCTTATCATTGACATCATGTGGGTTTTTCAAAAATATCGTATCGTATAACTTTGGACTAATTGGCACTTTATTAGCATTCCAAAATGAATTGTTTCCACTTCTGAAACGTACCTCTAGACTTCCCATTTTCAGCTTTTGTGCAGCAGAAACCAAACGAATACCGAATGTTGTATCATATGCTAAAAATTTTAATTTGACATTTTTTAAATGAGTTTGTTCTTTTTTCAGGTTGGAGTTGAATTTCCCCCGTACTGCTCCTGTTGTCTCAATTGACGTTTCAAATGAATTTCAGCAGCTGAATCAGTTATGTCTTCATTTACAGCAATTTTCAATAAACGGAATACAATGAAGTAATCTCTACGAAATTAGACAATCAATTGAATGTGGAATGCGGTGTCATTGATATATAAAACTATCAAATACCATACGATATCTACCTCCATGTATTTTTTTTCGACATGACAAGGAATCCATATTGATGCTCCCAACATTTAAAACACATCAATTGAAACTATCTGAATGTTACATAGGGTGATACATCATCTAGAAATATATGGTGAAGATTTGTCTCATCTCGTTTGAATATCACACACAATAAAATATATTGCTTGGGTACACGTGACTATGTCTGGGCAAGATAAAAACAGTTGACACGTTTATGACGGCTCATACAGAAATATAATATAATGATATCCTGTTTTTCACATATTACGTCGTCGAAAATAAAGACAGTTTGGTTTAGCATCGGATGATTCCACTGTTTCTACATTATTACTGAATATATAGAGTATTGACACTAGAAGAAAAGAAGGCATGAATCAGGAGCTCAATAAATTTGAAGACCAGATCCGCCTGATGAAAATTTTGGAAGAACAAGAAAACGTTCTTTACAAAATAGACAAGAACAGCATTAGAAGAGGCTGCTGACATTTTTTGGGATAGGAAGACAAGACATACAACGAAAACATGGTAAACAAAACCACAAAACCGATTGTACAGGAAGTTGCAAGAACTCCAAAATACTATGGAGCTGAAATGACGCCTTGAAAAACGTAAAATGTTTATTTTACGGCCAGTTTAGGAAAATATAAAAATATCTAAAAACTGGAGCGAGTATAAAGTAAGCATTTTGAGGAGCGTTTAATGTTATATGAAAACTGATGTGTCTAGATCATGCGTAGATCTTTTTGCAAACGGACCACAGCTGTTTTCACCTGAGCCTCCAGCGGCCAATGTACACTCAAATTTAACCTGAGCAAGCTAACCTGTTCACGGGGCTGTTTCCATGAGAAGTGAGACAAATTTGAAGTTTTTAAGAACATATTTTTTGCAGTTACAACGTAGATTGTAAATGTTTATTCGGATAACGAATACGAATAGTATATTATGTAACAAGTTTAGAATGAAAATTTGATGCGAGTGGGAAGTTGCGAGCGTGAGGAACCCCGAGCATAGCAATGTTATTATTGCTACAACAGAGTTGGAATATTCATTCCTCAACAAGTGATGGAATGAAATATCAAGAGCAGGAATGTTGCCATTTTGTTATTAAATTTGATTTCAGAATTGGCAAATTCTGTAATGGTTGTGGAGAAAATATTTTGGAAAAAGTTGAGGAGGTGTATTTCTCACATTTATTTAATTTTCAACCAACTGAGTTACGATATAGTCATACTTACGTATGCCATATGCATAACTAATGAAACTATTTTGATTTTTCCGGCAAAAAAATACACAAATGGACTTGAATTACTTCAAAATGCATCAGAGCAGCGGAAACTACGAAAACTCCATGATGAAGACAGGCAGAACGAAGGCATTTATAAGTGCATGGGGTTGGACGAGAAAATTCAGATTAAGGGTTTTTGGCATCGGGTCGAAAAGTTCTAAGGATTCGCCCTTTTGAAAATGGAGACCTAAAAAATCTGATACCCTCAGCAAATAGAACCAATTTGACCAGTTCCACTGGGAAGCAAATAACAAAACCTGTGAAGGCAAAATATTTGACAGTAAAAAAAATTCCATTCAACTAATTACCTAAGAGATGTTTAATTAGGAACACAATATCGAAGTGAACGAGGTGTTTTAAGAGATTTTGTTCTCACCCAGGCGGCCCGGGTTCGATCTCGACTGCCATAACAGAGCTGAAGTTGTTCGGAATCCACTTTTAAGCTGAAGGCCCCGGGTCTCCCTTGCTCGGACAAGATCTGCTTTTTCAACGAAAACCTGGGAAATTCGTAATAACAACTTTCAACAATTTCTTTTTTTTATTTTAACTTCACCATCTAGCTAGATGTGATAGACAAAAAATCCGGTCATTGAACACCTCCAGAAATCAACAAGCTGGTCATTGTTTACCTACACTTTTTTTGAATAGTGTGAATGATCATCTTAATACATAATTAATAATATGGAAAGATGGTTTGACTGTTTTGATACTACCAAAAAATTAAGTTAGTACCTATTAACTTTTCTTATACACAAAATCATACCTTCTCCAATCCCGCTGTTGAGTAAAACGCCCCAAGCAAACCAAATGGCACTTGATAAATTTAGTGCATCTTCCTCAGTTCCATCAGTATTGGCTAGTTTGAATCTTCCGAATGGTGAAAATCGATCCAATAAATACAAGACTAATGCCACAACGTGAACAGACACCATCACAAGTATCCATAGCGTGTTGCTAAATGGCTGGAGGAAAGAAACCAAAGTTGAAGATCTAGACGGCTGAAAGCAAAGAAAATCATTTCATGGACCATGGATTCATCGTTACCATAGATTAAAAAAACAAGAGATAGAACATAGTCAACTGCGCACCCTGCTAATTTCACCTAATATTCCTACCAATCGGTTACTCCAGTTATATCGTATATTCCTTCTAACGTACTACCTGCTTCGAATTATGCGAGCTTGTCAAAGTATTAAATATGTTCATGTTCATCTCTTCCGCTAGGTTTGAGGGAGAGTGGTCAGGGCATCAGGGCCGTAAGTATTTCTTAATGAAATAAACCACGGTGATATTTTCATTTCGTCTGATTATTGACTTTTGATTGCCATAAAACATATCAAAGAGTGCGATCAAATTAAATAAAATAGCGAGGAGTTTCATTGGTTTTCTTATTAGAATGTATCGTATCATTGAAATCTTCATTACAAATTATTAACATCTTAACAACACATGATACATTAGTTGCAATATAATACGTTAGTTACTTTATAATACCCTAGATACCAAATGGCACGCTAAAATGACCATAACGTAATATAAGCAAAGTTGATTTAATTTTCACATCATCGTTGTCAATGGTACGATATAAAGCTTTGAATGTAACAAAATTATCGACAACTTCACATTAGGCTTGTTCAATGAAGACTGCTCTAGTTGATCGAGATCACTTTCTTTTGAAAATATTAACTTCAAGCTTCAAGCAAGGAGAGCAAAGTACGTCCATTATTACATTCAGATAAAACTTAATGAAGTTACATCTTCACAACTTTTCTTGTGACTTACACCCTTTTTATTGTGTTGTAATTATCCATCTTTATAAAACCAGTGGAAAAAAAACATGTTTCTCAAAATGGAATTGGGAGTGATAAAAATAATCAAGAGAAAATCTCTTACAATGTTATAAGCTTTTATTTAGTTTCGCCTGTCCCGATGTCAGCAATTAAACCTTGCAAGTGAATTTTAACGCACTTTCCAGTGGTCCAATTAACTTGAAATTTGGCAAGTGTTATAATTACGGCGATAATGCATTATGTGGAATTTTACTTAGCAAAAAAAATATATCGTACCAGATTTGTGATTATGGTATGATATTATTAAAAATTGGTATCTGCGGGTTTTTTAGGTCAAAGATCATGATTT